>WBMV01004462.1:188251-250578 GCA_013396655.1 Campylorhamphus procurvoides | reverse complement strand
TGTGGGGGGGGGGGGAGAGAGAGCTTGTTTGGGGTTTTTTTGTCGTTGTTTTTATTTGTTTATCTAGGGGTTTTTTTTGCAACACAGGTCTCCGAAGGCAAACCTGTAAAATCAGTGAATCTGCGTGTGCACACAGAGAGCAATCAAACATCAAATGAAATGTGCACATTCATGTTCCTGTCCTGGATGTAAATGAATTGGCTGAATGAACATAGTCGGGGAGAAACACAGGTCTGACTTCATGGTTTTCCTCAGCTGCTACCCCTGTGGGCACCCCAGGCATTTCTCTGGCGACACCCTGCCTTCCATGGAGGGCTCTGTGACCCACTCTTGTCTGTTCAGATGCCGACTTCATTTTCTGGTGTTGCTGCAAAAAATGTGCCGCCTGTGCTCGAAATGGGATCTTCCACTATTTAGCAAGGCTTTGCTGAATGAGTCATCACAACCGGCTGGTATTGGCTGGGCCGGTGAGCACCCAAGGGATTGCCTGGCAGAGGCTGCGAGGCCTCGCTTCATTCACAGAAATGTGGGGATACTAGCCAGCCCTTTCATTCACACGCACAGAATCTCATTCACATTTTGCAGTCCTGCTAGCCGCTTCTAATGAAGACAGTCGTTCGGGAGCAGTAGGGTTTTCTGGGCAATAGAGACACCTAAAAATAGGCTGTGGTGTGTATATTTGCTGTTGCTGTGCTAGGAGGATGAAGAGAGAAATGAATGCTATGAGGATGCTGTAGCAGGTTTGCAATGTGGTGATGAAAGACTGTTCTGCAGATCACTAGAAATCTACTAGTGACTAAGACATTGCCATTATTCATCACGGCTGGGATAAGAGGTGCTGAATTAATTCAATGTCATGAATAGACTAATTAAATACCTATATTTGAGCTGGCTGTTTCACTGTATTTGCACTTTGTATATTGCAACCTTTAGTAAAGGGAGAAGGAAAAAATTCCGTAGGATTTTTTTTTTTTCCTTTAAGTTGTGCTGCAGTTAGTCATGTATTTAAAAAATAGCTTTTCACGATGCAACTTCTCTGGTCTGAATTTGTTTATAATGCAGTGTATTGCCCTACATACACAAGATGTTTTGCAAAGCAGATTGATTTATAGGAAAAAGCCATATGGTTTGTGCTGTGCATTGTGTCACAATGCTGTACATATTTTGTCCTTTTTTTTATTTAATTAAAGTAGGAGAAATTAAATATCTGTGTTCTGCATGTTTTGCTACTTCTCAGACCTAGTGTTTGTGACTGACATGCTAAATAAAGACCATTTTTTAAATTTATTTTTCAGTAAAGGATGTCAGTTTGCTGCTACCTGGACTTTTTAATATTATTTCAGGTTTTTCAGAATTAAACCAAATATTCCAGTGAATTGAAGATCTTCTTGTTTTCCTTCGGAGTGAATATCAGTGGTGAAAGAAAAAACATCTGTTAAGCTTGTTGTCGGACATCAGAAAAATACTTTTCTTCACACATAGGTACTTATGTAATTCCTGTATTAAAATAGAATGTTCTTGTGGATTAATGGGGAGAAGGATTTCTTTCTCTATCAGAATTTGGATATAACAGTTGCTGTGAGGGACAGCATTGACAAAAAGGCACTGTTAGGCTGCTTTTGTGGAAGAAAATGTCTGTATTCTTTAGTTTTGTCATCTGTTCTGAAAACCTTTAAGTTGTCTGTGTTATGCTGCAGAGAGAGGGGATATATGTGTGTAAATATTATTCAGGTGTTTGCTGTCTAATTGTGATTTCTTGATAGATTCACAAATATGTGAGCTGGAAGAATTTTAACAGAAGAATAAAGTGTGGTGTTTCATAAAGGCTATTAATTCAGTTTTGAAGGTAATTGCTTCTGGTACTAAAAGGGTGGCGGGAGGGAATAGGAATTAAAGGTTGAAAGAAAATATCTGTTTGAGAAGATAGGAAAAGGAAATTTGAGAATTGATTGGTGCTAATGTGCTGTAAGTGGGTGGATGTGGGGTTTTTTTCCTTCTCTCTCTCTCTTTTTTTTTTTTTTTTTTTGGCTACAGGAAGTGATTTGCAGTGTTCACAGCCTTTTGTTGAAAAGGGTCCTTCTCATTTGTGTGAGTCATGCTTTTGCTGTGAGCGAGTTGGCAGCTCTAAGCAGGACTGGAATCTCAGTCACAGAAAACTGTTACTTTACCCAACCTTAACAGGGAACCAAAAGAAATTACTTAAAAATATACATTTGTTTGCTTTTCCTTATATTGTTTGATTTTTTACCCCAAAATCTTGTTATCCATCAGTGTCATTATGAATCACCTGCTATGTTAGTACTGGCATCTCCTGCATTGGCATCAGATTTGCCACAGCATATGCAGGAAAGCAGATAGAAGGGCATGCTTCAACGTACCAAGTATAACCGCTTCAGGAATGATTCTGTGACATCAGTTGATGATCTTATTCACAACTTGTCCATGAACAGCAAGGTCTCAGCAGTTGCTACGACTTCAACTTCACCTTCGTACCTGGTCTCAGCAGAGGTTCTCCGCAAGGACCAAGAAGATGGACCCACCACCCTGTGTACCCTCATCCACAAAGTGTCCCACTTGAAACTCTCTAACACAGGCAGCCTTTTGGGTATCAAAAACCTCTCCTCTGCAGTAAAGGAGCTTGCTGTCTCCAAGTTGCAGGGAAGCTCGAGTGCTTCTAGTTCAGCAGCAGGGGCTTCAGACAACACATGTAACCTTGTGTCTGCCACTTCGTGTTCTCAGCAGGACGTGAGCAAGATGAGCATGGGGAAAAAAGCACGGTCAGAGGAAATGCACCTGGGAGGTGAAGATTGGAATCTAAGTAGCAGCTTTGTCAGTAAACCCTCTCGAGGATGGCTGCACTCAAGCGAGAAGATCCTGGGACCTGGTGTGACGTACATTGTGAAGGTTGGTCTGCTTTCTTCCATTCTCTGTTTTTATCAATGAAAAATTCTCTACTGGTTTTGCTGACCGGCTAGTCAGGCTGAAAAGATCTCTGTATATTGCTTTTTTTGGTGCATAATACATGGAATATAAATGCAGGAAGGCAGGGGTGGGAAGCTGTGTTAATTTGTTTCATTAGAGCAAACCTGCAAATAATGTTCTACAGCTGTGTGAAAATAGTGTTCCTAAGCTAAAAGCTGATTTTCTTACTTTTTGATATGTCTTGTGCTTTTTTTTCCTTCTGAATTTAGGTTTTCAGTGTTATCTAGCATACTGTATATATCTTGGATACATAGGTTTTCAATATGTCTGGTGCAATATACAGGAGGAAAGAAAGAGCCCTTGATGTGAGAAAAATTGTAAATCATGCATGATTTTTCAGTTTGAGAATTCCTTTAAGGGCAAGTGTGTTTCTAATCTGAAATTATATTTGAATCTTAGAGCAGTAAGGCAGAGAGCACAATTCTTTTTGTGTTCCACAAATAGAAATACTGTAGGGGGTAGAGCAGGAAAATGCAGCTTGTTTTACATAATGAGGATTCAGCCACCTGAAATATTATTGCTCTTTTCAGTCCATTGATACAGCATGTCAAGAGCAGAGGTTCTTAGGTTTACAGGGCAATATTTCCATATGTTTTGAAAGTATTTTGAAACCACTTGTTAAATTAGAGCCTTCAAGAGAAGAGTATGTGCAATGTTTTTGTAGTTAGGTAAGTTACACCTTTCAGCATAAAGTTTTAGTGCAGAGAGTATAAAAATAACATTATTGTCCAAAATTCATTCTTAAGTTGCCATGTTTTATTTGCCAAGTGGCTTTTGTATTTTAAATATTAAACTGTTTTGTAGCATACTATTAATATTACATGTCTATTTATAATCTCATCTTATTTTTGGTATAAGAGTCACAGTGTGACTTTATTTCAGGATGCTTTAAAACCGAGCAACACCCTTGTTATTTAACTCTGACTGCTTTTTCTCCAGTCTCATTATCAAAAGCATAGTGCATATTTAACTCTTGGAGGACTAGGAAGCAATTTTCATTTCATCCTGTTAGTGGTGATGTTTGATTTTGCAAGTGGTGGTAGATTGAGTAAGCTGACCAATTCAGAGCAATATTGAACTTGTACTGTCTTTTTTTCCACTCTGAAATTTACTGGAACTAAAAGGAGTCAGTGCTGCCTTTCAAGCCACAAACTGCTGCTCTGTTACTCTTCAAGTGTCTCTATAAAAATAACCCACTGATGCTAGATATAGTGGTGTTGAGACTCTGATGTTCTTTTGCATGGAAATACTCTGGTTAATAGAAAGTCATTGAGCATTTTTACCTTAGCTCAGGGCACTGAACCACTTTACTTTTTATTTTGCTTAGGATATTATAAGTAGTCAGATAATGATTGTGAGAACTCACTGCTGCTGTTTGTTATACCTGAAGAGGTCATTATGAGTCAGAACAGAGTATTCAATTTCTTTATTTTTTTCAGTGGTTGACCTACTATATGCTAGAGGAAGCAGATATCCTGAACTGAAAAGAGAATAAGAGTTATATAGAAGTGGACTAACATTTAAAGTTAGTAATTAACCCATATCTAACACAGATAGCAAAACAAATACTTTTATGAATGCAGTTGGGTGTCAAATACCTGAAAGTGTGTTTATACACATTGTGTATATCAGAATTTTCAAAATAAATCATTAGCACCCTACAACTTTCTTTTAGGTGTTTCTTAATGTCATTAAAATGTATGGAATGTAGATTGTTGTTTCTATTAAAAAAATTGGGCAGTAACTTTGACTTCATGCGTTCCAGCATAAGAGTCACAGAATAGTTGTCTAAATGTAAAAACAAAGGTTGAAAATAAGCACCAAAATAAATGGTTAATGAGTAAATGAAAATAAACTGGTCCTGGTTAGTTCCTAATTTGCTTGATTATTAGGCTTCTCAAAACGTTCCTCAGCAATTACAGATAAGAAACGCAGCTCCCAAATCCTTAAACATTGTTTGGTACCAAGGCTTTTATCCATTCAGACCATCAAATCAATACATAGATAATGTACACTGAAGGGAAACATTCCTTGGATACCTTATGCTATACTGACTGTCTGGTTGACTGGTACCATGTTTAATTAGTGCCATATCCTTTGCAGAAAATTCCATATGCCATTTGTTAAATAAGACAAAATTTAGATTTTTCTAACGATCAAAACTTTAGCAATTTTTTGTGTAAATGTGCACCAGCTTACTATTTTCTCATTAATCCACATTCAAAACATAAAATTAGCCACGGGACAGGGTTAATTGTAACTTCTGGGCAGTTTGATAATTCACATTAGAATCTTCTGAAGACACGCAAAATTCCTATGTGCACTGTGTGAGAATTCTGAAACTTCACTGCTGTCTCCACATTTTCCCATATTACTCATTTTTAAAATGGGCGCTGTAACTCTAATGCTTAAAAATGGGTGTAGGATTATGGCAAAAAGTAGCTGTATTCTGATTTTTATGTCTGCTGTGATAGAATTATTTTCAACCATAAAATTGTTGTCACTTTTGTTTTTTTTTTCTCCCAGTGGCTTTCATGTTGCATTTTTATATATTATTTTAGTATAAAAATTTTCACAAAACCAAAAAAAAATTGCTAACAAATTAGACAATTACTAAAACCATATTAGGGGACATAAAGTGGTGAGTTACTGATGTTTTACTTAATGACCTGTTTAACAAATTATGAATTAATGAAAAAAAAAATCATTTGTTGTGATGGAAGCCACTGAAGAGCTCAGTGTTTTCCCCATAGTGTGACTGATCACTATAGGGAGAGATTATAAATGTTCATGTTGTCAGAAAAACAAATAGACAGACTAAAAAAGGGTGTAAAACTGAGTAATGTAATCTTTCAATGTAATCTGTTGTTTCCAGGGGTAAATATCTACTGATGGGTTTAATTGTAGTGGTGTAGACATTTAGAGGTTTGTTACATTTAACTAAGGGCACAATCAACAGTCAAGAGGCAAGTGTATGTCTGTCTTTAGGTAACTCGTGTTTGGATTTTGTAACAAGTGTCAATGAGTTTAAAAAGCTGTTTCTCAGCAGCTCAAAACTAAAAAAGCCAAAAATACTGTAGCATAACTTTATGTACCTATATGAAGTATATTTGGAAAAGCTAACAAGCTGTAAAACCAAGACAGTCGTATAGAGCAGAGCTGGGTAAATCTAGTGTTAAAAAACAGATATAAATATAGAATCTGGAAGAGAGGAAGGAAGAACTACTTCATCCAAAAAGAATCATCACAAACCAGGCTAATATTTCAGTGACAAGCACATTAAATTATTACTATTATAGCAAAGTATTTAAAGCATATAATCCTAACTGCAATTATTTCTTTAACATTTTAACAATTTCTTTCCTTGGGAAGGAATAATGGTGATTTATATCTGATGCAGAAAATAGACATCATTGTGAAGCTGTTCAAGCACATCGCCAAGTACAGTCTTCAGTTCTGCAAACATTCCTGCATGACACTGTTTATGGGAAACATTTTCTTTGATATAATTGAAGCTACTTCTGTGCACTGAAAGTTAAGTAAGTTAAGGATGAACTGAATTTCTGTGTCTCTTTAGTGGCTAACCCAGACTTCGAAGCACAACCTTAAATGGACCTAACACACTGGAAACTGCAACATATGTGACCTTCCCCTAGAAGACTTCAAGGCTCTTTGGAATAATGTTTCTTTTTTTCTTTCTCTTCTAACCAGAATTGATTTGCTGATGGGAAAAAAAAATAACATTACAAGAGCAAGACTCTTTAGGTTCTATTTTAGATTGATTTTAAATTTATCTTCATTATAGAAAAAAAATATGCAAGGTTTTTGTTTATTTGTTTTAATCAGTTTTAAATGCTGCTTCTGCCAGTCAAATTGCAGTAGTTCTGTTGCTTAATCACTGATAGCTTGACATGGCCTGAGTAAAAACATATTCAGTAGGATTGCGTGCATGTGTTTCTAATAACAAATAACTCAGTCCCAGAGCATCCTGTTTGTAATGAGGTTTACATATTTAAGAAGTGTGTTGTGTATTTCAGTCATATGGCGATAATAGGATAGAGTACTGACTTTAGTTCAGAGTGTGCTATCCTCAACACAGGTACCCTGTGTTAGCAAAGACTAATGGAATTGGCTGATCACTGTGGATTTTAAAGCTGCATTCATGCAGATTAGGGGAAAGAGAAGTAAGTGACAAAGACAGCACTGGTTTTAGTAATGAATCCCTCCTATTGTGCCATATTCCTGTGAGATCAGTTAGTATCCTTTGCATTTTATTTCACTGTTATTTGAACTATGAAAGAATGATATTGATGCCCGTTACTCTCTTGAAAACTGTTCTTTTGATCTTCATGAATCTGAACTACTCTGGGTCTGTTATATGACCCACTTATATGAAAAGACCATTTCTCACAGAAATTAGATCTGTGTCATACCATAGAGTCTTTAATTATCATATTATTCTAATTACATGAATCAAGTACTATTACTGTACATTTGCACACCTTCCATAGGAAACAAAGCATATATTGATTTCTGAGTTGAAGGATTAAACTGTCAACATGAATGTCTATTCTCCAGTACAATCTGGAGTGTTTGCAAAGTGCCTTGGAAGCTTTGGCATAATTTCCACACCTAAGGTTATTTTGTGAGTGACACGATCTGGGCACTGCTGATGTTGATTTGAATAGCTGAAGAGAAATATTTTTGTTTAAAGTGAAAATTATACACTCCTGCTAGTTATTTATCTTGCAAGTTATATATATATATCCTACAGTTTTCAAATCCCCAGATGAATTTATCTGGTCAGTTTTGGAGGCAAAACTGCATGCAGCCAGAATTTCTTCTCTGTCTTTGCTTGGAGATTGGATGGTTGGTTTCTTTATTTGTCTTCCAACAATGTGTACAGTAAGAATGTCATGTGCCTAATGTAAACATCTGCCCCTGCAAACAAAGAAAACACACAGATGAACCAAGATTTCATAGGAAACCTTTTCTGTGCTGCTGGAGACAAGGTACTCCTTTGTCCCAGTGACAGGGTGCTTCTTTCTCTCCTAATAGAAGAGAAATCTCATCTCCACTAACACAATAGCTATACCTGTGCTGCAGCCTGGCTTTATTTTATAGAAGAAGGTTCAAGTGAATGCACAAAGTACTACTAATAATTTTTCTGGTTGTTTGTAAGGAAAAAAAACCTCAGATCTGCCCTTGTATAGTGTCAGAGAAAACTGGTCTTTCCAGCTAGTGACACTCTTCCAAGCTCATTTACTCCCCTAAGCAGTGAAACAAATTTCATAGAGGAGGAGGGGTTCGGTATTGCTTCTCTGCAATTCTACATAGTCATGTAATATTAATCTCATATGATTCTATATATTTATGACAAAAAGTAGTGCAACTCTACCTTGTCTGCTTCAGGCAGGTCTGAGGCAGAGCCTGTCCATTTGAGTTGTGATGGAAATAATAATGGGACTCAATGCAACTATATTTCCAGTCACCCATGTTTTCTGGGGAGGATTAGGTTCAATTCAGTAAGTATAATGTAGAATATTTGTTTAATAAACTAGATATTCCCCTAGGTTTTTCAAATAATTTTTCATAGGAAAGATTTCAGTCTCAAAAGGTTGAATCAGTCAATCCAAGTCACAGCTAAAAGCTTAAAGACTGAAAAAAGGCCTTTGAAATTGGACAGGAATGGCAACCAAAAACATAAAAGATAAAAATAAACAGGGTGGAGGATGACACAAAGAAAAAAGTGTGAGGTAGACAGAAAAAGCTACCTTTTGTTTTTTGCAGGAGCACCATCATGATATATTCACTGATACAGAGGGTTTTGTCTATTTTTATCTCTGAACAAACCTTGAAATTAGAGATATAAGTTGAACAAATACCTTAAATAACAAGACTAAAAGAGATATATCTTTTTCTTCAGATATTGTCTTAGCTTGCTCAGCAACATTTCTTTCTGAATATGTTGTTGTAGTGAGATGCCTTTATTCCCATTTTTGCCTCTTACTAGTTTAGGAATTGTACAAGGGGGAGCGTGTCTCACGGGATGGCAGCATTGTTCCTGACTAACATTTAACACTGCATACCTCTGATGAAGTAATTATCAGAAACAGAATTGTCTCATTTTTTATAGACAAGCTGCTTTTATTACCCATAGCATATTTTAAAAGCACCCTTGACTTTGTAGGAAATTAGAATTTTTCAGAAACACTGCCTTTGTCACCACATGTAGGGGCCATGTTTTGTCACCACATGTTGAGTCAGTGTCATTCATTTTTACTCACATTTTTTGTAAATTAGTTTTATATAAACACTAAGCAACAACTAGTAAGTAACTAGAAATGTTGTATGAACTCTCTCTTCCAATATATTTATTTTTGTCAGGGAGATAGAAAACCAGGGCTGCTGGGCACAAGTTGGAAACTGCAGGTGCCCATCCTGATCTGATGCTAACCTTGGAACTTTTGGAAGGGGTGGTGGAAAGAGGTCTCAAGCGATGCTGTTTGGGGCCATTAAGGGCCTGATGGTTCCCTGGCCTCCCAAAATTACTCTGCTTCTTCATGGCCTTTATGCTGCAAAGAAACAGTTCAGAGAGTTTTCATGATATAAATCCTGGATGATGATGTATCCATTTGTTCTGCGCACTAGAGGTCATCTTTTGGGCACTCTTACTGAGAACACAAGAAACTATAACTTCAGCATAGGAAAGTTGAATATTGATAAAGACTTAGAAGATGTGGTTTATTGGTGAACTCTTGTGATGAAGACCAGAGACACATGTGGTATTCCTATAAGAAAGGACTGCTCCTTCCCTGCCTGTTTTGGATTTTCAGTTTTAATAGTGACGGGTCCTTCCTACCTCACACCCCCAAACACAGTTTAGAAAGCATAACAGTATAGCATATCTGATACTAAACATAAGTTTGTATTTTACAAGTGGAAAAGCATCTGTTAGCCATTCCATCTGGGTCTGTGCTTCAATAATACTCTTCTTCAGGCAGTTTTACTTAATGACCAAGGTACTATAAATTTGTTAATAACCAGCTATACTTACAGGTTCCATATTTAAGAGTTTCAAATGTCTAATTATGATTTTCAACTATTGAAGCTGTTGTGCGTATGTGTTAAGGGAATTCTGATGCAGAACATAAGCTACTGTAACTAATCTGCACGATGCTTTAAAGGGAGGTATATCTTAGTGGATATTCAAGGTAGCAGCAGAACAGTCTGGGAAGTGTTCACTGAATTAAGGTATGCAGCTGTGAAAATGAAGCAATTCATCTGTGATACTTCAGTGTATATTCTAAGTGGTTCACACTGCAATAATTGCATTCATCCATTATTATATATTTTAAAAATTAACTTTAAAAAGTACAGAATTAAAGGTTGTGGTTTTCCTTCCTGAGTGTAGCTTTTTTTTAAAGAAAACTTTTGGCCCACACAAAAGATTGAGGCATAGTACAGAACATATTTACATTTAAAATAATAGTATAAATCATTGTCCAATGTGTGAACTTCTGATTATTAGCATTTCTGAGCTTATGCATACAAAAACATTTATCTGTAAAATAAGAACATAAGAAATATTGTTCATGCAAAACTACCGATATGTTTTTTTCTGAAATCATGTGAAAGCCCACTTCATTTAGCATTTGCACAAATATTTTTGACCATGACATTGACAATCTCATTTCATCCATCTGTAAGTAAGAAATAAGAAAAAAGGTTTTTTCATTGAAGATATTTTGTTTTCAGCCTTATTTGAGATGGAGGGTAGGAAATTGTCAGAAGCAAAATTTGCTTCTCAGTTATCTTTCCACTTACTAGTAAGAAATCAGACCTTAGTGTTAACTTAAAAAATTGCTTTTCAGGGTAAGAAAAAATATGCTCTTCTTTTCCTGGCTGAATCCTTCACCTTTTTTTAAAGGGTTCTGAATCCCGACTGTATGATTTGTTTATGAGATTGTGCCAGGATGCCTTCACAGAGGACAAATTTAACCACTATTGATACCCAGTGAGAATTGTAGATGTATACCAAATAGAATGGATTCTTCTTTTCTTACAGAGGTTTATGTGACATACTTTTATTTAATTATTTTCTTACTGGTAAGATGTCCCAAATTCTCATGTTGTGTGGAGATTTCTATAATCAGCAGAGGGTAATTATATGCTGAAATACAGTGAAAATATTGCACATTGTTGCACAACTTTTCTTCAGATATCTCTTATCCCTAGCAATTGATAATATTTAATCACATAAAGTCTTCATGAGTCTTCAGAGTTGTGTTAACAGACATGGAAAGTAATGCTTAGTATTGCTTAATATTGTTTTTCCTTCTGTCCTGACGTCTGTACCACTTAAGTATGTTTTCTTTTGCAAATGCTGCACTCTCTTTGTTCCTCATCTTGAGCAAGATTTGGAGGCATTTAACACGTGTTCATATCTTCTCTAAGGCCTCTTTGTGTTTATATGAATCCTTGGCTACTGAAGAAGGACTTTGCATGTTTTCTGATCTTTGTGGGAGAATAAAGAATAATCTATTTCCAGCTTTTTCAGAGTTTTGGTGAATCTTGATAACTTTATTTTTATATGTCAATTTATTAATAGATATATACAGCTGCCCATTGAAACTTTAAAATAGCTATAAATATTATATACTGCATTTCAGAAACAATAAAAAATATCAGGTTTCTTTACACTCAAGGAATTCAGGCAAACATTTTAAATATCAGTGACAGTGTAAATTTGAGTATGTTTCCAGATGATGGCTGGGATTTTAAAGCCTGTGTAGAACAATATATACATGCATATGTATAATATACATAAAAGTAGATATATATAATTAAAAAGTACTTTTTGCCCTATTAAGGTTCTTTATCACTTGAGCAACTCAGTGCAAAAAAGGAGTGTGAGATAGAAAAATGTAATAGGCTTCCTTTTTTTAGAAGCTGATTTTTCTGCTGTTAGAGGGTTAGGCTTAGGATGAATTTATTTAGATGAAAAAGTTTCACAGCCTTTCAGTCTGAATTAGTCAATGCTAGGCACTTTGTTTTATAGTTGATCCCAGAATTCTGTGGAAGTCAGTCTTGCTTTACTTATGATTGAAAGCCTTTATGAAAATCCTAAGGAAAATCACTGTAAAAGGATTTACGTGATTAATGCCAGATGTCTAGCAAATACACAGAAACTCACATTCATGCAGTGAAAATTTTAAAATGTGAGTTTTCTTTTTATCATTTTGTGTTCTGGATGCAAAACATTGTTTTTGTTTGGAGCAGCCTCCTGTGAAAATATTTTATAATTCTACTATGGGAGATAAATCAAGAGCTTATAGAGGCTACTTCATTTACCACAAAGTTTTATAGCATAATTTTATCAGCATTTCTGTTATTGAAATCACAAGCATCCAGTTAAAACAATAAAACAGAGAAGTAAACATGAGTTGCTAAAATAGCATTAAATTATACTAAAAATGTGTTAATGAATCAAAGTACATAAGTCAGAGAATTATTTATGGGAGGCACTGATTTCATGCACACAATACAAGTGTTTGCTTCCTAAATCCCTTTATTCTTACAGTTGTGCACACATGACCCTTGTGTTCGAACATGATAAAGCAATTCATTGAAAGTGTTGGCTGTCATTCACCAGTTAAGAATTATTATTCTGCTTATGTTGGTAATCTATTTTTATAATACAAAAACCAGTCATTGTACAAGAGGAAATAGGAAAGAGCTGTGTGTTGGCCAAAGTTGGAGGTATTCCTGGGAGAACTGTTCTCTCATCCCTTGTTGAAGAAGCAAATCACCTCTTTCCAAGAGAAATTCAATTGACAGTCATAAACATCATTATTTGTACCAGTTTAGAAGATCTGTTGGTTTACTTATCTCATGGAGGATTTTATGATAACAAATTTACAGCTGAATGGTTGAGGCTTTTTTGTAGTGGAACTCCAAAGATTTTCTGTTCCATTTCCATTCAATCAATCCTTACTTAGAGTTTTCTGTCTGGATTGGAATATGCATTCTTTAATGAGAAAAAAAACCTTTGGGGGAAATATTGATGCACTGTAAAGCTCTATACATGATTACTTCCTGGTATAAAAATTACCAACTGCATAAGTATGGAAGCTCAGAAGAGAACCTTTCCGGGTTTTGTGGCAGCATATGCTTGTGACACATTTTTGGTGCCGGATTCTGGCAGTGTCTAAATATAGGGCCTTTTCCTCATTCAGAACAAAGCTGTTGGTGTTTCTTTCATGCAGGATTGCTGCTCTCCCAACCAGGTATGCCATCCTGCAGATGGCAGGAAAACGCAGGGCTGAGGTACAGAGTGTGTGCTTTGGCATGGGCTAGTAGAGCAGAGTTGTTGGGTACCCTCAGAAACCTGCACATATGTCTGAAGATATGTCTTGCCCCAAAGGGAGAGAAGGAGAGAATAAAACTCACATTAGGTAAGATCTCAGTATCATGTTATGTGATAGGAGAGAATTTCAAGGCAAATTTATTTATATCCCAAAATATTGGAGGAACTGCAATCTCTAGCAGCTGACTTAAAGCTCTGTGACTACTGCATAGACAAATTTATTTCTCTCTGAATATCCAGTCTTGGTTCTGCCCACAGCTTTTTCTAATATTATAGCTCACTCTACATTAGAAATGTCAGAGAACAAATCTTCTATTCCATTCTTCTCCTTGAAGTATCTAGGTACACACTAACATATATCTGAATGGTCATGTGCAGCAGGATGTTCTTCCAATCACACTCATTTTCTGCTCAGCTGAAAATGGTTGATTTTCAAAGGCTGCCTCTTCTGCCTGTTAAGTGCTTTGTGTTTTCAGCAACACCTGAAGTGAGAGGTTGTCCCATACACTTCTGTGATGCCACTATTATGGCAGGACAGTGGGTCTCCACTTACCAGGAAGGGATTTCCCTGAGGTTTGACAATCACCGTCTTAGCATCGGGCAGCTCTTAAGGAGGGAAAAAAGAAAGGAGAAAGGAAAGGAAAAAAGAGAGGAAAAGACCCATGCAACAGACAAACAGACAAATAAACAAACAAACTAAAACAAAGAAAAAGGTTTAATGCACACTAGAGTGCACATCTTCAGAAAATACTGATTTATTGGTGATACAGAGAAGTACCTCCCTATAGTGTTACATTCCCTATAGTGCTACATTCTCTTCAAGTCTTACTTCATAAGCAGTTCAGGCCAGCTAGCCATTGAGTCCAGAAAATCTGAGCCACATCTGTGGGTGAATGACTTGCATCAAATATATAAAGGCCCTTGATATATAATCTTTTTCAGTATGAATGCAGTACCCCTATATTTAAAGGATTTCAAGTGTTAATTCAATCAAATCATATAAATCAAATACGTGTAATTACTCTAGGATCTCCTTATGAAGTAAAGAAGCAAATGCATGTTTTGATAAGCTATCTTCTCTTTTTTTGCTCATTTGTTGCTGGCTAGCTGAGTTAAGTAATTTTGTGGTGCATGTCCCAGTCAAACTAGTAAGGTATTCAAGATAATAAATGTTCAATTAAAGCACAATTAAAAAATAAGAAGAATTGTGGCACTTGTTATTTTTCTTTAACTTAGTTGATTTTATTAAAGGAAACATCTTATGATTACAGGTCCTTCTTAGTGTTTTTTTTTGGGTTTTATTGTTTGGTTTGGATTTTCATGTTTTTTTTGGGTTTTGTTGGTTGGTTGGAGTTTTTTTCCTTTTTGGAGTTTTTTGTTTGGTTGGGTTTTTTTCTTTACTGGGGTGTTTTTTTCTCCCTTTTCCGTGGTTTAGAAAGTGGGTGTTGTAAATTCAGTTAAGCTGGGAATTTCATCTAATATTACGACAGCAAAAGGATTGAGGTTTACTGTTTCAAATAAAAATTAATTTTGTAAACCACTTTTCAATCCTGTAGTCTCTGACTGTGGCTTGGGCTGTTTTTTTTGTGTTGGTTTTGTTGGTTTTGGGGCAGGAGGGTTGTTGTTTTCTAATCCCCTTCTTTTCCTTTTCATTCATCAATATGGTTGTCCATGCTTGATTTTAAGATAGTAAGTTTTTCCACATTTAAGTCCTGGGCTGTTACTATTTTTGTATTATGGCCTGCATGTTAGGGTGCATCTGGATTTAAATCTTATTATGTTTTAGAGTAGATAGAAAACATGAAAGAAGTATTGTGGATCACTGTGGAACTCTCAGGCCACATTTCACAAGCCCCATTGACTGTTAATGATGAACCCTGAAATTAGAAGGAATTGTCATTTTGATGCATAAATAAATGCGTGTTGCAGTAGAAGAAATAGAATCTGAATTGGGAATAAAAGGTCTTCTTTTTAAATAAGGGCATCTTCAACCATAACTAACTAGCACTAGTCAATTCATTCTTACCTACTCATTTGCTTTCACAGAATAATTTAATTCTGGACTAGCTCTTTGGCTGATAAGAATAAAATGTAAGCATATGACTTGAGATACACATGAGGAGCAGATGTGGTGAAGTAAAAAGATGCTCACTTTTGCTCATGCCAAGTAAAAGCACAGCCTAAGCCCATGAGTGAGAAAATTGCAGAGAACTGACCAGCTTATGACAGGGTATCTTATTTCTATTTTCAAAACTTAGATCTCCATACAACACACTGAACCTCAGGAGTCAGAATTTATTTTTGAGCCCCCAGGTTTCTTAATGCTAGAGCATATTTTGGATACATCAATATTTGAAGGCTTATTTTTGGCTAACAAAGCAAGTGCATGTCTGTTTGCTGATATAACCATGTTATCTCTTACATAACTTCTACATGGCAGGTACAAGCTGCAAAGTAGTGAACCACTCAGGTCTGATGATAGTCATCTGGTTACATGATTAAAACCAGTCAATCTCAATTTACTAAGAACACCCATGCAGTTTTGATGAGCTAATAATATTTCAAGTAGTTCAGATTCAGAGATTAGGAGTTCTTATTTTATTTGAGAATAAGTGATGGGTAGATCTTTGTGCTGCCCCTGTACAGGGCCGGCACTCCTCTGCTAGATGTGCTTATACCATTCAAGCACTCAAGCATTTGTGGCTCCTGTGCTGGACTGCTGCAGTGCTGTACAGGGCTACACCCTCGTAGAATCACAGAGTAGGTCTGATTATGTTTTTATGAGAGTGTTTCTTGCTGTTGTTACTGTTTGCTTCTGGGTCCAACAATGGAGGATTTCTTCCAGTAACTTGGTCTTTTGAAAAGCATGTTAGGAAAGACTGAACAAGGTTGTTCATATTCACAGGACAGAATACATCTCAGAGAGTGACTACCCTCATTTGCTTTTCTTCTTGGCTCCAAGCAGATGAATGCACTCAATGCTCATGTGTTGAACTGCCTGTTTCTGGCAAATGTTGGGAGACCTCAATACTCTCTCTTACACAGGCTTCAGTAAAAGATTTTAGTTGCTGAACAAGACTTTTCTGTCTGAGTCATAGTGAAGACAGGTATTTTAAGGACTACAGAAGACATCTTCACATGTGGAGCAAACTAGAAATCCAGGCCTTCTCTTACACTAACCTGGCAAAATTGTAACTAGTAGGGGTGTTGGAACCGCATGCAATGAGAGATATATGGTCCCAGCTGTATGTGGCACTCTGCTCTTAGATTTATATCTGCTTCATGAAAGGTACTGTTTAGCATGCAAAATACTAATTATGAATCTAAAACCTCTGAATGGGAAGCCATTCATATGAAAGACTTTTTCCTTGGGACATAGTACCTTTCGATGAAGATATAGAAGCTGGAAACTCATTCAGATATCAGAAAGTCAACAGAAGGCAGAATGTTGTCTGAGAGAGCTTGGAACTGGTAGTCCCAAATCCTCCTACTTCAAGGTGGGCTGCATCTTGATATATTTGGTTCCTGAGCAATGAGAGGGAGGATGATAATGGGAACTCATAAATTTCACAGCGCACACTAGCTGATTGGTTAGAATATGCATTAAGTGCTGGGTGAAGAGGAGCTTTTTTTAGAAGTAGACTGTTTTATAACTATATTTTAAATGTTTCATGGAATGCCTAAAGCAAAAGATAGCATTTCTTTTTAATCAGAGTATTTATTTGCTGAAATAAATGAATAATTTATTTACTTGCTATCTTGGTTGTATGTCTTCTTTCTGTGGATCCTTGTCAGGATGTACTTCAAATGGATATTTTTAGAGAGCAGTGTTGGTCTTGGGGAATAATTGAAGCATAGCAGTAGGTGAGTTATATGTCCCTGTAGTTGGCCTTTGGACCTTCTGAATGTCAATTTTTATAGTAATTTTGTTACTTGAAAACATGCCATGGTGATTAAGTGTTCACATCTTTTATCCCAGAAAATCAGTTGCCATCTTTGCATTGATCAGTCAGGAATACTGCAAGCCTTACTATGTTGTGTTCAGCTGTCTCCATGATACACATAAAACAAGTATAGGGTAATTTTTCCATCTGACCTTCCAGTCCGACCTTGTCTCTATTTTTGTTAATGCAGATCAGGTAGTGTGACTCAAAGGAGTCTAAATGCACGCCTTCTAAGTATGTTTATGGGTATTTGTCTTATTATTTGTCTGTTTATTTTGACAGTGACTTGTGTGCACATGTGTTTGTGTATTTATTTGCACGCCTGCATGTACTTGTCAAAATACCTTCCAGAGTTTGCTTCCAAATGCTGGACCTGGTTCTCAAACTTGTACATTACTTTGCTTCAAAAGGCTTGTGGCAAATATAGATAAGTGAAGGAACAAGTGCAATCCAAGAGTGGTTTAGTATCAAGAGATCTAAATTAACATGTTGATGAAATAATGAAAACCAAGTAGTTCTGTAACAAAAAGATCACAGGGTTACCTTTGAATACTCATACCATTTACAGGATATTTAATTGTAAAAGCATCCTGTATTAAATAAATATCTGGGGAAATTAAGCATCCTAGGACTATAAAAGCATCCTAGCACTAAAACAAAATGACAAAAAGAAGAATGCTGTTCATTGGCATAAGTTAAATGACTTCAGCTCATTATCTCAAGTGACGTTAAACAACTTAATCTCCAGGAAACCAAAATCACCTTCTGATATGTACTTAAAATTGAGTTAATGGCTTAACTTCCTTCATCAGAGCATGAAAATATAGTTCTGGTTGTTTTAAGTACTTGGGCAGAAGTATATGTAAAAAAAGAATCTACTTATAGTAAAATACAAGGATTACCTGATTTTGCACTGATAAAGGAGAGATGATAATATAAAACAGTTTGAGAATATGACCCTTAGCTTGAAAGCTCCATGTGCCAGGATCTCTGTAGACAACAGATTTACTATGACCATTATGCAAACTTTAAAAAAATGTAAGATTGTGGAAGATTTCTAAAATATTCTAGGAAATGGATCTTGAAACAGCCCTTCCCAGAAACTGCGTGCTATCATAATCCAAGTTAAAGCAATTTATCAAATAGGATTCACTTGATATTCTCATTTATTTTATTCCGTGTTGTAATGACTTCACAGCATTTGATAGAAATAAATAATAATGGGCATGTGAAAACAAACTAGTTGCTTCCTCAGCTTGTAAACAGTTTTATGGCATACATGTTTCTGTGAAAAGCTTTGTTGAAATTCTAGATATTATACTTACTGATGCAGTAATTCTCTAATTCAAAGATAATTTTTTCAGTGAAAATAAAATTCCGAAACAGGCACAAAATTGTGACCTCACTTGATTTTTATACCAGTTTCATGCCCAAACAGATTGCATTATGCTGTGAAGATACCAAAACTGATATAAAAGTGATATAAAAGCTGATATAAACCCACAGTACTAAAATAGCATTATCAGGCTCATGATAGGCTCAAGACTTATCCCTCTATCTTCTGACTTTCAAAAGCTGAGTGTGTGGTTGAATACTTACCTACATAAAAAGATACTGCCATGGGATATGCCAGTCATGAGTTGGATTGTACAAAGCCAATATTCAAATATCTGACAAGAGCTGTAACTCTGGTAGGCTTTAGCACATGCAAATCATGACCACTTTTGGAAGCAAGTCTAGAAGATTCACCTGAGTTTTTCTCACTCTTGTGGTAGATACTGTTACATTTTAACATCNTTTTTTTTCCAACAGAGATGCGGCACAGAAATCTGGGTCAATAAGTCTGGTTTTTTTTCTGAATATTAGCTAACCTTCATGCCATTTCTTTCACGAATGACCCTGTTAAAGCCACCTGTCAGCATGGGCTATTAATATATTTTGTTAGCATTTTCCTATATCTTTATACTAGTGTAATTAATGAAATTACTAAATCCCACATATCCCTGAGCTGTTTATTAAGGACTGGTTGCTGATATTCTTTTCACCTTTCCCTGCTATAATTTGCCTTTTTTTTTATTCTAATGAGACTTCGTTCTCTCCCTCTTAAAAAAGATTTTCCCTACTATCCAGTGCTAGATGAATTTCCTTTACCACACTTCTGTTTCCATTTTGATTATTTTTTGCTTTGATTAGCTTTATATCTAAAATAGAACAATATGATAGAAAAAAACAAAATAGTGTATCAAAACAATCTCAATTAGGTGTATTACAATGATTAGATTAAACATAAAATGATATGTTGAACCAAACTTGAGACTTAAATAAAATAAAATGTTTAAGGAACAAATCTGTGACAACACAGTCACAAAAACCTCTCTGAGACATAGGATAAATAAGATGTAAAAATAAGAATTGCACAGTGACTTTTAATGGTTAGCTGCATTTTCTCCAAGAAATCAAGCATAATTATAATATATTTTCCAACTGTTCCTTTTTCCTTACAGTACTTGGGATGTATAGAAGTCTTACGCTCAATGAGATCTCTTGACTTCAATACTAGAACACAGATTGCAAGGTAAGACTTTGTACAATTATGTTTTTTAAAGTAACTTCTGAATTGTGTCCTCAAAGTGGAAAGGCTGTGAAGGTGGCAAAACACATAGTAAATAATTTTTGGATACCATCAGTCCACTTTCTAATTTTGCTTTTACAGGTAAGTTGCTTACCTGCTATTAATACAGCTCCAACAGGACTTATAGGATATTTTCTTCATGGATTTTTGATATGCCAGGAGCTACTTTAGAAAACATTCATCTGTTTGTTATGCTAAGACACTTATCTGGTTACCAGTTTCATTACATTCAAGCCAGTGGAAATTAGAATATGCTTAAAATCTACAATGCATTTGTTAAAATTAGTCTAGGGAGCTGGTTTGGGGCCCTGTGTTTACGGATTTTTTACAGTAATTTCTTATGAAAAGATGTCAGAATACAAACTATCTGCACAAAAAATATTAATTAAAATATATCACTACAATGACACCAGAGACAAATGAAATAATGTTTTCTTTTTCAGATTGTATGTAAGAAAAAATAAGCTTGTAATAGTTCTTTTAGCAATTATTTTAAATATGTCATGGTATTTTTGTAAGAGCAGTAAATAAGTACAGCACTGTCTAAAGAAGTGATCATGAATATTTTTTTTCTAAGAAGAATATTTTTGAGAACTATAGAAAATGGTGTTTTGCAGGCATTTTCACTTGAAAATCCGAGTCTGATTTCAGAGGAATGTGGCATTCATGTCTTCTAGCAACTGGAGACCACATTTTCAAATTCTGGATTTGAAATAATGAAGGAATCCTTTCCAAAGAAACACATATAAAGTGATATGCATGCTGATCATCTGATCTATGTGCACTGAGTTTGAGTTACACTTGCATACAGCAGCTTTGAATTGGATGCCACAAGTCCTCACAAACAGTTAATCAATAATTTGTCGATACTGCATTGATGAGAGACATAAAAGCATGAGGACAGTTAAATGACAGAATTCTCTTTTTCAGGCAATGTAGACTATAGAGGCATCTGAAAATTTTAGTATTGTACTTTTAAAAGAACTCATGTACATTTCTGGTGTATTTGCAGCAGTGAACTTTTAAAATTATTTCATGTCTATCAGACTTGTAGTTCCAATGCAGGTGGTATATTTGTGTTTACGTCTTGGAAGTTCACTGATACTGGTTAATGAAACAATTGTGATAATTATTTGGCTTATTTTCTATACCTGAAGGTGAACTGAATTAATCTCTATTTTTCTGCAGGATTTCCTTCACTATATGTCTTCACTGGAAAAATATTTTACTTTTCTTTTTATCTAGCTTAAAGGCACTACTCTGTCATTAATAGTTAAGCGTATTTGGTGATCTGAAGCAATATCATCTACACAAAAAAAATCTATGCCTTATAGTTACTTCAATATAAAAAAATGAGTCTTGACTTTTACTGTGAAACAAACTTGGAATTACATTTTGTTTCTGTTGGAGTTATAGTGTGTTTGACTACACAGTGGTCATTTTGTTGCTCCATCTTCCTCTGATCATATCTACAGCAGAGAATACTTTTTTTAAGCAGCAAGCTATATCTTCCTGTCTTGATTTTTATTTTACATTTACAGTTTTGTGTTTATCATAAAACAATGAAAACTCACAATTTTGATCATGTAGTTCTTTATCTAAAACTTTTCTGAAAAGATAACTTTTTAGGTGACTTTTGAATCAGGATATAGCATCTTAGACTGCATTTCATTTAATTCATCTGGTTTCAGAACTTGTCATGTCTTAAGTTTTCAGTACTCATATGCTTTGTCATGTGGCATTTCTCATATTGTTTTTCAAGAAAATATTATTAAAGAATTGCTAAAATTCACACGTGCTGATTAACTTTCTTGGGTATATCAGGAAAACTGACATTGGCTTTAGGTCATGTACTGAATTAATAAGGTTAATGTTCTGATATTACAGACATAAATTCCCTCTCAAGAAGACACCTGGCACCAAGTGGTCTGTGCATTCTTTTGGTTACTAATAAAATAAAAGCACTTGAATGATACATTTATGTCCACTACAGCATACATTTATTTATAGGTATGTCCATTGCTGATTTCTCCACAGCTGCCACCAGTAAAACAGTCCCATTAACCTGATGGCTTCCAATGCAGTGTGATTGTGGCCTGGGTCTGTAGATCTAGTAATGTTAGCTGTGTTTGCATCAGTTGAGGAAACTAGATCCATAGCTGCAGTAAAAGCTTATCTGTGTAAATTTCTCTGTGCTATTTCCTATAACTGCAGAGCCGATCCTACTGCATGCATCAAACCTGTTTGATCTGTTATTTTTCCAAGACTTTGCAAAACCAGTCACAGAAGAAAGTGATCTGTCTTGGGCCAATATGACTTCTAACATTATGCAGTATTTACTAAATATGATTAAAAAACAGAAAAAAATGAGTCAAGTTACCTGATTTAGTGTGGAAGTCTGGGCGCATCTCTTCCTAAATAAGCAAAGCATTGTGTTTGACATGTTAAAAACACTGCCCTTCTAGCACTGCATCACGTCCCTGACCCCGCCTGCTTTCTTACCCTTAGTTTTATTCCTTGTTTCTGAGATCAGACATAGGAAGACAGTCAGTAGGAATCCTAATTTGCCTTCTTTCTGCTTCCCTCTTATTGCATGTGTCACTTTATGTGTCTGCTAGCCTTGAGGATGAACAAAGCCCCAAAGTAAGATACGCTACTAGAAGAAAAAACGCGCGTGGCTCAGTCATGGGAGGGTAAGATATGTAGTCTCTGCCTCTGCTGAAAGCTCTGGGTATTATTTTAGACAAACTGTTAGTCCCAGTCACAGACAACTCTGTGATTAAATGAATTAGTGCTTGTAAATGGCACTTAAATTGCTGAGTGAGCATTTAGAAATTACTTAAAAGTTGTGCTGAGATTTCCAGTTATCTAGTGAATTAGAGACAAGAAATCAATAGGAAAAAGTTGCCCAGATAATCTGAATGGCTTTAACAATCACAGCTGTTACAATGCATTAGGAAAGCATATATATCAGTGTATATGCATGGATCTGTCTGACAAATGAAGAACTTTGGCTTCAATTTGAGGAACTGCATTGAAGCCCCAGTGTAAATAGTTTGGTCAGTAGTCTTTCCTTCTTTATTGCAGTCGTGTGAAATACCAGCTCGTGCCATCTAATGCTGTTGTACCTAGCCTGTAACTTGTGGATTTTTTGCTTTTTCACATTTTGTGAATGAAAACTTTAAAACTTGCAACAGTACACTTATCTTCATGTGAAAGAAGTGGGAAAGCATTTTTACATGTCATACTCTTCATTGATATTGACAGCCTTGGTGATGGCTTGCAAAGGTATTTTTGTCCTAATTTTGCATCTGATTTGAGAAAAATGAGCAGCTATGTACAATTTATAATAGATTTTTTCCCTTTATCATTACACGTTTGAAGTCTTAAAATTCTCTCACTACAGGAGAAGAACTAAAGTAGTATAATCACCTGTATTGTAGTTATTCTTTTCTGTAATGAATGTAATGTCATGTGAATTCTTGGGAAAATAAATGGATGCAAAAGACAAGGGTCAGCAGTTATATATAATGATAAATGGAAGCCAGCTGAATCCACATGCTGCATCATTAATTATCCAGTGATAATTCTTGTAACACGTGTGAAGTCAAGATGACTTTCTTGGGCAGCAAGATGAAAAAAAGCATTTAATTTTCGACATAATGGAGGAACAGGAGGACTAGCAGACAAGACTACTGAGCTAACCACAGGTGTCAAGTGGTTAGAGTTCTTCCGAAACCTACCATCATCGTCCCAGAAAGGGGCCACTCTTAAGCTTCTGTGGCCAGGCCCTTTGTGTTTTTGGGCCTTTTATTTATTTAAAAAAAAAAAAGAAAAAAAAGGAAAAAAAAAGAAAAATCAGGTAAAATTCTTTTGCAACATGTGCAGTGTTTGCAGTTCATGTAATATGTTTGTATGCCTATTTTTGGAGCTGTTCTAGTGTAATGAGCCTTCACTTCCGTGATGTATGCATGAGCGAGTTATGCGCTGGTTTGAATCAGATGTTGCATGCACTGTTTGTTGTACATCTGGGTCTGGACTACAAGGGTGCATGTTCATTGGCATTTAATTGAATGCCATCAGTCTGCTGCATGCAGCCTCAGAAAGTCACATGTCCCCATGTTAAGTAAAACATGATGTTGCATGCTCTGTTAATAGCAACTAGATTAGAGTACTAAAATACTTTGTATCAGCACTGGACCCAAATCCAAACTCTGACCCCAGACCTCTCCATGAACACTGTTGGGCTGCACATTGGAAAGAAATTCCTCTCCAAATTTGTTGACTCAACTTTATTAATAAAATTGTTAAACCAAATCCATTTATGCTAGTATCCCAAGCTTTTGGAAGAGAGATGGTGGAAATCCAAATGTTAGAGCTGGATTTGAGACCAATGCTAAACAATATGAATGAAGTTCAGTTGATGTATTGTTTCAACTATCTCTGTATTCTTTGCAGAAATGCACTGTCAGCAACCATCGCTGGAAAAAAGGATGGAAGACATTGCAAAGGAAGAGTGTTTCTCCTGTAATCTTTGAAGGTGGATAGGTAATATGTTATCTGCAGTGAATTCTATATTCAGTGTCCTCCTTAACACACTGTCTTGCTTAGAAGGTGAGTGTGGTTCATCTCTGCCTTCTGCTGTATGTACTCTGGATGTGGAATTGTGCTTAGGCAATGGTGCTTAGGGGATGGCAGAACACATAAACCATCTGCAGTCTGGATACACAACTGTATGAAGGAAGGAGTGTGCACAGTTACTTCAGAGTCAGAACTGGGATGCACTGGGTACAGACTACTGCTCAGCTCACCAGGAAGCAAGATTCTTAAAAGTGGATGGAGGCATCCTTATAATTCATACAACACACCACTAAGGGGTCAAGGCCAGCTATAGTGCCTGATAGAGAATTATTTACTTTTGCTAGTTAAGATGTCATTAGCAGAGAAATGGGCTAGAATAAATAGGATTTTGTATGCCTAACACTGGAATCTTTCATTTTCAATGCAGTATTAGTGTGAAAAGTGTTACCTAGTATTTGGAATAATTTGACTAATATATGCTAAGGCAAATCTGGAGTGAGAGCAATTAATTGAGCTCACTTGCCATTTTAAGAAAACAAAGAACCTCTCAGGGGATGGAAAAGGTGGAAAGTCGAAAGCCGATTAGACAGGGAAGCAGTTATGTATGTCATTGTACCCTGGATTTTCAGAGAACTGGTGATTCCACATGGCTCTGCAGAGGAGGACCTGAGGCAGAGTGGACTTAACATGTTTTAAATGCAAATTGCAGTACATAGTTAATAAATGCCTATAAACTTGGAAACCAAGACTCTCTCACATTCTGCTGATAGCACCTAGCAGTTTGATTACACAAAGAAATGAAGTCATAAGGAATTTGTGTGTCATTCGCATGACATATCCAATCACACAAGAGAGTTCATCACCGCTGGACAGTCCTTTTTGGCAAATACAGCTTGCGTATTTATCAAATGTCATCTATCTTATGCAGTTATTCAAAAGGGCAGAGTTAGGAGTCTTAATAACCTAATTAAAGAAAGAGTTTTTGTAAAATATTGCTCTGCAAAGTCCTACTTTGGACATGAAGTGAGTTAATGGTTAGAGAAAAAGATTTGTTAGACTAAATGTTTTTATTTCACTTTTGTAAGGTTTCCCATGTCTTCCTTTTGTCTGCTATGGATCACTCTTTGATAGAGAAGATACATTAGTAAATGAGCTGAGCCTGGACCCTGTTTGGAGGTTACTATTATCGTGATTTAGCAACAAAACCCAGTTTTGATTTCTCTCTTTCCATCTCCCTGACCAGTACTAGGAGAAATATCTAGAGACCAGGCTGAGTGGAAAAAAAGCCTAAAGTGGAAAAAAACCATTTCACAAAAGAAGTGAAATGGTTGAGCTACTTTACAGATCTAAACCTTCAAGTTTTCTTTAGTTTTTTAGGTGTCATTGACCATATTGTTGACAGATGGAGGATTGTGTATAAGAAAGGTTTTGTAGGTGTGCGTTCCATGCCAAGGTTTTATGTACTCCTGCTTCATTTTCATAAAAGCTGTGTATGAATGTGGAGTTAAGAGATATATCTACATAAATTATGCTGCTGGATAAAAAATTTCCACTCTATGTTTCTTAAAAAAAGACTGTTGTTCAGAACTACTGTATTGGAAGAAGTCATCAAGATCATGTAGAACTTTCTGTTACTGATGAATGAAACTGGTTTTCTGAACCTTACTTGCATGTTATAAAAGAAGGTACAAATTGTCCAGAAATTGTTTCAAATATCCCTTAAATTCAGTGTCATCTATAAATACTGAGAACAGAGCTGTCATTGAGCATATCAATGGACAAAAAGTTTCTTTGGCAGTAAAAGCAGTCCTCACAAGAGCATTGATTTCTCTTAGGTGTTTAATGGAAGTCTCACACTGAAGATGCGCAAGTATAAGAATAACTATCATTAGATAGGTTGCACACTAAACACCTAATGGCATGTTTTACTCTATGTCTAATAGTTGCCAAATTCCACTGTTTTACTGTATAAAGTTTGTTCAATAAAAAAAGAAACAACACAGAAAAACCAAAAACCCCACAAACTTAAGTTGGCCAGCTTCCTTTAATTTTCTGCTTATAGATTTTCTACATAAGAAAAAACTCCATTTGAAGAAACAAATTGAGGAGATGACAAAAAGAAAAAGAAGAGTTGTTGTCTCCTTGCTCTACAAGTGATGTCACATTGGCTTTTGTGACACATCTGCTGATGTCACCTTATTCCATAAACCTTTTCTTCCAGGCTTCCCATCAAGACAGGCTTCACTTCGGACAGGATGGTGTGACAAATGGCATCGCTTGGTGACTGCACTGCTTTCTGGGGGGCATTCCCCACAGAGTTGCTCCCTGCATGGTATACTGAATTCATGGGAGTAGGTGCGTCTGTGCTGCAGAGTTGGCCTCCCGTTCCTATCTACACCCTGTGTTTCATTCTCCTTAGCTACTTCTTCAGCCTTACATCTTTCAGACGTGGTCAATCTGCAAGTTGGCATATAAAGTTCTATAAGCAGTAATATAATGATTTAGTTTTCAAAGACTGTGAATGCCCCCCATGCTACTTCAGACAGCACATGCTCATTTTGCCAGTTTTGCAAATGAAAAAATAATGTTTGTTATTAAACAGATTTCTAAAAATGCATGTTTGGTCTCTGTTTTTTTTGGTTTGTGTGGTTTTTTTTCCTTCCAAAGTAAGTTATTTTTGTATTTAATATGGATTTGGTTTCTCCTCAGCAAATACTGGTACAATATATGGTAATGATTTAAGTTATTAATATTGACAAGAACATAGTACTGTTAAGAAATAACTGTAAACTTTCTGTACAATTCTTCCAGTCATGTTATGCTTTCATTAGAAAGTCTGCCTTTTGATGTCTGATTTTTTTATCCTGTGAAGTCCTAAGATTTGGAGGTGGAAAAGGTAAACATGGGAACTACAGGATACTAGAATATCTTAACAAGAGAATATTAGTAGGTTTTAAGTATTGTGATACAAAACATTTGAGACTAAAACCAAGTCATATTTTCTTGTCTCATTCTTTGACATGACTTTGCTTTTTCAAAATTTGTTGAGAAAAATCTGTGGCCTTTGGATGTGCCTGTCATTTCCCTGAAATATGAATTCCAGAATTCTGGGTTTTAATCAACTAAATTGTATTCATTAAGAACAACAACAAAACATGACAATCAAAAAAATATCTAAAACCCCAAGAATGGAGAGTATTTTCATGTGATAGTGTTCTATAAAGGAGCAGATCTGAGCTTCCTGACACACTGCTTTATATAACAGAAGAAAATATCACTAAAGCTATGAAAGCTATCAAGAACAAAATGGCAATGTCAAATGTCCTTTTTTCTCTCTCAGATGTCGTCATTTTAAAGCAGAATAGGTCAGTTTTAGAAAATGCATATTGGTAATTTTTGGTAATTTTTTCTGGATACTCTTACATACTGAAATTATATTCAAAATACTCAACATGTTTTATGCCAAGAAAATGACACAACAGTATGACCATCTGCAAAGCAGAAAATACTCCTGGACAGATTTGGAATTTAGCATGTGGTTACTACTGCAGACAGCACAGTCACTAATTTTGCAAGAGATCAGCCTAACTCTGCACTGGTTTTTACCTGAGCCTAACTAATGAAACAGAATGTGGCTCAGAAAGGTGTAATGTGTGTCTATGTCAAATAACTTTCTAATTGGAAAGGAAGCAAATGTAGTCACATCAAACTTTTCCAAACTCTGTGCGACATTTAACCATGCAGATATATGCAGAACTACTGCTTTTGCCTTCCCTAGGCAAGCATTTCCATGTCAGGTGATGGCACTCTCAACACAGGAGCAATATATATTCCTGGCCTTGATTTTGTGCTGCTGAGGCATTTGCAAATTTGATTTGCAGAAAAAAAAAAGTTTACATGTTCCCTTTACTGCCTGGAAATGCAAGCTGAAAGGAAATCTTTAGGCTATCTTTTCCGCATCACAGGCTACCTGTTTAAAACACCCCTGCCCCATCCTAGAGTGACTTGGGAACTCTCATAGATTCATTGAATTGTTTGGGTTAGAAAGGCCCCTAAAGACCATCTAGTTCCAACCCTGATTCCATGACTTTCACTGGACCAGATTACTCTGAGCCCCATCCAACCTGGCCTTGAACACTTCCAAGGATTAGGCATCCACAGCTTCTCAGAGGAACCTGAGCTGGTGTGTCACTGCCCTCACAACACAGGATTTCGTTCTAACATCTAGTCCAAACCTATTCCCTTCCAGTTTGAAGCTGTTTCCACTTGTCCTATCACTACATGCAACAAGTTTGTAAAAAGTTTCTCTTCATTTTGTAAGCTCCCTTCAGGTACTGGAAGGCTGCATTTAGGTCACGCCAAAGCCTTCTCTTTTCCAAGCTGAAAATCCCAATTAGGCTGGTGCTCTATCCCTCTAACCATCTTGGTGGCCCTTGGAAAAAGTGCCTATCAGTGCAGTGGCAGATATGCAGCTCTTCTCTTCTTTCTTGTTTTTTTCAGTTACTTCTTTTAGACCCTTTAACTCCCACATGGGAAAAGTACTGTGCCTTCTGTTGAAGGTATGCAAAGTGTTGATGCCAGGACACTCTGACCTTACTTATGCAGAATTCCTCGAGGAATGTATTTTCTGAAGTTCCCAGCATTTTCACTAAAAGCATTGTTGACTTAAGCTCTGCAGTTGCTTGAATACATTTAGTATTCACAAAGTTTCAAAACCTGAAGAGTCACAGTATTCCCATAGCCTTTGGGAACAAGAAGTTCAGTAAAACTGAGATATTTTACTAAAACGAAGACAGGTAGTTGGAAAATGTATAGAACTTTGTTACTGAGTGAGAGGACATATAGCCCAGCTGTTCCATGGCTTAATGCTTTCCCTGGTCTGCCAAGGCAGAGTGTACAAGAAGTAGTCTAGGCTGCCTTGCCAAATCTCTGCCCTGCACTTCAGCCTTTTCAGTATTTCCTCTCCTACGCCCAAGTGGCAGTTTTGGTCAGCAAGGTCCTTGAGTCAGGTGAATCTATTGAGTAACACACTTCATGTCTGGTTGAGTAGCTGGCAGACAGAAGAGATAGTATCAAAACCACTGTAAATCCCAACCCTGTACTAGAAAAAGAACAAGATTATACACAGTTTTTGTCAGATGTTGTGTCCTGAAAATTCTCTTTTATTTCATGTTGCCACTAGAGTGAGAAGATGGTGGAGGCAAATAGGACAAGAAAGGAATTTACATCCAAATTTAGAAAGGTTCATACCCCTGAAATAGCAAATTCCTTCTGTGAGAGGCAAAACCTGTGAGATGTTTCAGTGCACCTGTTGGACCACTGGAGGAGACAAAGAGCGACTTGCAGCCAAAATGCCTGGGAGCCTAAGGCATGAGTCCGAAAGACAGAAGCATGTTGGAGACTGTCACCAGCCTGGACTGTCCACCACATTGCCTCCAAAGGATTTGGTTTAGTGGAGCAAAGAGACAGGAAACCACAAGTTTTAGCTCAGTAGACAAAGGGGATGACTCTGTAAAACATCATATCTGATTGTTTTTCCTTAGTCAAAGAAAAGCACTTTTGGTGAATTCTTTTAAGGAGAATAATACTTATTTTTCCTGATTACATTTTCAGGAGTAACCTAGATCTCGGTATCATGGTGATCACTGTGTGTGATGCTTGCTGGGCTTTATTTGTAAGATGCATCAGGGCTGCCCTTTTAAACCAACTCCTTTTAATTGTTCTGTAAAAAAGTTAATAACTACTTTAAGACACTTATTTGGAGTAGAAAAAACATTGTGGTAGATGTGGGAACTAACTGCAAGTGCTGAACTGTGAAATGGAGTGCTGTTGTAGCTAGAAGAGTGAGTGCATATGCAAGGCGGGGTTTGTAGTGAGAGGCAATTTATTAGATAAGTAGATGTAATTGAGGAATAAAACCCCAAATGACAAGTTATGAACAAACAAACTCTCTTCTAGACCTGAAGTAATATTTGTGTGCCTGAAAGCTTTTTTGACTCTTTTTCTGTAAATCTCACACTTCTTCAGAATGGCAGTACTGTAAACCTGCTTCAAGGCCTGCTTGTCTCCACAGCCAACCACCTCCCAAAAATGATAAATTCATAGGACTCTTTCAGGTGATTCAAACTTTGGATTGGGCCCAAGGTAAAAGCACCCAAGGCTTAAGTATATAGCAATTACTGACTGCAACCAGATATAATCTGTGACATTTCCCAAGTCATTATATATTGAATATTGATAAATATATGAATTTATCTCCTGACTCATTTGTTGATCCTGTGCCATCACCTAATCCATAGTTGAAATCCACGGCATATGACACAAAGTTAAAATATTTTATGTTTTTATTCAGATGACATTTCAAGGTTTTGATTATTCTGACTGTTCTTTAGCTTCTAGTTCATTGTCTCCCATTCTGTTTTTTCCTATTTGTTTGTTTGTTGTATAAAATATGTGTTATTTGCATGCTTTGGCTCTAAATATAATGTCCTGTTAGTCTCAACATATATTAAAAGTAGCTAAGCAAGGTCTGGAGTCATCTTTGCTAATTTCTGTGAAACCATTCTGTTTTGCAGTATCTGTGGGATCTGCCTATTGTAGCTTTGTATTTAGCAGAGAAAGGTCTCTAAATGCATAGGAGCAAATTCTAAACACTGACCAGAGTGACTATTCAAAAAATAAGTTGTTAAATACTGAAGCAAATTAGATGTGCTTGTAACAGTATTATTTGAAGAGTTTTTGTGGTATAGAGTTACTATTCTATGAAAGGGTATAGATTCAAGTCAATCTCGAAAATACATTTCTTTCAGTTAGCTCAAGTGCAATGGGGAGAATAAAGCAATGTTATAAAACTGAAGCAAAATGTTGATGGTGTTAATTTTGCTTACAATATAAAAATAAGGCCACTAACAAATTCTTCAGATTGTATGGAATAGGTATGAATTAAAATTTTGTACATCACATGTATTGCATACAACATGCATGTTACCAGGAATGTTTTAGGGTTCTGATACTGTCCGAAGCCTGGTGGTTTTGCTTTGACTGCAAAAGTGCATGGGATAGTAGTGAGAAAAATGATACTTTCAAACTCTTACAAGAAATTTTTTTTAAAAGAAGTTGTTAAGCAGTGTACAAAGATGAGACTTGAAAGAAGAGATTAAGACTAATATTCTAATTTACAGTGAAAAATGCTCTTTGTAATAGTGCAAGAAAAAATTTGGTTTGTGAGATGAGAACTAACTGACCTGCTAACTATCCTCACTTGTGAACTGTAATGTGGTCTGGAGCTGTTTTCTCCAGTGCATTTCAAGCCTAACGAAGAAACCCACACATTCATTTGCTATAAAGCTTTTTTCTCTCTCTTCAGGGAAGCAATCAGTCGTGTTTGTGAAGCCGTACCTGGTGCCAAAGGAACCTTCAAGAAACGAAAGGTATTTTTCTTTTCTTGCTGAACAGTTGACTATATTTTCTTAGTTGAAGCAGACCTGGCACAGCAGGCAGGTCACTTTAAAGCAGCTTTGAAAATTGAAGATCATGACTCATTTTAAAGTATTGGCTGTTTTCACCGACTGTATCTTGTCACTTGCCCTTTTGATCAAAACATCTGGAAGTATGAATACATGTAGAATGAAGATTGTGCCTTTATGTTTCTTCTGTAGAAATGCCCTCCTTTTACTTTCTTTCTTCAGTAGATCACATGTAGAAGAGTTAAACAAAAGGGATGCCTTCTCATAAAATGCATGAATAAACTGTGGAAAAAGGTGCTGAAAGATAGTGCAGAAGCCAAAAACATACATAGTTTTGAAAGTGATTAGGTCTATTCTTGGAGCATGGCTCTACTGGTGACATTTAATGAGTCTGGTAATCACTGATTTCTGGAAATGGAGAGAACATATGACGTGATCCTTTATTCCCTGTGCTCTTTCCATGTGGCTGATCCTCAGTGGCCAGCACTGGTGGTGAGTCCATTGTGTCCCTGACACTGTTATTGTCATGCTTTTATTTTCATTTGTGTGGTAGGAGTTAGAATCTTCAGACAGGGAGTGGAGGAAGCCTTGGCTGATGACTTTCAACAGTCTTGTGCTGCCTGCTCTTCCAGAGCCCTACTAACAGAGCTGGAATGTATTGCTAACTCTTAGGGAAGAAGCATAGAAAGCCATTAATTGTAGCCCATGTGTGTGTTCATGGGCACAGGAAGAGAATGGGTAGGTGAACAAAGAGGTGTGCCCACTTCCTCACATGCTCCACCATCTAGGCAGAATCGCAATAGAAAGGAATAGGATGAAATGCCACTTGTTTGCAATGGAGAATCTTCCTCTGGTAAAATCAGGCATATGTGGCAACATATGTCACAGCAGAACTCGAAATTGTCTCAGAAAGGAACATTATGGTTTCCTCACCACCAAATTTATCATAGTGGCATTTCTTCGTTCTCTCTCTTTTTTGTTTTAAACTTGAAAGTAAAGACAAAAGTATCTTTTTTCTTTGGAAAGCAAAATGACACAAAATAATTAGAAAAGTTAAACAGAGTTCCAAGTACCCAGTGAGACAGCCTGCTATATTACAAGTTTTAGAAGTAATGTTGCTTACCAGTTATTGAAAAGAAATAGCAACAGAATTCAGCTGAATGTCAAAGACAGATCTCCTTTGGTGCCTGTATGTTCATTATGTTTTCCTACTAGCGGCTTATCGATTTGGTCAAAGGGACATATAGTTCCTGAGGCTTTGTTTTCACCCTTTAACCACACTGTGGGCAGGTCATCCTTAGGTATGACCTGGGAATCATGAAGCACTAAGGAAAGAAGAGATATACAAGAATACTTATAAGAGATTGTTTTATTGAGAAGTTAATGAAGTACTAGCTCAGTAACATGACAGCATTAAAATAGTGCAGCGCAAATGTTATATAGCAGCTGTATGTAGGTAGTGTCTTTTAAATCAGTTAAACAGAATAAAAAGAATCTAATATGAAATGTATGTAAACTTTAAGGACTAGAGAAGCACAGGTGTGTCCATCCTGCTATGTACAAAACTTTCCAGGCTTGCAGCCAGCTTAGGACAAATACAATGGCAGAAGAACAATGTCTCCAGCCACAGCTTTGCTTTTAAATCTTAATGACCAGCATAAATATTCACCAGTGCAAGTACAGAAAGTGCAAGGACTTGGTCTGTTACTGCTTGGCAGCTGTATTTTGTGCAGGCTGTGGTTACCTGCATGAGGCTGCTCTCATGAAGTTGTGTGGTTCCTCATAGCAGTCAAAAGTGAGAAGTTTGTCCATTTTGTTCTGTTAGCATAACTGGTATTGCTGTGATACCTCTTAAGAGCTAGTGAAATGCCTACAAAAGTTAGCTATATTATTACATCCCCTTTAATACATTCCAACACTTTGTATTTACTCTAAATTAGGAGTAATCTTTAACTGCGTGTGGTAACTGAGTGTACAGAGGTTTTGTTTAGCATATGCCTGGGCTTTTAGCTACTGCTAAGAAGTCTACAGACAAAATCATAGAATGGTTTGGGTTGGAAGAGACCTTTAAAGGTCATCTAGTCCATAACACTCTGTATCTCATGTTCTGAGCATCCTGTGCGTATCACTGGAGTTCCACTTTCCACACGGTAAGGAAGTAGAGAAGTCAGTAGCTGCAGAGAATGGATTTCTTTTCAAGCTATTTTCACAGAATAAGAACATTGTCTTATTAATCTCCTTATTTGCTCCCTTAGAGAAGACGAGACATTGCTATCTCACAACCTCCCTGTTTTGTTGAGTCAAGAGTAGATGAATACCTGCCCAGCTAATATTAGTTGCAGTAGTAGTATTATAAATGAAAAATCATTTACAGAGAAAAACAGCTGTTGTAATTAAATGATCTTTGAAAGTAATATACTTTCTAGAAGTCTTTAAGATCACCACTAACCCTGCATACAATGAAGGTTATCCCGAATAAACAGAGAGTAAAATCCTGCTTTTTTCACCCGCCTCCTCACAGCCACCAAGCAAAGTCCTTTCTAGCATCTTGGGAAAGAGCAATCTTCAGTTTGCAGGAATGAGCATAATGTTGAATATCTCCACTACCAGCTTAAATCTAATGAATCCTGATACAAAACAGGTGAGTGTCACTTCTGTATTAATTTGTGAGGCTTTTGATGAACAGCCTGCTGTAGAATTATTTGCTCTCTGTCAAATACTCACTCAAAGTTATTAGTCCTCAATAATGTCTATAAAATGAATGAAAACAAAATATAAACCATAGTAGGAGTCAGCTTATTCCAGTATTCAACACAGCTTTGATGAATTATTCTTGCCATGTTTCAGGGACACCAGTTTTGCTGTTAAAAGATCTGTGACATAAAGTGTCATTTTCTGGTCATGGAACTTCTTACTGGGTACAACTACAAACTTTCAGACTTGCAAAAGGGAAGTTCTTGGAGGAACCAACTAAAGGACTGAATGTGTGTCCCCAGTTTTGTTGTTTTCTTCCCATTTAGACTCTGAAAAGGCAAACTATTCTTCAGGCGCTGCTAAAAATACAGCCTTAGGGATTTTGCAGTGCAATGAAAGACTAGGCTTTCAGAGAGACAAGTCAGCCTTTTTCAAGTAGCTTATTTCTTCATCATTGTGCTGAAGGTACAGACAGACTTCAGGGAATCATTGCAGTGTTTTGTGAATGGTGTATGAGATGGGAAAAATCCTTGCTCAGTATATATAAAGAGAAAGCAGACAGACGTGCGTAGTGACTGCTGTGCTATTTCCTGTCAACCACATATTACATTAGAGTACGTGACTTTCTGCCCAGATACAGCTGGAGAGAAAAAAAAATAAAATTCCTACTGTCCTTCAGAGCATTGAGAGTAAAGAATAAGAAAGAATACACACACTATGTATTGAAAAGCTTTCTGTTTATTATTATTATTGTGTTTTCATTAATTTATCTTCATTCTTATCCTTACTTAGAAAACGTCCAAATCTTCTGCAGTGAGCACTGAGACACTGGAAGCAGCACTATGGCTGGTTGAAGTAGTTTGTGGCCTTACTATGGAATGTATACAGCAGTGCTTTTGATAGAGCAGTTACCCTCAGTGAGAAGCATAGGACTTGATGTTAATTAGATCTACTAAGAAAGTGCCAAACCCTGAAAGTTGCCTTGTCTTCAGCCAATGACAGGGCAGAATTGTAGTTAAACTGTTTTATCCCAGAGAGGAGTCATCCTCCAGATGTTTTGCCTTTTCTATGAGCTGATGAAATTGTTCATCTTTCTCTCACATCATTCTTTTTGAGATAGATTTTTCTGTGTGCTGCAGGCCTGGGAAACCTCTGGGTTCCCAGAGATCCCTAGTCTGGCTGTGGTCTCCGCTGTTTCTTGTTTGTGCCAACTATTTGATTTGGAAATAAACATGGCCCAGCAGCTTTGCCCTTTGATGCCCCACACAGGAAGATGGCTGTGAACTTCTGTAATAGCCTCTTTTTCCCAAGAGAACTGAAAAGTAAGAAAAGGCAAGACAGCATTGTTGGTCCTTAGGGGAGAAGGAAAGCAATAGTATGTGCTGCACAACAGTTCTATGAATATGTTAGGCAGTATGAGTGGAAGATGATTTCTGTTTGGTTGGTTGATTGGTTGGTTGGGGGGGGCTTTTTTTTTTTTAATTTTCTTCTTTTTTCTAAGCAGTGTGCCAACGTTAATGAATCATTTTATTTTAAGCAATGCAAGGCATTAGTAATTTGCTCTGCTGTGTTTCAGTATTTTGGTATTGGCAGGGGTGAGGTGGGGAAGACCCTTTCCTCAAACTAAACAAAACTGTTTAGTTGTGAAATTAAAAGAAAAAAGACAGTCTGACTCGAACTAATGGTTTCAAGCACATTTCAGTTTTCTTAAAATTTGGAAAAATTAGTATAGAGAGAATATGAAATAATTTTTGCTTCTATGATGCTGATGTAAAAGATTGGGTTATTTACATGTCAGGATAGTGACAATATTAAATGTGTAACAGATCTTCACTAGTTGATTTCTATTGTTAGGGTTAATTCTTTATGGAAAAAAGAAGGAAATCCTCAATGATGAGTAATGGAACACTAATTTACCAGTGTACACTTAAAAACTAACCACATCTTCAGAGGCTGCTGTGAGACAAGCAGGGCTATTGAAAATGAAGTGCTCTTTACATGAAAGAAACACTGCAAATAGTTATCAACTCTCTCTGACTTAATGAAGCACCAAGATCCAGAGAAGGTCATGTCTGGCTTTTCTCTTTACAAGGAAGATAGTTGCTAGTTCAGGCCTTTAAGATGCAGGATGGGGAAAACAGCCCAGAGAATATAATTTTAGCATATTTTTTTTAAAAATTATTTTCTAAAGTATGTGGTTCCCTCTCCAAGCTGAGGAACTAAAATCCTAGTTCTACTATCATATGGTCTGAGGCACTAAATAGAGGCCTATCCTTTCCCAGATGAATTCCTTGTTGTGTCTTCTGTGACTCAAATATCAAGCAAAACTTTCTTTCAAATGACCTTTTCTTTCTTGATTACTACATGATTTCATTATTAAAAGATTTCATAAGTTAAATTTCAGAATAGCAGAGCTGTTCTGCTTGTATTAGATGTTCAGGACAATTTGTCTCTTCCCAGAGAAATATCATATTAGTTCAAATTGTAAGTTACCAATTTGAATTTCAAATGCCCTGGAGTAAGTGTGTGATTTTGTCCACAATGTTACGTTGCAGCTAGACTCAAAGTTTTGTTTGCATATTGCAAACATGTTGATATTTGAAACATAAAATGACACAGTGGGTGTTGGAAGCAATGTTAGGAACCTGAGCTGGTGTACAGATTGGCATGGTTTCATTGATTTTACCAGTGGCATCAGCAGAAAAATGTTTTGATGAATAGGACCTTTTGCTTCATTCATCATTATCTGTAACGAAGAAAAGGAGTTTCAGCAGGTTAAAATTTCTCCAAAGATGCTGTCTGACAGATCTGTCTGATTTACTGGAGTTCTGAGCACATTCAGCAATTTTGCAGTGTCTTCATATGTTTTAAAGAACACCAGAATAGATATATTCTTTCTTAAGTTTATTTATATTATTATGTTACTCTTTGTACTCCTTGTAGGTCATTTTGATCTTGATTTTGGATTTTCACCTCTATACAAACCAAAATGGAAAATAAAAGTGTAAACCATAAGAAAACCATCTGACTTACACGTATTCTTTCTGATCCATACAGATCATAGCAAATCACCACATGCAATCTATTTCCTTTGCGTCTGGAGGTGATCCGGTAAGCATTTCTTTAAAGCCTTCCCCCACATATATATTGTTTTATGAGGACTGGAGCATAATTTATTGCATATCCTACTGAAAGAAAAAAAATGTAACCACAGCAGCTCCTGTTTCTTGTTTCATAAATTCATCTTGATTATTGCCATCAAACTCTTTTGGAAGGAATGACTGACAAGCATTCATAGACCATCCTGTTTGACTGAAACAAAAAGTGTCAAGGGACTGAGAGTATTTATATAGTAACTGCTAAGCAGGGCTTTGTTTCTGAGAGTAATGTAGCATATGTGTCATATGGGATTGTATGAATTTTTATCCTGACTAATTTTATTTAGCAATATTTACAGGAATAGACTATGTTGCAGTTATCCTTATCGTAATGCATGCATTTTTTTTTCTCATCTTTAAGTGTGCTTTGAGAAGACTACTAACTACTGCCTGCAGGTATATTTGCTACACTCATGCAGCTTGAAGACAGGTTTTCAGGAAAAATGCAGATCTTTCTTGTTTTGCAAAGCTTTCAGTTTTCAATTCAGCTTTCAATTTCACATATTGTTGTGTTTTTCCTTATTTTTATAAGCTGTCTATCGAAAGATATATTAATAAATGTACTTTAAAAGTATTTGTCACTCAGGAAGCAATGAGAGAATTATGAAATAGTGGCATTGTTCACCTTTCACCTTAGGGTTTTGAAAACTTTTAACCCTAGATTAACTGAATGAGTGTCTTTTTCTCCATCATATGATCATCCATCATTTATCAGTCATGTACTACAGGTAAGGCAATTTCTACCCTGCTTTGTGAGTTAATTCCCTTAGTTCAACTCTGTTAAGGTAAAGGTCCTTGGCATTTCATCTGTTCATTTAGCTGTCTTCAGGAAACATAAAGGTGATCTTCAGTCTTAGTATAGCTTTTCTGAGTTCAGTACAGTTACAGAAAGGGAAAGGACACCATATCATAATAATTTGGAGAACAAAATATGGATAAACAGCAGCTTTGAAATACAACAGATTGCAATGTATGCTGTAAATGAACAATTCCTGAAGTGGGCAGAGGAGTGATTAGCACAGTTCCCTGCCTCCATAAGAAGATTCTTCACTGCCCATCTGCCATTCCAAATGCTAAGTCCTGGTAACACTATTTCACACTGCCCACTGCTAGAGTGAGGAGCAACAGTAGATTGGATTTGGAGTAAACAAGCTCTTCCAAATGTTTTAGAGAGAGAAAAATCATGCTATTGAGTCAGTGAGCTACCAAAGAAATAAAATTGCATAGTGCAAGGGAGCCTACAAGATACAGTGAAATTGTAAATTTGTTTTCCCTACTGCATGGATTCATTCTGGCGTTGAGGGGAAGAGGGTAGGTATGAGTATCTAATGATGTTCTACAAGCCTATCTCAGTGGTCCAGTATCTGGCACAACTTTAAATCAAAAGCTTGTTTGTAAAGCAGGTGGTTTCCCTGGATGCATGTAGAAGAAAATAAGATGCAAGAATGTGGTTAAATCACAGCTCTTTTTACTCATAGGAGGGCCATCTAGACATAACTTTCATCAGCCCTTAATATTTCCACTTGGTGGTGGACTGCCACCACCAAAGTATCTCCCAACTACAGCTGGACACAAGCTCATCTTCTTATATGAAATTTAAACTGGTTAGAGAAAGGCCATAGTGAACCAGGAACCTAGGTCTGTACTCATGTTTCTTCATTAAGTATTTCCCTTATTTTGAATTCTGAAGTTTGGTTTATTAGGAAGTGAGACTACCCTCACTTCTCTACCCCAACCACCTTTATACTCTGGATATCTGCCTCACATTCATGACAGCAATTAGCTTTACCACTTTCCACCCACTCCCTTACTGTTAACTATCTTACATTATTCAATATTTTACCACTGGAGAACTGTTCCACAGTCTTGGAGAACAGCTTGAATACCATATATATATATTTTGCAATATTCTTGATTTCAATGAGTCAGTTTCTGGCTGTGTCAGTACATGGGAACTTAAAAATTTCCCACCAAATCCTTTTACACACCATTTCAGAACCAGTTTTTGTTCACTTCCAAGATTGTATTCTGAATCTATTTTAGCTGTCTTCAGCTCATCCTTATGATACATTAAATAATTTTCATCCATAGTAGTTTCAGGTGGTTGTTTCCAGGCTACAAGACAAGACATCTGTTTTTGGAGATATCTGCTGAAATACCAGAGTGGAGGATCTCATAAGGCCTAATAAGGAACGTCTCTCAGAGGTCCCCGAAGGCAGTAGTTTTTGTGTTTCGGACACACCTCCAAATTTTAACACCACAGTGCAATTTCTTTGAGGTGAAAATTATAGCTCATTCATACTTCTTTTCAGTCCTTAAATGTCAAGGACCACTTTACTACATTAGCCTATCCCTGTACAGTCTTTGGATGAAAATCTTCTAAATTAGCCACAGTGGAATGTGCCCACCTGAAGTCCTTAATGGTTTGTCATAGTCAACATGAAGTTGAGCTTTAGAGGAAATAAAGAGTAGGTACTTCAAGACTGTCATGCCCACACTAACTGAGATAGATCTGTGATTTACTCAGGCATAAGTATATCCATTAGCTATGCCTAAACTGGTAAATAAATTGATCTGTGGCCCATTTTCTGGCCCTTCTGCCCCTGAAACTAAATAGTGCAGTGTAATTTACATGCACGCATCCACTCTCTTTCCTCAGAGTGGTCTTTTGGGATCGATGCCCAGCATGTGTTGGTCTCTCAGAGAGTTTCAGAGCATGCCATGAGAAACCAGCACAGTGAGACAAGGGAGAGTATCAAAAATAAAACAGTATGGACAGCTGTGAAACAATTCTCAGGCCTTTATCTTGGCTTTATTTTATTTGTTACTATAGACACAGTCACTTTTCTTGCTCCCTCACTTATTGATATGCATTCTTATTTTCCACATTAGTGATTGCTCAGACACTTTGTCACAGGATGCCTAAGAAATTACTGGACAAAACACTAGGGCCATTCTCTTCTTTTTCTACAGGCCAACCTTATTGCTGCTGTGTTTGAGTGCCTTCCAATAGCACATTAAGTGATATGGCTACATATCTATCACCAGAACCATGAATGTGCTTCATTCTTTCCCTTCCACCCTCATTAGGAAGGAAATTGTATAGTCATGCAGCACAGTGATTTGTTTTGGGTGGGTTGTTGTGGTGTATGCTTGCACTAGAGAAAGCTAAGCTGAAGAAGTCTATCTTTTAACTGAAGATTGATGTTTTTTATTGCATTAGATCTTGGCCTAATTTTCAATGAGCTGGGATCAATCACCTGAAAATGCTTTGGGTAGATTTATGCAGCCCACTATAGTATATCCTATATGTCCCTCAGGTTTAGCTCTACCTGACTAGCCAGACATGTCAGGAAATACCAGATCTAATCAGGACTTCCTGATTGCATGAAGACTATATGGCATTCTCCAGATATGCCAGCAGGCCTGAATGTTTCCCAGAAACATTCCAACAGCCTTTCTGTTCCATTGGCACAATGATGCAAGCCTACACTACTTGTGCACAGGAGCACAGGGGTTGCTGGAGAGCAAGCAAAAAAAAATCCTTGAAGAAGACATCTATCTACTCTTGCCAGAAAACACATCTGGCATGTGGCAATGGGTGTGTGTGGGGGGGCAGCCCATAGGCTGGAGGAGAGGGTCCTGGGATTCTGCTTGTCACAGCCTAGCAGAGGCTGACCACCTCTGTGCCCTATGACACTGTAGTCAGTAAAGTAAACACACCTGTTTTCACACAAGAATAAATGCCATAACTCAGTATTTCTGGGGAGCAGGGCTGTTACTCCCACTCTTTCTGATACAGGACCTAATGATTATTTATGTTCTGAACCAAAATCTCTCAGTAGTTTGAAGATAAGGAATTGCAACTCTACTCCCTCCTAAATGAGGCCTGATCCCAATCCTACTGGGTTTGTTTAATTGATTCTCAAAGGCCTTGGAAGAGATTTTTCAATTCTACTGGAATAGATCACATTCTGGAGAAAGCGGTGCAATCAGTACCAAACCCCATAAACATTTATATGGGCTTTAAGACTGTAGAGAAAAACATGTCATTTGAGGCTCTACCCACAGGAATATAGATATGCTGGACTGTGATCTTTTGCTATGATCAGTGCAAATATTTTTTTGCATTCATTGTAGATATGTTAATTTTTTGACAGGATACAACTGACTATATTGCATATGTAGCTAAGGATCCTGTTAATCGGAGAGGTAAGTTAGAAATATCTATTTGACATCTGTTTTTCCTTTGAGAAACACAAATTATTCATGGTTTAAGTCAGATTCTTTTTCTCCCGGAAAGTATAAATGCAACCCAATGAAAATATTGCCTTTGACAGAGTCATGGAAAGATTGTGTAGCAATAAGGAACAGCAGTTTTGTTCACAAACTTGGAACCGGTCTTACCTTTAGTTCATATCCAAATGTCACTCTGATTCTCTTCATCGCTTAAATCATACACTTGCCTTACTTGGCTGCATGAGGTTCTAGGCAACAGCTAAGTCTTACCTACACCTAATCACTATGCAAGAGCTAAGCAGTCCTCTGACTAAGTCATCTGATGAGGCAGCTGAATCTGTTAGGTCTTCTTAGTACATGCCTCATTCTTCCTGGCAGAATCAGATTCTTTATCAAATAGTGAGCTTTCAGCCGGCTTGCTGTAATTCTCATTCTCAGTGAAGTTTTATTCAAGGTTGCATTGCTTTAGCAGCAATCAGTCAGGAACAGGGACCTTCTTGTTGATTGCCTTCAAAGCCTAAGATCCAGTTCACATTCTCAAAAAATAAAAAGAAACTATAAGAATTGTAAATTACAGTCTGAATATAGAAAGCATCACTATATCTTAATGCAAGATACAAAGTATTGTGTAATGTACCTGAGAATCTATTTGTTATTTATAGATTCATAGAGAAGAACAGAGTAGCTTAAAAAAAAATAAAAAAGACTTCCAACTGGATTTCTGGCGAATTCAGACGCATTAACTCTAAAGTGCCAATGCTTCAAACCCTGAGCTGCCCACCTTACTATCGGCACAACTGATTTACTAGCTTCCACATTTTGTCATCTTTAATGATTTTACTTACTTGAAGAATTTGCTGTGTCCTTGTGCAGATGTCCAGACTTGAGAGCAATTAGCTCATAAATAATACCTGCACTGAACATACTAATAGGCTGAATATTAGTGAAACACCTAGAAAACTTATGGGCAATGGGAGGTATGGAGATAGTCCAGTTCTCTGCAATGCTTGTTATTTTACAACATCATGTGTCCCCCATCAGAGAGGCACTAGCATCAGACTGTGAGGTGTATGGTGCAGGGTTCACCTGCTTTAGCAGCACCCTTCTGCTAAATCAGAGACTGATTTCATTGTTCTGGGGGACCTCAATGACAATGTAGTGGACTAGCATTGTAGCCTAGATGTTTGCACTGTAGGTTTTGAAGGAGCCCTGTGCTCTGTTTTCTCTTTCTGTGTGAGTGGATTTTAGATAATAACTGTTTCATATGCTATGTTTCTTCTGTCTTACTTTGAATGTATGTAGCCTTAGCTTCTTGTGACTGTTCCTTGTTCAGCTAGTCTATCCCAGGTGGAGGAATCATTCGAACACGTGATATGTTGTCTTCCTTTGGTGTATGTAGGTCAAGTAACTTCTCCGTTTTCTTATGAAACGATTGACAGTGAATTCCCTAGGTCTCCAGCTGCAGTGCACATCCTACATCCTTCAGATAATTTCTGTACCTCCTTCTTTCCTTTTTCTGCATTGTTTTAAAAAGATATATCATACCTATATGGCATGGGCTGCCTCTGTAGCAAGGCTGCACCTTCCTAGTCTTAGTTGCTTTTGTCCTCATCATTAGCCAGTTCCTCCTGAGCCCTTTTGGCTGCAGTGAAGCACTGTTACCTCATGTGGAATTCTTTCACGCTATGATCTTTAAGCCTTCTGCATTATGGTTTTTCCATAGTGCTTTTCCCCCTCATGCGTATACAGTGGTTTGCAGTTCGGTGACGTTGTATGTGATCTATATTAAAACACAAATTAAGAAAGGGTCTAATTTACCAAGAAACCTGAACTGCCCTATTTCACCATCACTCACCATTCTGTTATTCTATGTGTTATCTGCAGATTACTTTGGAACAGAATTTTTCTGTACCTAGTGAAAATGTTACTGCTGCTGTTACTGACATTATCACCAATGCTGTACTATAGCTTGCATATTAGACCCATTTCTTCCTGAGGATGGAAAAGCTTGTCTTCATTTTTTGTATTCTGGATCTAGCAAGCTAAAGGCTGTCTATTTTCTACTGCAACATTCACAAGAAATCATCTCTGTGTGAGCCAAACCTTCTCATCCTTTTACAAGAAGCATACCTCCTACCTGCTGAAAGTCCATTCATGTATCCAAGGAAACAGGTTACTCATTATGTCACCTACTGAAACTACTTAATGACTCATGTTTCATTTCAGCTCTAGATAGGTTTAGCAGTGAGCAATGTAGCCTCTTTAAATCTGCACTCTAGTTATGGAGTGCAAACATTTTAGCTTTGTTTGGTCTAACTATTCTTGGTCCACACTCATGGAGATAAATCTTTTATGTGGGCTGATTGTTCACTGTGACCAGCAGTGGTGCAGAGGGTGCGAGCAGCAAGTAATCCACTCTCAGTCAGGGATGTCTGTCTCCATTTTTGGACACATGGAGGTCCTGTTTTTTTGGCCACTGAATCCACTTTCAACATGCAGCTAGCAGCCTTTACCCTGAATCAGGAATTGACTCAGCTTGCTCATTGGCACAGCAGATGCTGTAAGGTGAGAACACCACTCTATCTGTTTAGCACTGTGACTGGTGCTATCTCATGCTGTGTGAGATGCTGCTGCTGCTGAGGAAGAGACAGCAGGCATTCCATACCTGCACAACTGCAGGTTACTTTGGCCCTTTATTCTGGCTTTTTAAGAAGTCTGTTCAGTGGATCAGCCTCTGAGAAGTCATTTTTAAATCTACTTAGTCTCCCTATATAACATGAATTAAAACTATGTCACACAAATGTTGTAACCAACACTTATTTGCAGGACATTTGCATCCAAAGCATTTGGTTCCTCTGAGCTGGACACTGGGCATATATTAAAATGCCGTTTTGCAGCTGAAGAGTTTATATTAAGGTTATTAAAGCAGTCAGGAGTGATACAAATTAGTAACTTCAAACAAGGATCCACTCTACTCTGGCAGGACTTGGAAAATAACCAGAGTTTCAAATCCAATCCAGGCTATAGCAAGTAGACCATGTGCTTGTCCAGCTCTGGATATGGAAAATTAACCCGTCTGGGCTTTTCCAGATATCATGGTGAGTGTTGTTCATTCAGATCTTTAGCTTTCTGCTCTAACACCCATCTATGTTCCTGCAATATTGAGTGAGTTCTTCGAGTTCCCCTCTTACTTTTATCATATGAGACTTCTGAGCCATTCACTGATGTAAAACTATGACAGGCTTGGCTGCTCAGACCTGATAAAGATTTTTCAGTCTTCCATAAGAACAGAGCTTTTGCTGTCAGCCTCTCTCCTTACTGCCTCTGTCACAGTGGATTCAGAGAGGTGGCACATGAGGAAATGCTGGAGTTAGTCAGGTTCCTGCCTCTGTGCTTCTCAGTGATCCAGCAGTTTACTGGGAGTGTCTCCATGCATGGAAGCAGGAAAAGGTACAAACCTCTGTATTCCTGAAATAAAGTCAGGGTCTATTATCTCGAAAGTATCTGAGTATACTGCTCCTCCCTCAGACTGTAATTTGGAAAAAGTGAGCAGCTTGTGAACTTGGGAGTCATTAGACGTAAAACTGAAGTGGTAATAAAACTGGGGAAACCAAAGAAAGTTTTTTATTATTATTACCATATAGAAGTCTTACATAATCTATTGCATTCAGGTAATAACAAGTGAAATGTTATGAGACTTTTTGTGTTCGTGGACTTGTTAAAATAGAAGACATTCGTGATCTTGCGTATGGCAGTTACACACCGCTGCAATTTTATGTGCCGTTTACAAAGACACCATTGCGTAAAATTCACTGCATCAGGATTTGGTTTTATTGAAATGTGCACACCACTAATAAAGCAACTATACTCGACATATGGGTGTTTTGTCACAGGTCAGTGCATCCCACCATAACATAAAGAATGATTTGCATGTGCATGTGTCAAATCTTTTTCACTTAGCTTGTCATATACTGGAATGCTGTGATGGCCTGGCCCAGGATGTCATCAGCACCATAGGGCAAGCATTCGAGCTTCGATTTAAGCAATACTTGCGATGTCCCTCTCAGATAACTACTTTCCATGATAGGTGAGTGCGATTGCAGAAGACTGTTAAAAGATATTCTTCAGCTTTCTCTTTACATACTAAAATGTGTGGTGGACAGTGTTGCTGGAGACAGGATTTAAATATTTTTAAAAAGAGATTTCTGCTAAATTAGCATAGCAATGTTTACCTAATGGATATGAAAAGAACACAGTGACTTTAAAAGAATAGGCTAGATGTGTTTTTCACAGTGATATTGAAATGATTGTGTGTTTTCTGTTGTAGTTAGTAGCCAGAGTTGGATGGCCAAGAATGGATGTTGTTTGTGGCATTTGCTCATTGTTACTGTCACAGCAGCTGTGTCAGTTTAGATGGACTAAGTTAGAGTGCTGGGCTTCCAAAAGGTCTCGTGATGTTTCACTGTTTCTCATATTAGGGTGATGTTTTTAGGAATATAATGTATTGTACAGAGGCTTTGACTGCATTGTTCTCTGGAGAATACAAAATCTGTCTGTTTGTCTATGTTTAATAAGCCTGAGATATGGCATTCTGTTTTCAATGGAGACATGGATTGCTGCTTGCATGCTAATGTTGATATAAATCCCAGTGAGCTGGTACCCTCCACAATCTCGTATATCAACGTAAAACAGGTATATGGTGAATATAAAATGCTGCTATCCTAATCTGGAAGCATGCTGTATCCATATCTCTTGACTTTGTGAAGTTCTTCCAAATTTATATTGGTGATAGAGCACTTCTTTAGAGATAAAGTTTTAGAGCCTACTCAGTCAATCAACTCATTATATTACAAATTCTATTGTAAGTTTAGATAAAATTGCTTGTTAATTCAGTTCATAATGGTCTTTAAAGCTAACTTAAAACATCCTACTCAGAATAAAGAATTTAATCCATTGCAAAGGGGGTTTGGATTAGTTTGTCTAAACAGGGAAGGTCTGCTGCATGATCCATTATTGCTTCCTGACTTGTAATGGTAGTTGAGCTGTCCAAATAATTTGCAATAGTGATCCCCTGACAGACAGTCTTAACCTGATGAAAGTATCTGTAAGTGCTTTGCTAGCGAGGGGCAACACAAAGCATTCAATTCCTTACAGGATGCAGAGTTTTGAGGACCCATGGACGGAGGAAGATAACGACTTGACAGAGCATCCCTATTACAACAACATCCCAAATAAAATACCTCCCCCTGGCGGCTTCCTTGATGCCAGGCTCCAAACAAGACTTCCCACTGCGGCAGACACAACTCCGGTCAGTGCAATTGCATCCGTCCCATACTGCCGATGGATGCAAAATTTTTAAAAGACATGTATTTTAGGATGGATGCATTTGGAACACTTATAGCTCACAGCTCTTCTTGTGTGGCCAGTTTCCTTTTGAATGGGCATTGCAGACCTAGGGGGCAACACTTTAGGTGGGTTCAGAACAAACAAAAGGAGGTGAGTTCCTTGTGGATTAAACAGGTTCAAGGCGGAGAAATCTACTGAGGGTTAATACATTTGTAGAAATCATGTCTGCTTCAGAGAGTGTCAAGTAGTGCACAATAACTGGCGATGATTTAATGCAGAATCATTTAAACAATCTAGTACAGTCATTACTTGCAGTTCATTATGTTAATAATTTGACAGTGATCAGTATTCATCCAGATTCCTAGATAGGTTTCTACCTCATGTTGAACTAAGGTCAGATTGGATATTTCTGTCAGCATTCCTCTTAAATGTTTGACTGCAGTATCCATATAGCCACCTAAGAAGAGTTTTCAGATCCACCAGAACTCTGCTTAAATCTAGAGGGGTCCTGTCTGTAGACAACATCCTCCCTTCAGTGCCCAAGTGCCTTTCCTGGTATCAATGTGAATCTTTCTGCTCATGCTTTGAAATGTGCTGGGGCTGTCTTCTGGTGCCAAGCATGTTTCTATGGAATGCTTTTCCCAGGAACCATTTGTCAGGGCTTGTTATATGAAGACAAATGTACTAAAAGACATGGTGCATCATTTAGTGTTGTGGGTATTATAAAAGTAGGAAGCAGGGAAGGTCAATGAATGAAGGTCATTGGTAGTATCTTTCTCTTACACAAATGTGTTTGGGATATATATATTCTGACACCAGGATGAATCAGGGAGTTTGAGTACACAGAATACAGCCAAAGAAAATGTCAGAGCCACTCATAATGTATCTGAGCATTTTAAAGGCAATTGAAAATTTTGTTGCACATGTCCATTCTAGTCTGCAGGAGTGGGAGGAGAGCAAATGTATTATCAGAGCCATCACTTAGGAGACAAATTCAGTGAAGAATGGCATCGTGGGCCTGTTATACAAGGTGAGTTTTGCCACTTTTAGCTGTAATACGGCAGGTGGTCTTGGATGGGCAAAGCATGTGAAAGTCTGATGCCTCAAAGTCTTTAAGGCAATGAACTGTACTTGGTCAATAGGTTCCCTTTGTCAAGTTTTAGAGTAGATACCAGTGAAATGCACCTGTTAATTACCTCTGGATAAATTATTAAAAGCAGAGCAGTTCATAACTAGAGTTGCTCAAATCTTCAGCTTTCTAACTTTCTATGTCTTAAACCCCTCTGTTATTTAAAGGCAGGCTGCATGGTTTGTTCTGAAAATCTGACCCACGAGGGTATGCAAAATGGAATTTTTAAAGGAAAATCCTAAAGTGGAAGTTTCATTTGAAATGTGAAACACTGCTCTCTTCTCCACAAATAGCAAATAATATATAATGTTTTTGTTATTGTTGTTATGAATTTCAAGTAAATCACTTCAGAATGTGTTAAATTTCACTCCATCCACCTTTATGTGGCAAGTTACTGTATTTCTAGGGAAAGCTTCTTTTCAAATGCTGGAATATGTTCTTTGTTGTTAATCTGCAGATTTGAGGATTTTATGCCTTCTCCCTCTCTCATGACTCCCCAAGTGAATATCATTTTTGAATCTGAGTCTTCATTTGCAAAGGTTTCTTTTCCTCCTGAATAGTAGTGCCCCAAATTCCTCATTGAAACACAGTTCTGAATCCATTAATCAACATTTTTTGCTTCTAGATCCTGAAATTATTGACTTTACATCTCCCATTCCATGAAATTTTAAACCTGTGGTAATGTGGTGCAATGTTAATTGGTCATTATACCAACACTGTTCTGTCAAATAGAAAAAAAGGAAAATAAAATCTTGAATTTTATAGGATCTCTGGATATCTGTAGTATGCCAGAAAAGAAATCAGAAGTAAGACCAACAACAGAGATGCCAACATATGTAAACACCCAGCATATAAATACTGAAGCTCTATTGGCACTTCAGGCAGAAGCTGAAGGTACCTCCAGTGGAATGACAGAGGAGACCAAAGCAAGTAGCCCAGGAAAGGATCTGTTTGACATGAGTGAGTTTCCTTCCTATTCACTCCCTTTCTAACAAGTGATCCAATATGTTTATGCATTAGTTCTGTATTAAACAAATAATTAAAAAATAATGGTTAATTTTAGAATTCATGATGCTTTAATATCGAACTGAGCTTAAATAAGGGTACCTGAAGATTTGAAGATAATTTGTATTATATCTGAATTAAGCTGAGTTGCAGTCTATGTTATCCTTAACATTACAGGCAACTATGTCAGAAGAAAAATAAATCAGAAGCCCTGTCATACAGGGAAGTGGAGGACAGTGAAGGAGTGAATGGGTGGAGAATTAGCTCCAGCCTGCCTTGTGAGTATTTTACTAGGAAGTCAAGGCATGTAACAAAAGCTTTGTGCAACAAGGAATCTAAGGAATGCAAATTAAAAGGCTGAGTTATCTCTTGCACTGGGTAGGCCTACTATCCTACCTGCTCCGACTTTGAAGTTAGCTTTTCCTGAATTAGAATTATAGCCATAGCTGCAAACCAACGCTGTAAGCATCAGCCATTAATTTGATGTCAGTGCTAACAATGCACATTGTTTTAAGCCCTGATGAGTTACTTAACAGTAAACAACGGGGGAAGTATTTGACGCACAGAAAATTTTCTTGGTTTTTCTACTCTTCCTACCTCAAATAAATTGCTGACACATGTTTTATTTAATTCAGTTCACATAATCTAAAGGCAGTGAGACAAAGCAGTTGGTGCCTATACATTATTTGTGAAATAATATATCTATATTTTTGTTGCCTTAGCATACATAAAACTGTCTTCCTGTCACATTTTTGCTGAGATGTGACTCTATTTCCACAGTTTAGTGAGATTTTGGATTGAAAGAAAGGGGGAGGAAAGAAAGTTGAGAGAGAATCTATCTATGAATATAGATCTGAAATAAGTATGCTTTCTGAAATCAAGCATGTTAATTTTTATTTCTAACATACCAGACCCTTAAGACATGTACATACTTACTTCTATTTTATACATGCTTTTCTCAAAAAATAGGGAAAATTGATTTCTCATCTTCCAGCCTTCATTAATCTTTGTCAATAATTAGATCAACAGAGAAAAGTAGTATTAGAAAATGTGTCAATCAGCTTTAAGGTAGTGTTTGTCAAGCTAAACCTGTGTTGGACTGAGTGCAGACTGAAATATAGTGAAGACATATATAAGCTACTTTTAAGAATGAGTTGAGACATCAATAAGTTGTGACAGCACAGGATGTGCTCTGTTTCTCCGAGCTGAATTAACCTCTGTGTGGTCCCATGCAAGCATGGCTGTGTAGTCCTCGCATCTGAGCCGTCTGTTTAGAACAGATGCACTGCTTCACGGCACTGCTCTCCAGATGTCCTTTTCCAAGTTTAGTGGGCACAGAACAACACTCCTTTTTAATATGTACCAGTGGAACAGACGAAGGCCTTGCAAAGGGAAATAGCTTCCAATAGGTCAGTACAGCATGTAAGGAAGCACCCACTGACATATTTACTATTTCTATAAGACTGTTTGGGTCTGTAATGACACATCTCTCCATTTGAGTTCTACAGGAAGTAGCACTGAGTTTAGGATTTAGCTGACATTTAAAAGATGCTTCCCAGCAGCTGATTTTCGCTACGTGAATGACATTAAATGTGTTAACCTGTGTCTGTTTTGCAATGTTCTGTTCCTAGATGGAGGCTAGGAGTGGTAAGGGTGGCTTTTCCCTTCTAGACGTAGCCTTGGGCTGGAGACTCAGTAATGGATAATTTTTAAATGAATAAGTTCTTTGAAGAGAGACCAGATACGAGTATAATGACATTAGCTACCCATATTATGCAATTTATTTGAAATTAAACTGTCTGATATACCTAGCAAGACTAAAGGAGAGCTTTGCCTCGTACCAGATCATATAAATAAAGCTGTGGACAATAGCCACTAGTGAAGTAAAATCAGTACCTTTCAAAAGCTCCTGCCAGAGGTTCACTCTGATTTTTAGAAGTATCTTTCTGTGCATAACATTAATTTTAACCACATTACACTCCTCAGTCTTAATATAATCCATAAATCAGCAAGTCCGTTAGTATATCTTGCTTCATTTTTTTAATAAAGATAAAAGGAAGTGGCTATAACGCAAAATAAATCCAGTTTAAAATGTCTGGAATATCGCTCTTTTGTGACAAGATTTACCTCTGGATGATCTTGCTCTTGTTTCTGTTTCCATAACCAGAACCATTTGAAGATGCCCTCAGGAATCAAACATCTGAGGCTGTGTTGAAGACATCCACCTTCACAGGGTGCAGCAGTCCTCCTTCATCCAGAGCAGCTGTCCGGACGGAAGCTGAAGAGCTGAGTACAGAGCCATGGTATCAAGGAGAGATGAGCAGGAAAGAAGCAGAGCAGTTGCTAAAGAAATGTGGAGATTTCCTTGTGAGGAAGAGTACCACGAATCCTGGCTCCTATGTGCTGACAGGCATGCACAATGGACAAGCCAAGCATCTTCTCTTGGTGGACCCAGAAGGAACTGTAAGCACTGACTCCTCACTAATACATGAGGCTTCTGACTCTACACATTTTCTCTAAATGTGTTTAATCTTCTTTACAGCTTATTCACAATTGATCATAAGTACCGCCTCATATCTCTAGTATGCCAGCACTTCTCTGATTCTCTCCCTGATGCCTAGCAGAAGACACTGCATGATTTTTGCAGCCTGCAGGGAGCCTTAGGGATCTGATTTCCTAGATCACACTTTGGCCACTGAGTCAAAAGTGCAGCTAAGTAACTTTTTTAGCATTCCTGCTGAGAAGCTGCTGGTGGCTGTGCAAGTTTGGCTAGTCTGCACACTGGCAATTTCCATATGACATCTCTATCAGCTGGGATATGGAGCAGGCCCTCCATGTTTTTTCTGCATGTATACCCAAGAAAGAACTGAGGTAAACCTGCTCCATCTCCTTGGTGCAAAAGGACTCCCTTAGCTAATGAAGAGACCCTTCCCAGAGCAGAATGGAGAGGGCAAGGGGGCTCCAGGTTTCTGTAGCTATCCTGTCCTGCTTGTGGGGAGGCTTAGTCTCTACTAAGGGATTGAAATCACTGCCATGAGCTTTATTCTTGGCTCCTGGTAACTGCAACTAGGAAACTCCTTTTCCTCTGTAAAGGATAACTTTAGAAAACCAGCCCCAAAGTAAGTGAGAAACTACCATAAAGGAGTTGGCCTGTTGGCATCTGTTTCAACTAAGACACCTCTGGCAGAATTATGCCCGTCCTGCAGAGTCTATATCGCTGCAGTGAGAAATGCCTGTGGTACTTCTTATTTTTAATTACATTTGACACATGAGGCCAAAGAATGGTTTTGCACTCTTGAGGTGCCAGCTGTCTAGTGCTGGGCTTGATGGGGACACCAGCCCAGGAAGTGGCTCTGTGCCTCTTGGGGAGCAGCCACCCTGCTGAACTTTTGCCAGCACTTTTGTGACTCCTGGAACAAGGCCCCCTAATTCTCCCTTTAACATAAACCCACAGCTATTACAGATTATTGCAAGGAAAACAATTCTTTGTGACATGGCAAGTGCAGGGATGCTGTGTCCCACCAGCTCTGCTGCACTGCTGACTGGCATGGAGTACTCAGATCCTGTGATAACATACAGGACATTTTCCTTCTGCAAAGGTCAGAGGTCATCCCATCCTTTTTGCACTGCTTCAAGAGCAGCTCTAATCTGCTGACCGACTTGGTTAGGATCTGCTTGATGTCTGCATCTATCTCCTCTCTTGGCCTGCTTGTGATATGCCATCATGGCCCAAATGGCTCTGAAATGCCTTGCTCAGGAGACATGTTCCAGAAAAACAGCTTTTCTGTTACTTATGGGATCCTGACAAGGCTTCTGAACAGACCTATTTGCAACTTGTCAGAGTGGAGAGTCATCAATAAAATGTCAGTGTGTGGCCAGCTGCAGCAGTGTGCCAGCAGCTTGCATTTCTTCTGTGTGGCATCAGTGTGATTATTGTTAAAAACTGATTCACACAAATGCTGCCTGAAAATTCATTTTACACACATTACCCAATGACACAGTTACAGTTCTTAAGGGTGTGTTTTCAGAGCAGAGCTAACCATCCAATTCCGTCTGCTCTCATCCAGCTAACAGAAAAATAAAAAAGGAAAAAGAGATCCCTTGTTCAGGCAAGGGAGACTTAAAATGGAGGGCTGCAGGATTTTTTTCTGGATTTAGAATTAGGATTTGAACTCTGGTGAAGGCAGATTACTTGTATTAAGAAAATCTTAGAATATAGATAAGGACAGTTACTGCTTTTTTAAAGACACCTTTTTGTTTTGAAAATAGAGCTTTGAGTTTAGACAAAGCGACATTTCAAAGCAATATGCCTTGGAAGTGGAGAGAGCCTCTTGGTTTCTTTCAGTGACATAACTACATGTGGACCAAGCAGATAGATTGTCTGCCATCAGAGTTCTTTGGTTTTTGTTTTGTTTTGTTTTAAGTCCTGTGGCATCCTGTGTTGAAGTTTTTAGCAATTTTGACATAACAATGTTGAGGACTGAAGTCTTTCAAGAGAGGTGTCCACCACAATATAATCTGGCTTTGGAAAGTTTAAAAAAAGTTGTTCTCTCTTCCTGAGGAAAGTTCAAGGAGAAGAGATGGCATTCCTTACTCGGAGCAGTGCTCACAGGTGTGTTTTCTCAAGGCAGGGTAGAGCCAGCCCAACGCAAAGCTTTACTGCAACATGATGCTTGCTTGAGTGGACCTGTGCTCTGCCTGTGGAAGCTGTATGCCTAACTTGTTTTAAACACAGGAAGGAAATGTTTTGCGAACATTTGGTTAAATAATTAAAGATTGTTTTGTAATATAGATTAGTTTTTTGCCTCTTCTGACAATTTTGTCTGTTTTATCTTTAAATATCAGTTTCATCTTATCAAAGGTGTAATAATGTGTATTAGCAGGATGCTAGTAGAGAGGCTAGTAAGTTGGCCAGAAAAATTGCATTCCCTTCCCTGAAGTGTTTCAGTTCCAAAGGCACAGGCATGTACTGCACAGCACAGGGCAAACACAAACCAAGCATATATGGTGGCTGGATCACTTTCAGGGAAGGGAATTTTCAAGTACGTGAAGGTCTTTCTTAAGAAAAACACAAAAATGCTGAGCTGCACAGAGAAGCTGGGTTCTGACATACCTGGAGGGACAGGTCTTTCTAGTGAAAAAGGTGGAAACGCTTAAAAGAAGAAGGTGGTCTCTTGAAGACGAAAAATTGATCTAAAAATCTGACCTACAGTGAAACAAAATGTGCAGAAAATTTTCAAGCAGACCTATTCAGAAAGAGTGCACTGACCCATGGGGTTGCATTCAAAACATCTGCTTGGTGAGAACAGAGGGAGAAAGAGATAAAACAGAAAATAAGCTGGGGAAGTGCCAAATTTCCACCAAGTTTGATGGGAGAGGGATCAGTCTCTAAAACATGATTGTGTAATTTTATTCTTAGATAACTTCAGTGTGAAGTTAAGGGGAAAATTACTCTTTAATCTATATTCTTGCATCTCTTTTTTTTGAAGGTTCGTACAAAAGACCGTGTCTTTGACAGCATAAGTCATCTCATCAACTATCATCTTGAGAATAATTTGCCAATAGTTTCTTCAGTGAGTGAACTCTGCCTGCAACAGCCTGCTGAAAGGAAGCACTGACTCCAGATAACTCTTAGTTTTTGTAACTTGCAAGCTATAACTGGTAGAAATTGCAGATCTGAAAAAACCCAAACATAAATTTTAAAAAAATGCATATTCACATATACTTCACCAGTATGTTTCTTGGGGGGTTTAAGAAGACCCATTTCATATGGTACACTTGAAAATTCTCAGTTCTTTATGTAGACATGAAATCACAGCAGAAAGCTTTCTTAAAAATAATTTCAATAAAATTGTTTAGATTCTCTAATGTGACTGTTGATAGTGTATATACATACTATATATATAAATACAGTATATATTTATATTTTTTGGGTCAGTCTATTGACAGTATGGAACTATCTTCTGTGCCATGTGTTTTTACCAGAAAAAATGACAATTGTGATTGGTCAGAAAAAAATAGAATTCAGCAGTCTCAATTTCTTGAGAAATTTAATATTAGGAATCTTATTTCTGATTTTACCTAAGAAGCACAACTATGGGGATTATAGGTGGATCATGCTAATTAACCATGGAAGGACTCTGAATTCAGCAACTGAGTATTCCAACTCAGAAATTTAGCATAAAATATTTTTAAAAGCATTGTCCACTGTCACTGATATCAAAAGGATTTTATCTTTCTGATGTCAAGTTTGAATTCTTATATGATACGAAAAACATTTGTATCTTACTTTAACAATGATTTGGTGTGATCTCTCTGTGTATGAGGTATGTGCTTTAATTTTTCTAATGATATTGTAGCAATATGCTGTAACTTTAATTTATTAATCTCAGTGCTGTTATTTATAAGTAGTTCTCTGCTTATGGTGAAGATCTAGATGTCCTTGACTAACAGTCTCAGATGTTGCATACTGAGTAGACGAGTTCAAATAACTTGTGTTTAATAGGCTTAATCCACAATGTACATGATTGTTCAGAAATATCTGAAAAATATTTTCTTATTACAAACAGTGAAAACTATCCCAACTCAGTGGTCAGTTTTGCAAATTTTGCCACTTGCACTTACCTACCAAAGCATAACTTCATTTTGGCCTTCAGCAAGTGATAAGTATTGCAAACACACTGTTTTTCTCTAAATATCAAGTTTTAAAAATTCATGTATAGTAAAGATGCATTTCTGGCAGAAGTGCCCTTGACTTTTGGTACTGGGAAATGCTTTAAGGGATGATTGTACTAGTAACATTTAAGCATTATATGAAGTTATTTTCCCATTTTATGAATCTTATTATGAGTCAAATTCAATAGATGCAGTTCAAGTAAAGACAAAACTTGTGTCAGAGTTAAGATTTAGCCTTCAGCAATCTAAGGTCCTCTCTAGCACCAGTCTCTCAAATCAAATCTTCAGACTTGACTCATAAAGACTCAACAGGGTAAGTCTAGGTTAAGCATCTGCCTACCCTGCAGCAGTCAACACTTAAATCTACTTAAAGTTAGATTTGGTTCTAAGAATTTGCTAATTTAAAAAATTTGTCAAGCCATAAACAAACTGACAGAAGGATTCACTTAGACTACTTCAGGCAGGACCATGATATTAAATATTTTCTTGTAACTTCTGCTTTTAAATCTGGTAAAACAGCAACTTTGGAAATTGATTTTGGTTAATCTCAAAACTGAAAATGATTGAGGCACGTAAAACTAATATTGTGATCTGTGCTATAAAAATACACTTGATTCTTTAATCAAGACATTCAGAGGCCAAACTAAGACATTAGCAGACAAAATGCTTGTGATTAATTTTACTACAGGTAGTTTTTATTGGATATTTCTAGGTCTGAATGGAAGCTGAGAGCAAAGGAAAGAAATTAAATGCTGCATTACATCTCAAAGCAGTATGGCATTGAACTTAGTGGAATTCTTAAAATTTGGTTTTACTAGATTGGAAGTTATAAGGAAATGTGACCAGATCTTATATCCCAAAGTAGTATCCACCAAAATGAATTTAGTTGAGAGTTTCCATGTCTCACCATATTCCAGTTTGAGTATGTCAGTTGCCACTTTTTTCTCATATATAATATTTTTTATTCCATGTTCTTACCTTCCTGTAACCATGTTGTGGAAAGTTTTCAGTGTGATATCACTATCTATAAGAGAAGGTGTCTTTTATTCTTTTGAATGCTGCATATCATTTCAATAAGAGTCTGCTGCATAAACCCCCTTAGTGTCTTCAAAATGTCCATCTTCTGCTTATGTCCATTTTGGATTCCTAACTATCCTGGAAAAACGTGACAAGATTTAAGTGTGTGAATTGAAGTCACTAAACATACATCAAAATAAATATTTAAATTTTTTCACCTTTGTCCTAGCTGTAGCTTTAATAACTTAGCATTCACTTAGCTGCATGTTTTGGAAGTTAAAGTAGGTGGCAAGGAGACACGAAATGAAACAACTTGACAGAAATATTATATTTCCCAGACTACATTTCACAGACTCTGCCTCCAGGAAAATGTGGCTATTTTAAGCTGCTCTGTCAGCACAGCCAATTTGCCCAGCTCAGCATGTCCACTGATTATGCAAAGATTACATATAGCTTGATAGATGCAGTTTGGTCCTAGGCAGCAATGTCACCACTGGGCTGCGACACTGCTCTGCTGATGCAATGGGCCAGCAGATCCTGTCTGGCCAGGTGGGAGGATCCAAAGGCTTTTCTAAGTTACTGGGAAGCAAATTATCTCAGAACTGTCCAGGAAGGAAGGCCATGTGTGCCAGTCAATACTCTATTCATGCATCCTGCCATGGCTTTTTGTCTGTCACTCTGGTAGATTTGGCTTCCCCCTTTATGAAAATGGTATACAAACCATAGCCCTTTGGATAGCAGTTCCAAACCTGTTGTCATCAGTGTCAAAGACCATTTTAAACTGAACTGAGCAAGAGCTAATTGAACCAGCTAGAGTGGCTGGGCTCATTTCTGTGAGGAGCCAACAGTGCCAGCAATTTAAGAGATGCAGAAGCTATGAGGTAGGCTCAGATACTGTGTGCTTGGCTGAACAGATAACTGTTTGCATAATAATGTAAGCCTTTTGAAGTTTGCCTTTGGTTTGGATTCCCCCCCTTTGTTATTATTCTCTTTTATGCAATCTCAATTATCACTTGCTGGTGATAATTCAATGCCATGACTTCAAGAAGTGCAGTTTTACTGAAAAAAATTATTCTCTAGACTCAGTAGAAATCACCGAGATTAGGCAATATTATAGTATCCATTGATGTTTTCCCAGGGAACCGCTGAGAATTCAGAACTGAAACTAAACATCCTGCAAGACTGTCTACATTGCTTTTGAGTCCTGTCTGATTATCAGTTTTGCTTTCAGTTGTTTTGCAACTATAGGAACTACAGTCAATGAAAACATATTTGATTTCTTTAAAGAACTTTTAGAAGTGAACCAAATCATTCAAAATACTTTTATTACAGATCTGGAGTAATTATTAAGATAATAAAATATTCCAGTGATGCTGGCAGTGATAGACTGGACATCTAGATACAATCATGTTTCCAAACTTTCAATTATTTCAGATGCTTCAGAAGCAATGAAACCTCAAAGGCAGAAAATGTGACTTTAAAACTGAATTACCTTCTGACAAATGGGAGTTGCTCAGAGTGAGGACTCTCAGCTTCCCTTCCCCAATGCAAGAAAAGAATGTTCATATTGACCATGCCTGGCTGGTGACTATGTGAGGAGTTACAATTTCCATGGCTTATTGCCTGCCTTCCTGCCCAGGGCTTTGCACACACAGTGAGGACAGAAGGTTATACAGTAGTTTCACTCCACTTCATGTCCTGCAATTCACAATGGGAGATAACACTGGTTCTGCCAGAAACCTCTCTGCCAGACGTGTTCAGTAAAATCCTAAACAAAGGACACAGACTTGGGACCAAGTCTTGTGTGCAAAATCTGTACTTTTTAACATTCTGGTAAATATCACCTGACCGCACTAAACTTTCTGTATCCTGAGTTTATTTTTTTCACCTCTGTGGAATAATATGCTCACATTTCATATCATCATGGTCCTCATGCAGGAAGATGAGGAAAATTTAAAAAAATTATACCACAGTGTGATTGCTGCTGGCACATCAAGTGCCAGATGCCAGCTACAATGTTTTAATAATAGAATTGATGCATATTTAGATATTTGTAAGTAGCAAATGTTCCACTTGAAAGCAAGCAGAGTTTTTCAGCTTCTAGGGGTTTTGCATCTCTAAGGTACGTATTTGGAACTTGAGAATATTCTGACAAAAGCTTAAAAATCCCGGTTTTTTTGTTCTTAGCTTCCAATGTCTACCTGAAGTTGTAGAACCAAGAATTTATATTAAGCAAATCATATTTGCATAAATAAAGTCTTACGCTGAAGTAACAGATACACTTCCCTTTTTATCTTCCAGACAGTTTCAAAACATGTCTTCATAAAGTCTAAATTCAGATTTACCTTAGTGTACTGTCAAAACCATCTTGATTGACATGGTCCTTTTAGCCCAAAATGAGGTTTGCACTCTTTACAAATCTGTGCTTGTTCAAAACTGTCAAGATATGGGCAGATTCTCTCTAAAAGCTCTGTGATCAGCTGTACTTTACTTACTCAGACACACCGTCTATGGACCTTGGTTATATCTGCACTGGATGCAGCTGGAATCAGGGCAGACCTGTGGAAAAGATAACATGGACATACAATTTGCCTGCAGTTAACCAGAGGCTTGTATAGAGAGTGAAAAGCTACCTTGGGAGAGAAAACTTCAGGGATAAGAAATGTGAAGCCTGGAAACATGAGCCCATAGGCATATAAGTCACTAATGAGAATAGAGAGCTGTTGCCAAATTATAAACGTGCTAATTGGTTGATAGGGTTAAAGCAGAACCTCTGGGGATGCAATGCCTACTGCTCATCTCTTATTGAGACATTTATGTTCATAAGCCCTGATCTGTTTCTCTGCAGCCTCTAAAGTAAACATCTTAGATGACTTCCACTGAGGAAGAGCAGGGCTTTTTTTTTTTTTTGGTCTCAGAAAGGAGAACAAGATTTCAGAGTTATCTATTTCTAGCAAAACCATCATATATAGAGTGTTCAAACCTTGTATGACAACAAAACAGGTGGTGGAAACCAAAGCTAGAAAGAAGATAAAATTGACTCATTCTGCTACCCCACTGTGTAAGAGATAGTGCATATGACTCAGAAAAGAAAGGAAGCCTCAGATTTTGAGATAAAGATCATGAAGATCAAATAGAATCCAGGTCAAATGAAAGATTTTTCCAGCAGTCCTCTTTTTTGTCCCACGAGGCAAAAAACACCAAACACATACTTTAATGCAAAATAAAGGAAATTTTCTAATAAGTGAAAAATGTAAAGAATATAATTGGTATATATTGTGTCCTTTGTGTCTGGCTGGTGTGATAATTGCTTCTCAGTAAAGTCCTGCAGAGTTAAACCTTGAAAGAAGCAAGGTTTCTTCTTTTGAGATAAACATTTTTCTTTGCATTGTGTAGGCAGCAATGACAAAACTAAAAAGTGACTATTTTGCTGTAAAAGGGAGTTTTATTGTACAATTGTTATTTATTAATATTTATGACTTTTAGAAACATTTTTAAATGAGATTTGCGGAAAAAATAATGTATGTGAAAATATTGTGATAATTTATATTCCCAACCACTTTTGTGAATCTCAAGTTTTTGCCTGTCTGCTGATTGTAGTATTCTGGCTCTAGAGGCAAATTTTGTCTCTGAGGAAGTCCTTGAGCAACACTGTTTGGAATATAAGTGTCATGCAACTGTTTTCTGATTATTCAGTTTGTATATGTTTAACCAAAGTAATAAAACAGTGAGCACTACTATTAGATTGAAATGCACTTAAAGTGGGCTTGAGTCTGTTCTCCTACGTTCTGTTTCCATAATGGCCTTAATTGTTTGGTTTGGTTTGGTTTTCTATTTTCCTTTTTTTAATTGACCTAAAGGGAGGCCCACTTTGTAGCAGAACACATGCCATTCTGCAAGGTTTACCTAGATATTGAATATTAATAAGTCAATTAATTACTCAATCCAGTAGAATCAGGGATGAAAAATGTCAAAGGACCAAAGAGGACCTCAGCCACACTTACCTTACACCACAAGGGCATCACTTACTTTGGCAGAGGCAATACCGAGTTCCACAAGTTTGTTTTCAACAAATATCATATTCGTGATGCAGGTAATCATTTTTATAGGCCCTCTTTCTGAGCCAGATACTGCCCTCTCCTGAAAAGGTAATTTGCCTGATTGACACACTGAATAGTTGAGTATAGATAAGTGGAGCCTCTTTCATCGTCCTTCTGTGGAAGGTGACTGCAAGGACAAGGTCCATACAAGAGTAGCCACTTACTTTACTGTGGAGAGGAGAATAGCTCCATGTCAGCAGGAAGCTTAGTTGGGCTCATGTTTCCCAAATCCTCTTCCTCCACTGACCAAGTGCCTCCTTGCAAAGGCTCTTCCTTCCCTCTTGCCCATTTGGAGAAGCTGAGCCTGGGGATGCCATAGGAAATTATGCTGCTCTCAGGGAGGTAAGAAACGCAAGGCAGCACAGGTAACCGCATGCCTCTGTGTGCTTCTGCATGGTGCCTCCTGCCAACTTCGGGTGCCAGGTGAGTCTCAAGAAAGCAATAAGCACCCTATGGTGGCCAAGCAGAAACCCCCAGTCACTCCTACTGTGTCTGCCCCCAGTGAGTTTGCCCATAAGAAGGGACTGTCTCTAGGCTCAGCATGGCCTAGGTTTCCCAACTCCTGCTGGGAGTGTCCTTAGCTGTGTTGATGGGTGAAATGGCACCAACAGGTGGACACCAGAACATCTTTACTCAGCAGTAGCTGACTGCCCACTTTCAGGACCCCAGGTTTTTGGTACCTGGCACTTTATGCACAGGTGTGTTTCAATTTCCTTACTAGAGTAGTTGGAAACAGCAAGCCTTGCAGACAGCATGATACTTTCATTATGGTCACTCCTTGCAAAATATGCCTTTCCAGGGAGAAACTATCTGTGGAGCATCTGGAGCAGACAGCCCTCAAGCAGGGGGTCCAAGGGAGTGGGTGCAAAGCCTTTCTCCAACAGAGCCCATCTCCTTCAGCTGCACAGTGTTCCCATGATAGAATCACAGAATATTTGGAGTTGGAAGGGACCCACCAGGATCATCAAGTCCAACAGCTGGCCCTACACA
>WBMV01004462.1:167178-185491 GCA_013396655.1 Campylorhamphus procurvoides | reverse complement strand
GTTGGCCCTCCTGGCTGCCAGGGCACTGCTGGCTCTTATTCAACTTGCCATTTACAAAGACCTCCAGGTCCCTGTGTGTGCTGCTGCAGTGCTACTCTCCAGCCTCTCATTCCCTGTTTGTGCACACAGCCAGGGATGCCCTGTCCCAGGTGCAGAATCCAGTACTTGCCTTTGTTAAATTTCATGTGGTTGGTGACTGCCCACCTCTTTAATTTGCCAAGGTCTATCTGCATGGCTTCTCTGCCTTCGAGGGAGTTCTCCCAATTTAGTGTTGTTAATCAGTATTTCTTCGAGTCTGCATCCAAATAATTAATGAAGATATTGAAGAGAACTGAGCCAAGGATGGAGCCCTGCAGAACCTCACTACTGAAAGGTCACTAGTCTGATGTTACCCCATTCATGATTACCCTTTGTGCCTGATCTGTAGGACAGCTGCTCACCCACTGCATAACCTGGTTATCCAGCTGTGCTGGACATTTTGTCCAGAGTGATACTGTGAGAGACAGTACTGAAAGCTTTACTGAAATCCAGAAAGATAACATCAACTGGTTTCCCTGGATCAGATAGGTGTGTTACCTTGTCATAGAATGAAATTGGGTAGGACAAGAAGGACTTTCCTCTCATGAAGGCGTGCTGGCTGTGACCAATGACAGCGTTGTCTCTCAAGTTTTTCAATACTTCCCAGAAAAATCTTCTCCGTAACTTTACCAGGTACTGAAGTGAGACTGACAGACCTGTATTTTCCAGGGCCTTCCTTCTTGGCCTCCTTGAAAATTGGGACGTTTACCAAATTCCAGTCAGCTGGGACCTCTCCAGATTCCTAAGACCACTGGAAAATCATTGAGAGAGGGTTTGTGATGGTATCAGCCCCCCTTTTGTGGATTCTGGGATGAATCCCATCAGGCCCCATAGGTTTGTAGGCATCCAACCTGGAGCACCAGATCCCACACAATGTCAGGGTTGATTGGGAGTTGATCATTCTCACAGTCATGATCCTCCAGCTCAGGGCACTGAGACCCCCTTGGTCCATCACACATGTTGAGGCAGGGGCAAAGAATGCATTAAACACCTTTGCCTTGTCTCTGTCCCTGTTTGTGACGTGACCATTCTCATCCTGTAACAGGCTGATGATATTTCTATACTACCTTTTGTCATGAATATATTGAAACCCCCCCTTTTTATTGTCTCCCACGTTCCTGTCCAGATTCAACTCCAATTGATCCTTGGCCACACAAATTTTCACCCTACAGCAGCAAGGAGCATCTCTGGATTCTTCCCATGTCACTTGACCGGTCATACACCTTCCTTTTTTAGCCTGATTTCCAAGAGAAGATCTATGCTCAGCCAAAAAGGCCTTCTGCCTTTGGGGTACTGCGTTCAGGCACACCAAGCATTTAAATGCATGCTTTTCATAGAAGGCCAAAACCCTTTCTATAATTCTTTGAAAAATGACTGCTACATCACAACTTTGGCTAAAAGGTTTGAGATTTTTTATTAAAACTTTTCAAAATGTTTATGGCACCTAATGAGTTGAAAATACTCTCAATGACTGTTGGCAATAAAAGACTCTTGGAAAGCAGCTTGTGAAAACTTTTATTTTCCCCATAGGTGGCTCGATTAGCATTTATTTCTTAGAACAAAAATAAACATTCCAATTAATGAAATAATATTAATGAAATGTTAAGTGTCCTTTACAGCTTTTGCTCCATGTAAAACTAATTGGAAAGGGAGACCTTATTCAGTTTCTTGTAAGCTCAAATCAGCCTAGATGATAACAAGCTTGGATTCTGGGATGTGTTTGAACTAATTTACTAATATTTTAAGGTTAAAGAAGACATTCTCCATCTTTTTCCAGCTTCAAGGACACATCATCTTCCTAGTTATTTGATGTCCACTGCTGTTAAGCCCTTGACTTGTCCTAATTTAAAATTCTGCTCTGAAATCTTTCACAATCTATGCCTTATCCAACATTTCCCAGTGGTATGTACCCACTGAAGATTTTATCAACAATAGTGGTTTTTTTTCTCTTCACTCGTAAGTACTTTGTAAATTACATTATCAGTGTTACATGTGAACCTATGAATCTTAGAAACCTGCTTTAAGTACAGCAGGGAAGTGAACAAAATATCCCCACAGCTCCAAAATAAGAGAAGGAAATCAAAGTAGAAGGAAAGGGTTTTGTACTGACATGCAATCACATGGCCTTCAACAGTGGAGTTGCTTGCATTATGTGTACCTTGCACCAATACTGACAATAGCTACAGCTAAAATACAGATGTTAAAGCTCACTTTCATGTGCATCTTCTTGCACTATGGCTATTAAAAAGTATTTTTCCCCCATCTAAAAAGCAAGAATCATGTAACATCCTTAACATGAGGGCTGGTGTGGGTTCAGCCACCACGTTTTCTCAAAATGTTGTGTTCCTAAGGCCTGTCTGCTCTACAATAGCAAGAAATGCTGCCAAATGCCACCATCATATGAACTAAGTTAGAAGTATATAAACATTTCAGCTGGCAGTTTTCAAAGACAACTTCAGAGAAGAACTTCCACAATACAGATGAATAACAATGTAAGATCTAAAAACCTAAGCAAACCATGGCAATGCAATGTCACCAGTTCTATTTCTCACAAAACTACAGAGCCTGCAGCCTGTATCTAAAGTCCACATAGTTATATCATGCCTTGCTTGGTTTAGCTTTTCTTCTTCTCTAAGTGCACTGCTTTTCAACATTTTTGGTACAAATTATTTTGTATTTACTACTCTTTTTCACAGTTATTTCATTCAAATACAGTTCTTTGTTCTTACACACTTTTCTAAAAGCATAAAACATTTACAAGCAGACTATTAATTTGTAAAAGATAATCACAATGCAAACCTCTATATTTTTAAGGCTTTTGCTACACACATTACACAACTTATACACTATACATATTTGAGAAGAGTCTAATGCTGCTGCTTTAAGTGATTAAGACCAGAGTAAAGCTAAGGATGACCTCTCTCAGGCTGTGTCTTAAAAAAGGCTCAACTACTTCTGACTGTGCATAAGACAAGGTGAGTTTTGAGGCCTTAAACACAAATCTTTGAAAGAGCCCAACAAAGTTAGGTGGTTACATTCTTACTGAGAGACGATGGAAACTTATCTCAGAATTTCCAGACAAACTTCATGGAAGCTGCCAGCCATAAAATACTATTGATGGAAGTACCACAGCCTGCTTCCACAGGGACTTGAAACCAGATGTTTATGAAGTCTTAACCACCCTAGGTCTCAAAACCCCTTTGATGCTGACCACCATTCTGTATAGAGGCTGGTAAGGCAGTGATGAACCATAAAATTATTTTCAGGTTTCACTAGAACAGCCTATCAAAACGCTGGGACTGGGGCTCCAGGTCTTCCAAACTAAACAGGCTTTCCTTCCAGATCCAAGGCAGGGTCAGGTATAAATGGTGACGTGCCCTTCAATATGATCCTGTTGTACCGCATCTTCCCTCTTGCATCTGCAAAAGCGGCTGGAGATGGTAGAAGTGTAGGGTCCTGTCAACAGAAAATGAGTTCTTGTCCCACTTGCCAAACTTCCCAGGGAGAACTTCTAATACTGTGGCAGTGCCTGGAGAAGAAAGAAGGAACTGCACAGGAACCCATTGTGGTTCATTGCTTTCTGAAATGATATCTCTCTGTTTCAGAACTGAAAGTTCTCAGCTTAGGTAGTGCATTCATAATGTACACAGGTTTACATAGGTTGGACATAAATTTTTAAATACATTGAATATAGTATGCAAAAATATATGCATTGAAACAGTATGTGAATGCACATTTGTTACATGTGCATTGTGGGGTCACATTTTAACTACTTTAAATAGCAAACATATATATCGTCTCTCAATGGTTATTTACTACTGCTTGCTTAAAATACGTTGTGAAATGGCACAGTGACAACTGTCATGTTGTCTTTTACTAAATATGGAAACTTTGAATAACAGTGGGAAAAAAAAATACTGCATTGATATGTTAAAGTTTCTGACAGTTAAAAGGTACTACTTTGTTTTAAATATCCCCATTGCAACATATCTATTCGTATAATTAGTCACCTTACACTGTATACTGCAATACAATGTTTAGCATACTGTAAACTTTTACCAAACAATGGATTTTTAATAAGAAATTGTACAAATATACATGTATTTATACCACATACATATAAGGCCATTAACATAACAGCAAGATACATATAGAGAACTAAAATCAACATTACAACATATGTAATGAACTCTTCTCCCAGCTGGCAATAATCCGGCTCATTTTCCAATCATCAGCAGTGTTTAATGAATCTAAAGTTTCTAACAGGTTTTAGTGATGTCTTGCAAAATCAGGAAGTGCCAAATGCAGCCTCAGCATGCAATGCCATTGTGGTGCGAAATGTCCTTAAGTGTGCATGGACTCTGTCCTGGCTGTTGGGCAGTATGAAAGGTTTTTCTGAATCAAGTGTGCTACTGAATGAACACCCAAAATGCATGATTGTTGATAAATAAGTCCTCGAAATTAAATAAGTGGTCAGCATTTTCCCCTTTAAGTGCATGAATATTTAAACTATACTTGTAGTTTAAATCTAAAAGCCAGAGAAAAATACTTGTCTTTAGGAGTCCTTTACTTACAGAAGTTTCCATTGTGAAATGAAGATTCATTTTTCTCATTGAAACACGAGGGAACATTCATTGGTGGGAAATCCTCCTTTGGCTTCTGGGTATTGCTACTGCTGGATTTACTTCGACTGTGATCTGGTGTGGGCTGAATAGGCAAAGATCTGGCTACCTTGGATTTCACCAGGCAGCCACAGACAAGGCGAAAGAAAGCCCGACGCATTTCCTTACTGGCCAGGGTGTAGATGATAGGGTTCATTGCAGAATTGATGACTGCCAGAGCAATAAACCAGTTCGCTTTGTACAAGATTGAGCACTCTTTGACTCTGCAGGCCACATCGATGAGGAACAGGATGAAGAGTGGAGACCAACAGGCAATGAAGACACTAACCACGATCACGACAGTCCTAAGGAGTGCCATGGACCGCTCCGAGTTATTGTGGTTGGTGACATTACGACTGCTAGACTTAACCAGTATATAAATACGGGCATAAAGGATGACAATGGCAACCAAAATGGCTATGAAGATACTAATGCAGAAAACAACATACTTTTTGGAGTACAGAGGCAAAATTGTTGAGCAATCTGTTAAGTTGTTTATACAGTTCCAGCCGAGAATGGGTAAGGCACCCAGGGAAATTGAAATAAGCCAGCATGTACCAATGAGAAGGAACACTCTGTATTTTTTATTTGCGTCGTAAGGCCTCATTTTAATCATGGTTAAATGTCGTTCAATAGCTATTGCTAGCAAGCTGAAAGTGGAGGCTCCCAGGGCAACAAACATACTGCCTTCCCTAATGAACCAGATTGTGGAGGACAAGCTCAGAGTTTTCTTCCCAGACATAAGAATGTTTACTTTGTAAACAATCCCAGCTAAAAGATCACAGAGAGCTAGATTGCCAATAAAAAAGTACATGCGGTTGTGAAATTTATTGTTTTTCCATATGGCAATCAACACCATCAAGTTTTCCAGGACTATGAAACTACATAAGATCAGAAATGCAATAGTGGGCAGGTCTATTTTATCAGTTGCCTTTTCCCTTAACATAAGCTTTCCTGTGTAATTATAATGCAGTACGATCAGAGAGTCCATCTCTTCATTTCCTTGAGGGCTGACAAGAGTATCAGGTGGCATGGTAACTGCTGCCATCATTTGTTCCCTGATGGCTCCTGGACTTTTATTCCTCAATATCACGAGAATATAGTTCCAATAATTTTCCACAAGAGGGAGATCAAGCCACGTTCCTCCCAGCACTCCTTTGGGTAGGCGTTGTGTAACCCCAGCTCCAGCAAGCCTCGCATATTAACTCGGGAGAGTGGTTTGCAAATCAGGCTCTGAAAATAAAATAAACAAATGCAACTTAAGTATCACTGTCTTTCCATGCCACTCAGTGCTCAAGCTGCAACATACACCCAGAGCCAAGCAAGATGGACAGTGACTTGTGACAGGAAAGGCTGAGTGTTGTTGCATGCTACCAAGGTTGTTGTAGGTAACCCCAGACACAACTTGCCTGCAGAAATACAAGGGCAATGTAGAGAACTGCTCAAAAGTCTTTCCCCCAGTCCCAGCAAGGCTCAGTATACACAGCAAATGGCTTGCTCCTTTTCAAAAAGACCTAAGTGTACATGGCACTACCAAAACACCACCCAATCATCACTGCTTGACCAGCAGCCCAGCAAACTCTCTGCTTTCTAAGCTTGTTCTTGTTCCCCACACAGACTGAAGGAAGGACAGATGCTGAGAAAGTTGGCGTCAAGTCTTGATGCCAGTGTACATGTTGCCAATGCCTAAAATAACTTCTCACCCTTAATGGTATAAAATTACAGTATTTACAATTGAGAAGACACACTGAAAGCCAGTCATCATAAAATCAATCCTACATTTCATTCAAATTTAGCTGGATTTCTGCTACCTTTTTTAAAAAAACCATAGCAAGCCATACTTTTGTAAGTATTGTTTTTCATTAAGGTTCACTTTACTTTTGTTTTTCTATTGCATATGTATACAAGACATATATTTAATATTGTTTTTTTAAAAAAAATTAAAAATAGCTACACCAACTCTAATTGTCCTTCTCAGAAATTCTCATTTTCTTTAAGTTACAACTTAGATTAACTGCAATGTTTTCCCGTGAACTTTGAGGTTCCATTTTTGCAGCAGATCCTCTAATTTTTTTTTAAAAAATATCACAAGACATCTGTATAGCTTTCTAAAAATATTAGATGTCAGAAGCACTTATCATTTTACTAGAAGTGTTAACAGTTTAGTTGCTGCATACTCTAAAGAGAATCAGTGCTCATGCCCCAGATATATGCACTGAGGATATAAAACCAACCAATGTTTCAGTTTTCTATGAAAACCAGGATTGGGGTGAGGAAAGAATCACTTTCATCTCACAGACATTTTATTTTTCTGGGAAAGGTAAGAAAATAAGAATTTGTGCTGGATGGGAGGATACTTTCCATTGGCCCAAAATGAAATAGTTTAGCATAGGGAACTTTTAAAGAGCTAGAGCTCCTGACCTTACCATTTATTTATTCAAGGGTCATGAGCATTTTCCAAACACATTAAAGACACTTTCAAAGGACAGGCATCAAGGAAACGGGGGGATGGAACCAAATGATTTTTAAGGTCCCTTCCAACCTGATCCATTCTATGATTTTATGATTCTATATACAGGTTTCTTAAGAACAGAAAAATGTGTGAGGCACTCTTGACCCAGCAGTCCGTTTGGAGCACCTGAAAATTGAAAGATGCATTTTCAAGTGGCTTTTGAGGGATGAGGTGAGAAGCAAACCATATCCCAGATGAATGTAAAGGGATTTAAAGGATGACCCACACCCTATTTTCCCACTCTACCTCTTCCTAGATTCCCTCCTTCAGAAAGGAAGTAATCTGACAAAAGCATACAGTGAATTGACTTGAATTTTTTCAGTACATTCAGGATGTTTAAACATTTTCTGAGAAAATAATTTGCTATTTATCCATTGTTATTTCCCCACTCTAGTTCATACGCCCAAATTACTTTGGTTGAAGAGACATACTGGTAGAGACATTAAAGAAAAATAGCTATTGCCTGGTGTCCTTGGTCCTTTTTCACTCTGAAGGTGACAGCAATAACCTCATTCATTTCCCAAAAGCTGAACTCGGCCCTTGAGTTGTTGAAACTCTTTTTTGAAGCATGGTAGCAGTAAAGCTCTCAACACAACATCTTCACCTCAGCTAAGGTTCAATGTAATTGTAACTCTGTTACAATCTGCATACTGTTATCACATAAACTGTCACAGTCTTTCATTGTATTGGCTTATAACAAAATCCCACTGTGTCCATGTGAATTGCAAGTGCTTTTCACTGTAAAACAAACAATTACATTTGACTAGAAAAGTATTTGTTAATAATAGCTCAACCAGCAATACTCACCAGACTGGCTGATGGCTGCCTGAGAGAATAATACTCCTGTCATTTAGGAGCACCACATATAACAAATAATGTTTCTGTAAGTCTTTATCAAGCAAGTTATCACACTGGTCTATCAAAGGACAAATACATTTCTTTCTGTGAAGAAAATTATATGCCAGATGTAGGAGTTTATCAGCCACAACTCAGCAGATGCAAACTGTAGTGACTCTGCTAAAGGTAATGGTGCTATACCAGTTCCCCTGGCTGAAGGTAAGGACGATGCACTCCATCAGCAGAAACCATACAGGGTCTCTGCCACTGTTTGTAATTACTTCTCTTAAAATTATTACAGCGAACTCAGTATCACAGAAGTCAATCTTTGCCTCTGACAAGCTAGTGAGAAGGCAATGCAGTAACATTACTATTTGTCAGGACTCTCGTGGAATGAGTATCATGCACAAGACACTTGAAAGTTAGTATAAATAATAATGTAATAAATTAAAACTTATTCTCTTCTGGTAGCAACATTTCCAAGTAATCTCTTTCAGCCACATTCTTCTTTGGTCTATCTCCTGCTTTGTAGACAGGAACTCAGAAAGCACATTCTTTCTTTAACAGTTAGAAAAATTAATGTTGGTCGTGCATTATAATAACAAGACAGCAACAGCCAGGTCCAGGATAACCTGTGTCACTGCTTTGTGACAGCACCATGATTTACTCCACAAAACATGTGTGCCCCAGTCACATACTAGCTGCATAGTATGGACCTCAGTTCAAAATATTAAAAAAATAACCTGAAGAACCTGTCTGTGGCATGTTGTTTGCCCAGTACTGCCATGGTTAGGTACCTCAGCACCTCAAGCTCTTACAACCACTGGATATGAGTTTTATTCCCTTTAAAGCAAAGCAGAGGATCCTTCACTGCACCACCAGCTACCATTAGAAAGATAAACCACCCTGCAATGCAGGGGCAGTCTAGCAATACTTCCTGACAGATCTGATGGCTAAAACAGCAATTGCTAAATTACTCAAATAAAGGCAGTGGTACAATGTCAAGGATCACATCATGTAGAACCACAATCATGGGGAGGGGAATTCAGTTGCCTCCTCTAGCTATTTGGCTGGCCTTTGTCATCCCTGCTCCAAGAATGAAAAGAGCAGTTAGGGTCAGCCATGAGCACCAAGATATACCCCCTACTGGGTAATCTTGTGGCCCACACCATGTTTTGGGGTTTATGCAGCAGTTAATGTGGTCTCCTGCAGAGGTCAAGGATTCCAGTAGGGTCAAGTACCTTTTCAAGTTCGAGCAGGGGCTCTCTACCATGTTTCATATTCCTAGGGTTCACCAGTGTCTATATGGTCTCTCTACCACACATGCAATGCTGTGTGGAAGGCCACAATCCTTTGACCTGCCCTATTGCAAGACACATCTCCACTATCCTCTCCAGCTCAACCACACAGCAGTACAGAAGCTCAAGGTCATACTTTGCACCAGCACCACTGGCCTGCAATTTTCCTCTGGGAATGTGTAATTCCCAATGTCAGGAGGCAATAGGCAACTTGTGATAATGGGGATGCCAAAACCCATCTGCAATCATCTCCAGTACATCTCTGCTCTCCTTTTCTAGCGGGTACTCTGGTTAAGAGACCCACAGGGACCTCAGAGCTTTTACCATTTCATGATTCACTGGGTACTTTACATCTGAAAGAAATATGAAATTTCTGCTTTCAAAACAGTGAGCTGAACTGCTCTCAATTTTCTGGAAGTTAAGGCAATAAGTGAGATTAAAGTATGAGTAGAACTTAACTTTTCGCTACCTACTTCTGACTGCACAAGAATGAATAATGATATGAATTCACTACACTCACTGTAATTTGGCTAGAATTGTATTTTCCTGCTTTCCAAATAGCTACGAACAGATGTGATCGAAGAAACTGAATGCCCCTTCACCATCACTACACACATTCCAGTTCTCCCTTCTCTGCCCTGTACAGCCACACACTTTTACCACCACCAACAAAAAAGACAGTAACACATACCCAAAGCCAAATCTTTTTTATATTTTATGTATTTGTACAGCCTTTCCAAACAAAATGTAAACGTGAGTAATTTATCAGGCACACCCTGCTAGTCTCATTAACAGAAAAGTCTTTTCAGAACAGCAGCACATTTCAATACACATTTTCACTGAAATGAAGCTGTGCTTGATGCTAATGAAGTTTACACAATAAACATCTCCTGCAGAACAATGTCTTAGATAACTCAAAAAAAAAAATTAAGTGAATGCGCTGGCAGTTTACGGCCTCAGAAAAATAAAATTACTTTTNGCTGCTGCCGGGCCGCCCGCCCCGCCGGACACGCTCCGCTCCCCGCTCTGCGACCCCGCCTGCCCGTCCCGTCCCGCCCCATCCCGCCCCGCCCCGCGGCGGTCACCCTGCCATACCCGGGAGCGGCGCCGCCGNACTGCACCACCAGCTACCATTAGAAAGATAAACCACCCTGCAATGCAGGGGCAGTCTAGCAATACTTCCTGACAGATCTGATGGCTAAAACAGCAATTGCTAAATTACTCAAATAAAGGCAGTGGTACAATGTCAAGGATCACATCATGTAGAACCACAATCATGCGGAGGGGAATTCAGTTGCCTCCTCTAGCTATTTGGCTGGCCTTTGTCATCCCTGCTCCAAGAATGAAAAGAGCAGTTAGGGTCAGCCATGAGCACCAAGATATACCCCCTACTGGGTAATCTTGTGGCCCACACCATGTTTTGGGGTTTATGCAGCAGTTAATGTGGTCTCCTGCAGAGGTCAAGGATTCCAGTAGGGTCAAGTACCTTTTCAAGTTCGAGCAGGGGCTCTCTACCATGTTTCATATTCCTAGGGTTCACCAGTGTCTATATGGTCTCTCTACCACACATGCAATGCTGTGTGGAAGGCCACAATCCTTTGACCTGCCCTATTGCAAGACACATCTCCACTATCCTCTCCAGCTCAACCACACAGCAGTACAGAAGCTCAAGGTCATACTTTGCACCAGCACCACTGGCCTGCAATTTTCCTCTGGGAATGTGTAATTCCCAATGTCAGGAGGCAATAGGCAACTTGTGATAATGGGGATGCCAAAACCCATCTGCAATCATCTCCAGTACATCTCTGCTCTCCTTTTCTAGCGGGTACTCTGGTTAAGAGACCCACAGGGACCTCAGAGCTTTTACCATTTCATGATTCACTGGGTACTTTACATCTGAAAGAAATATGAAATTTCTGCTTTCAAAACAGTGAGCTGAACTGCTCTCAATTTTCTGGAAGTTAAGGCAATAAGTGAGATTAAAGTATGAGTAGAACTTAACTTTTCGCTACCTACTTCTGACTGCACAAGAATGAATAATGATATGAATTCACTACACTCACTGTAATTTGGCTAGAATTGTATTTTCCTGCTTTCCAAATAGCTACGAACAGATGTGATCGAAGAAACTGAATGCCCCTTCACCATCACTACACACATTCCAGTTCTCCCTTCTCTGCCCTGTACAGCCACACACTTTTACCACCACCAACAAAAAAGACAGTAACACATACCCAAAGCCAAATCTTTTTTATATTTTATGTATTTGTACAGCCTTTCCAAACAAAATGTAAACGTGAGTAATTTATCAGGCACACCCTGCTAGTCTCATTAACAGAAAAGTCTTTTCAGAACAGCAGCACATTTCAATACACATTTTCACTGAAATGAAGCTGTGCTTGATGCTAATGAAGTTTACACAATAAACATCTCCTGCAGAACAATGTCTTAGATAACTCAAAAAAAAAAATTAAGTGAATGCGCTGGCAGTTTACGGCCTCAGAAAAATAAAATTACTTTTCTTGGCTTCTGGCTCTTAGATATCAGTTTGAGTTTGGTAACTGCGAGAGAAACACATGCCCACCTCCTCACAGCGGAGCTCCCGGCCGGTTTAGTTCTTGCACGTTAAAGGGAAGGGACTTGGACTTCTCTGCCCGTGTCCCAGCACTCCCTACATATTCCTCCCACTCAAAACTCCAGTATTCCATTCACAAACTTCCATTAGTGCAGAGACCCGAACTTTCTGCGGTGACAAACACCTTGACTAAGTTACCCGACGTGTCCGCGGCGTGACCGTCTCACACAGGAAACATCGCTGTACCCGCAGTCTCGGGGCTCCCACGCCTTTCCCGCGGGCACACCGCTCCCTTGGCCGCTGGCACGGGCTCCCGAAGGGGAAGGGGCCGGGCCGTCCCGGAGCCCCAGGTAGCTCCGCGCCGGCCGCATCTGACCCCGGGGCCGGCATCGCCCCGGCGCTGCCCGCCGCCCACCCCCGTGGCTCCGCGCTCCCCGCAGCCGTCCCCCCCGGGCACCTCCGACCCACCGNGGGAGCCGGGGGCTTAGTGTTTGCACGGCGCGGTGGGCAGCTGGCTGAAAATGTGAGACGGCGGAGCCCACTGTCAAGTATTTGTAAGGTCCGTAACAATCCGAGGTAGAGGGAGACGTTCTGGATAGCACTTGCCAAGCTTGAGCGCGTAACCAAGAGTGGTTTTACGTATGTTGCATCTGCCCCTCTGTTCGACTGTGTCCAATAAAGTGACTTTCAGAGGGCCTGAGAGACACGCGGTGAAGCAAAAGTACTTCTGCCTTGAGCCAGGGCTGCTGATGGCAGTGGGTGTCCTGCTAAGGGACTTCTTGACACAGCTATCGACTGACTAATAGCTACTCAAGGACGATGTTAGGCATGCGGATTGCCCCAGCGACAGGAGCAGTACTTTGGAGAAGAAGATGGAACCTGGATCCTACAACTCTAATTTAAATGTGCTTGCAGGATGCCTGTGGGTACAGCATCTCTTTCTGCCAAAATGCATATAATGAGCTAGCAAACAGGAGCACCACAACAGCCTTGCTAAGCACAGGCAGGTGTGTAGGGTTGCCTTCTCATCTCACTGCAATCAGTGTTTTATTTTAGAGCCTCCTGTCTGGACCTGAGCATCATCACACTCAGAGTGATGCCAGAGGCTCTGCTGTTGGGTCTCCTGCAGTACTACTCTTCTGTAGGGAACAAAAGTCCTGGAAGAAAGCAGAACTAGACTTTTCATAGCCAAAAATTTAAGCTGATGTAGCAGAGCAAATTATTTCAATGACTGCTTTTTATCTGCTGAAAAGGAGTAATAAAACTCTTCTGATTTAGGACTTAGATAGAAATTAAGGACTGCGTAGGGCAAAATGTAACATTGCCTCAGAGCTGATGGACCCAGTGAATATGGCCCCACTTAGCTATGGATTGGACTATACTGCAATGTGTGGTGGTCCTAGTCTTATCTCCTGTCCTCTCTCCCATTGTGTTGTGTGAAAGCTCCTCTCTTCTGAGGAACAGAGAGAAGTGGAAAACTCCTTCCATGTCATATAAAAGTGCATGCCACTTTTTTTCTAAAGGGAAGCCTAGGCATGGGAATCGTTGCTTTCTGATTACTCAGAAAAGCCTTGTCCTACAGATTCCCTGAAAACCACCGCAGGAAGCTCTGCAGTTCTCCTGGCAGCTGCTTGCTACATGCCCTCAAGATACAGTTCTTGTAGAGCAGATGTTTCAATACACAGCCCTTAGCTTGGCTTTCTGTTCTGCTATTGTTTTCGTTGTTTTCCCTCTGCACTTGTTTTTCTTTTGCTACTTTTTGACTACTTGGAGAGGGGAGCCAAAAGAAATAGTCATTCTGATCAGACTGTCATATATGAGGGGACAGGATACTGCCACCAGGAAGATCTTTTGGCAGTGGTGCCAGGAGGCGGTAAACTATGCCCTGCTGCCTATGATTGTTTGAAAGTGCCTTCTTCAGCTAGGCTTACTGCCGCCAGTGAGCCACAGGAGCAGATCACAGCAAGGCCCCACTAGAGTACAAGGGAATTGCTTTGGAGAGGAGCATGCATGGAAAGTGGTGTATCCATGGTGAGGACCAGATATTGCCTCTGACTAAGATCTCTGGTGGTGTCTGACATGATGGTGTCTGACATGGTGGTCTCTGAAAGCCCCTCAGCTGAAAAGCACCTTGAGCAATGCAGTTGCACAAGTGAGCACAGCAATCTTATGCTCCAGCTTTCCTCTCCATCATGGGAAACAGACTTCAGCCACAACTGTGCTAGAGGGGTATTTGGCTGATCAGCACGCAGTGTTTCTTGCAGATGCCTTCTGGCTCTGTGGTTGCAAGGGCTGCTGATGTCACTGGAGGAGACAAGTGGCAGAACACTGCAGTGCAAGCTGGAGAAGCCACCCAGGAACGAAGCGGGGTAGGGTGTTGGGAGGCTGCCAGGGATTTGCCTGGTGTGGCATCTCAGGCCAAAGCAACTGTTAGCAAAAAGCTTTGGGGAGCTCAGCTTTTTCAGCCATAGCTGGTACAAACCGCTGGTTCAATTCCAAACATCACACAATAGCTAGTAAGGCACACATGGAGAGCTTTCCATGAAGCTCTCAATCTTAAAAAAAATTACATTTCTGGGGCATAAAGAAATTAATGACTAAGTAAGGCATAGAAAGTAAAGGAGCTGTGATAAATTTTCATAGCAACAGGAGGTTAACAGCTCCAGGGGCCTTGGAAATTCCTGACTGAGTGGACTAACAGGATGAGTAATGGGAAAGCAGCATTTTCTGATGTTATTGGTGGTACTTGACAGTGAAACTAAAACTGACAACAAGACTTTTCCAAGATCTGGAGGTCCTGAGTGACCTGCTGATAAAATGCTGTGCTCATTTCCGTGCTGCTAAGAGAAACAAGAAAAACAGCTCTAATGATGGATGCACAAATTTGCATGGAGTGTTAACACTCAGAAGAGAGGTGTTTGTGGGTAGCCCTTAGAAAGCATTCATTAACTGTCAAAGTGAAACTGAATTCTAAAGAAAGGAATGAAGAACAAAATGCATCTGTGAGTTTGGTACCTTGAGTACCATGAATACCTCTGGTTGCTTCATCTCCTTAAGAATGCAGTAAAACACAAACATGCAAAAAAGGCAATGGAACGGTCAGAAAAGTCTCCTCTGCAGGGGAATGTCAAGTTGGCTAGGTCTAATTAATGGTCTGAAAAAAGAGAAAAGCACAACAAACCAAGATGGAATATTTTAAACAAAAGGACACAAATTTCTGACAATGTACCATTGAATTGTGGAATACAATCAACAAGAGAGAAAAAGTGGTTAAACGAACCACATGGAGCCTGTCAGTGGCTGTTGAATTCAAAGAGGTGGCAGTGCAGGGCACAACGGTTGGGAGTCCTGAGTACTCCCTGTACTGACTGTAGGAATCCTGCACGATTCCAGCTCCAAAGTTACCATGGGCCGAATCCTGTCTGGGCTGTTTTCTTCTGTGTTATAATTAAGTATAGTCTTGGCTAGGGGGGCAAGCTGTGGCACACTTAACAGTATGTCTGTTGCCCACTTCTGCAGGTGTTGAAAAAAGATGTTTCTGCAGGGGATTTAAACTGGACATGTCCGAGGAAGAGGCAGCAGAGGGACTCAGAAAGAGATGGCTCAGCCATTGCCATTGGCTCAGCAAATGTCCTAGAGAAATGATCTCAATGGTCCTTGGCCTCCCAGCACCCTGTAGCAGCACATGGATTTAATTTTCTGTCATGGGTTTTACATGGAGAGTAACTGATCAAAGAAAGAGTTTTTTTATTCTGTGTGTGGCATTTGGTCCAGTGAGTGCAGTGTATGATGAATGCCAAGGATATAGATGGGTTTTCAGCACATGCTGAAAAAGTAGTTAAAGTTACTTCTATTTATGGGTAGATAAAATATATAAACATACAGTAAAAACTGAAGTTACCCTCAAATGAAAGATTTGGTTTCTTTATAGACAAAACTCTTCATGTTTCAAGATTGACATTATCCTTCTCATATATTAGTTACAATTAAGTCCTAGAAGAATCTCTTTTTCCTGTTAACTATTTAGGCCATGATAAAATGTTGGTAACATGTCTCTCAAGATCATGCAATGTTTTATTAATGCATTGGTTATAATTTCTTCATACTGACATTCATAATTTACAGGTCTGTCATTGATTACTTGCCTGAATCCTTCATCATTTGAAAAATCAATTTATTTTTTACTGTTTTGGTATGAAAACTAAACAGCAGAAAGGCAATTTTAAAACTAAAATTCTAACCAATATGATATTTGTCTGATTCTAGGATAACATAGTTTAGCTCTCTACTGTTCTACTGCTGCTGAGCTATCCCTTTTATATGAATGAGGTATATTATGCCTTGTTGTGTTTAGATGATGAAGTGGTCCAACATATTAATGTTTATAACACTATTTTTGTTCTTATTTCTGTGATTCCAACACAGTTTTAAGCCAATAATAAATGTAATATTGTTTAAATTAGAAATCAGTAAAAACAGATAAGTTTAATTAATATTTTACTTGAATACAAAAAATAAACATAAAAATGGAGAACATTTATTTGGGTGCTGTTTAATTTGCAGTGATCAAAATACATTGGTTGCTACATCAAAACAAATCTGTCAATTATTGTAAAATATAAACAGAGGATATTTTGGAAACTTCAAAAGTTACGACTTTCTTCATATCCTCATGCACTTGTATACATGGTTATGTATTTGCTGTAATCTTTTGTCTCTTTTGATTTTTTTGAAAAACATTTATTCTGCTTTCTTGGGCAGCAGTAAAACTGACGCACAACCTCTGAAATCCACCGCAGGAATGATTGAGGCTAAGATTTTGAAGATCCTGTTACCTCAAAATTTCTAACATTTTATCTTTGTAATTTAAATCACAGCATTTAATAATATATTTGAGTTAATATCTGTTATCTTTGGACAGTAATAGTCTGATTCAAAGCACCTTAAAATATTCACACTGCTTTAATACATAATTTTTGAGTTTGTGTTAGAAATGATCAATAAACACTGTAACAAAACACATGCACCTCTTACACTTACACCTACCTTCTGCTCCCTCATTATTTGGGATTACAAAAATAGGAAGAATTTGTCTTTTTATAATCTGAATCAAATTTTGTAATCTGAATGAAAACTGTAGTTTTGTATGTCCTTTATTCTTTTCTGTAACTGCCATGGCATTTTTGACAGATACAATCTTGTACTTAACGTGCATAAATACAATGTATGCCCACAGGACATATTTCAGCTGCATGTTTTATATTAACTACTGGGATCACGTGCTTAGCTAAGCTGAACTCTGTCTGCCTCTGCAAGTGACACCTTCCTCTAGGGATAAAAAGGCAGATGCTCAGAGCATGGCCAGATATTTACTGCTAGTGTTAACCTTAAGACTGACTCAGCTCAATGTACAGGCCTGTGCAGATTGCACATGTTAAAAGAAAGATAGCTATTATCATAGCACTTCCAGCCAGACATGATGTAAAAAGTGAAATGCAGAGAAATGAAAAGGGGAAGTGAGTTCAGTCCAACAACTTCTTGGGTTTCCCCATCTGCATCCTGCAGCCCAACACTCCAGACATGAATACTGTATGCCTGCACCACTGTCTGAAGACTTGGCCCTCATTCTTTTCTGCACGCTCTTTCCATCCTTCCCAACCCTGGTTTGGGTCTCCTCCTGTGCACTGAGCCTCAGGGTACCAGAGGGAGATGTGCAGGGTGACCTGGACAGCTCACGTGAATGCAAGACTGCTGCAACATCATCCATTATCCACAGCTCCTGCAGAGCTCCTGTGGCCTAGGCTTACTCCATGAGACCCCCTCCTGGTGATGCAAATTTCTGCACCTCCCACAAAGAATAGAGAGAGCATGATGGAGGCATAGTGCCCACTGCCAAATCCATGGCCATAGCAACAGGCACAGCATCCCTGGAGGAGTGCTACACCTCCCTTATGCAGCATTACGTGATGGGAATGCAAACGCGCACTTTGGAGCAGGCTGACCCTTTTTGTTTGTCTTTTAGTGAAACCAATAGAAAAGGCTGAGAGAATAAAAAAACTTAACTTTCAGCAGAGGTGGCAAAAAAAGTTTGAAGAGAAAAAGAACAAACTGTAGGTGATCTGAATGAACTCCTTCTAAAGTAGCCAAAGACTATTGTATGACTAAAAATTAAAGTAAATTTGAGGGGTTTGGATGGATTTTACAGTAATTAACCTGTTACAGTTTCAAACCCAAGCTGGAATTCCTTCCAAATAGCTTGGAACCAACTTCCCAGCGTCAGTAAAGATGTTTAACAGAAGACACAAAAGACATGCATATGCTGATATTATCTGCTGTGGCCAGGTCTTTTGTT
>WBMV01004462.1:0-166991 GCA_013396655.1 Campylorhamphus procurvoides | reverse complement strand
TTTTTTTTCCTTTATATATATTTTTCCCTAATTAAAGTTCTGTTTTCTAAATTTAAAGGGAGAGGGATTATTTCTTGGCCAGCATAATATCTTAGTTCTCTCTTGAACTAAGACAGAACCAAATTTTAATTAATAGAAAAATTAAGCAGAGGCTAAGCAGATGTTATCAAATGAAGATGGAGATGCATACATAGAATCACAGAATCATANTGCTCAAAGCACCATTCATCCTGGTCTGGAGTATCTGCAGCAATGCGGAGTCTACTAGCCTTCTGAACAACCTGTCCAAATGCCTCACCACCCTCACAGGGAAGGATTTCTTCAAAATATCTAATCCAATCCTGCTCCTCAGCTTAAGGCCACTCCCCCATGTCCTTGTGAAAAGTCCCTCTCCAGCCTTTCTGCAAGCCCTCTTTAGGCTGCTGTAAGTTCTCCACAGAGCCTTCTCTTTTCCAGGCTGAACCATCTCAGCTCTCACAGCCTGATCTTCTAGGAGAGGTGCTCCAGCCCTGTGATCAGCTTACTGTCTCTCCTCAGGACTCATACCCACAGGTCCATGTCTGTCTTGTGCTGCGAGCTCCAGACCCAGATACAGCATTCTGGGTGGTCTTGGGGGGTCTCAAAAGAGCAGAGTAATGGCGGGAGTCACCTCCCTCAACCTGCTGGTCATGCATCTTTTGATGCAGTCCAGGCTGCAAGTGCACATTGCTAGCTCACATCGAGCTTTTCACCCACAAACACCCCTAAGGCTTTCTCCCCAGGTCCTTTCTCTGCCCAGCCTGTATCTGTGCTTGGGTTTGCCCCAACACAGTTGCAGGACTTGTTACATGGTCTTGTTGAACTTAATGAGGTTCCCACAGGCCCACCTCTCAAACCTGTCAAGGTTCCTCTGGATGACATCCCTTCCCTCCAGTGTGCTGACTGCACCACTCAGCTTGTGTCATGGTCAAACTTCCCAAAGGTGGAACTGATCCCACTGTCCATGTTGCCGAGCAAAGACGTTAAGCCAGTGCTTTAACTTTCCTAACCATCTCCCAGGATGTTCAGACAATTTCTCTGTATTCCTCCCAGTCTACCTTTCCCTGCTTCCATACTGTGTAAGCTACCTGTTTGAATTTGACTTTGTCATCAGATCCTTGTTCATCCATGCTGGACTTCTGGTGTTCTTCCCTGATTTCCAATGTGTAGGCATGCATTGTTCTTGAGCCTGAAGGAGACAATCCTTGAACATCATCCACCTCTCTTGGGTCCCTCTTCACTCCAGGGCTCTATTCNTCTCCACAGAGCCTTCTCTTTTCCAGGCTGAACCATCTCAGCTCTCACAGCCTGATCTTCTAGGAGAGGTGCTCCAGCCCTGTGATCAGCTTACTGTCTCTCCTCAGGACTCATACCCACAGGGCCATGTCTGTCTTGTGCTGCGAGCTCCAGACCCAGATACAGCATTCTGGGTGGTCTTGGGGGGTCTCAAAAGAGCAGAGTAATGGCGGGAGTCACCTCCCTCAACCTGCTGGTCATGCATCTTTTGATGCAGTCCAGGCTGCAAGTGCACATTGCTAGCTCACATCGAGCTTTTCACCCACAAACACCCCTAAGGCTTTCTCCCCAGGTCCTTTCTCTGCCCAGCCTGTATCTGTGCTTGGGTTTGCCCCAACACAGTTGCAGGACTTGTTACATGGTCTTGTTGAACTTAATGAGGTTCCCACAGGCCCACCTCTCAAACCTGTCAAGGTTCCTCTGGATGACATCCCTTCCCTCCAGTGTGCTGACTGCACCACTCAGCTTGTGTCATGGTCAAACTTCCCAAAGGTGGAACTGATCCCACTGTCCATGTTGCCGAGCAAAGACGTTAAGCCAGTGCTTTAACTTTCCTAACCATCTCCCAGGATGTTCAGACAATTTCTCTGTATTCCTCCCAGTCTACCTTTCCCTGCTTCCATACTGTGTAAGCTACCTGTTTGAATTTGACTTTGTCATCAGATCCTTGTTCATCCATGCTGGACTTCTGGTGTTCTTCCCTGATTTCCAATGTGTAGGCATGCATTGTTCTTGAGCCTGAAGGAGACAATCCTTGAACATCATCCACCTCTCTTGGGTCCCTCTTCACTCCAGGGCTCTATTCCATGGCACTCTACCAAGGAGATCCTTGAAGAGATCAGTCTGCTCACCTGTCTGCAAAGTCCAGGCTAATGATCATGCCTCTCGCCCTCCTTGCTACCCCAAGAATCTTGAAATTTACCACTTCATGGTCACTGCAGCTCAGGCTTCCCTTGAGCTTCTTTCTCCATCAACCTCTCCTTGCTGGGGAGGATAAAGTCCAACATAGCGCCTCTGCTCATTGCCTTCTCAATCACTTGGAGAAGGAAGTTGTCATCATACATTCCAAAAACCTACTGTTTGGTCTCTCCAGCAGATGTCATGGTAGTTGAAGTCCCTCATGGTAACCAGTGCTCTTCAAGAAGAATCTGTGCCTATCTGTCCATAGAGGACCTCCGTGGTTTGGTCTCCCTGATCAGGCAGCCTGTAGCAGACCCCCAGTATAAAATTCCCTGTCCTTTCTCTCCCTTTATTCGTGATCCCTAAGCTCTCAGTCAGCCTCCTCATCCTGCCTCACATGAAGCTTCATGCACTCCAGCTGGTCATTGACATAGAGGACAACACTACCTCCTCATATCCCCTGCCTGTCCTTATTCTTCCAGTCCAACACTTCAGTCATAGACGTCATCACACCACAGTTCTGTAATGCCAATAAGGACGTAGACCTACAGCTGTACACTTATCTCTATTTCCTCCTGTTTATTCCATGGATAATTCCTTCCCATTTATTCCAGCATGGGTAGTTTCATCACCAGTCTTAGTTCAAGTAGCAGACATATTTGCAGCAAAAATGACATGTCTATCATGCAACTTTTTGAAAAACTTCAGTACTCAGATGAACAGAATAATGAAGTGCCATTTTGAAGCAGCAGGAAATTATTTTTTGCTTAGTATTTTTGCCAGGGAAAAAATAAGTTCTTTCCGTCTGAGGTCTGGTCAAGAAATGACCTAAAGAAGCAAACATCCATCTTTAAATTTCAGACTGAAAGCTTTCAAAAATGCTAGCAAAGTGTCCGCCGAGACTTGGTGATAAAAAGTCTTCAGAGTACATGGCAACAGTTTTCAATTCAGAGATAACTGGATTCCTCCATGATTCAGTGTATTTGAAGCACAGTTCAAAAAAGTTTCCTTTCACTGAAGCAAAATGCAGAGCAAGTTTCATGCCTGCTGTCTTTCTTCATGTACCATGGAAGGCTCTGTTCACTGAAGCATTCCTACTTTTCATCAGGGAGCCATAGAATGGTTTAGGTTGGAAGGAACCTTAAAGATCATCTAGTACTACTCCCACTGCCATAGGCAGGGAAATTTTCACTAGACAGGTTGATCAGAGCTGCATCCTGTCTGGCCTTGAACACTTCTGAGGATGGGGCATCCACAACTTCTCTGGGCAACTTGGACTGGTGTCTCACTTCCCTCATATTAAAGAATTTCTTCCTGATACCTTCTGTAAACCTTCTCTTTCAGTTTGAAGCCATTATCTCTTGTCCTATCACTTTATGCCCTTGCAAATTGTCCTTCACCAGCTCTCTTGTAGGTCACCTTCAGGTCACCCCAAAGCCTTCTCTTCTCCAGGCTCAACAACCCCAACTCCTGCAGCCTGTCTTTGTAGGAGAGGTGCTCCAGGCCCCTGACCATCTTCATGGCCTTCCTCTGGATTCTCTCTAGTAGACGCGCATCTTTCCTGTGCTAGGGGCCCCAGAGCTAGATGCAGCACTCCAGGTCGGGTCTCACCAGAGAAGAGTAGAGGGGCAGAATCACCTCCCTCAACCTGCTGATCATGCTGCTTTTGATGCAGCCCAGGACATTATTGGCTTTCTAGGCTGCAAGCGCAAATTGCTGAGTCACAGAGAGCTTCTTGTTCACCAACATATCCATGTTCTTCTTGGAAAGTTGCAACTTTGTAGGAATCTTGAAGGCCTGGGGCAAGTTGAAATAAAAATCCACAAAAGAACTCCAAAAAGAACCCCAGCAGAAAAAAGAGTATTTACAACGGTTGGGTTCTTGGGACATCTTGCTGAAAATGGACCTCTTTTGGGACAGCCAAGAAGCAGAAAGCGAGAAGGTTTTCCACTGAGTTTGTAGTGATACAATGCTTTTGTAATGGTGGAAGAATGAACTTTTTCTCACTCTGATGCTTGATGTGCTGTATTTAACTGTTGTAATTCTGGTGACACTGACTTGCTGGTCCTGTTGAGATAAGCTGAAACTACTGCTTCCCTGTTGTCTTATCAACTATTTTGCTGGAAGTTATTGCCACCTCCATAAGGAAAGTCTATATCTTGGTCTTTTACTTTAAACCTTTGGCCACCATGTTGTGCTCTGGGCTGCAAAGTGCTGCAGGTTTAGGTGGATTTAACATCAGCTCTGCTGTCTCCTTTGCAAGGTATACCATACTTCAGACAGGTATGATAAACTGTGAATATAAGACCTTTAATATCTGGGAGCCCGGAGAGAGGCCACGTTGGTGTGGCCAGGCTCTCATCCATGGGTCTGATCAAGGGCCATAGCAGGGGTTGGTTACAGGATCATGACCAGCCTTTGTACAAAAAGGGAACAGCAGGAGAAGGGGCTGGAGGTATACCCCTGCAACAGTTAGTGCACCCAGGTACCTAACATTGAATCACTGCTCAGACTATGAGGGGTTGTGAGTCATAACTCTGTGGTATACCTTGCTTTAAAACAGTGTGGCTGTCTCCCACATCAAGTCAGTTAACAAGAGTTACCTCTAAATGTCTCCAAATTCTCTCAATGTCTGTCCTGGAAAACACAATCTAAATTGTGTTTTGAGGCTCAACAGGAGTGTGCTGGGACTGTATGGCTAGTTACATCTTGGTTACTATCAACTTGGACAAGTCACTGCTGACAAAACGTATCAGGAACAATGCAGAAAATAGATAGTGGGATGCCTGGAATTCAGCTCTGGACACCTAGCACCTATTCTGTTAACAGAAGAAATATGCAGACATCTAGACTAGGTCAAAAGTGTGCAGCTAAAAGTGGCTTAGAAAGAAAGAGACTGTTAAGGGTCTCTGACTGCAGAGTGTTGTAGCATACCTGCCTGCAGGAAGCCTGGATTAAGGCTTCCTACACCCACAGCTAAGACCTGCTTGGGAAGACCAGAACCTCATAGAAAACACACATTCCCTCATAAGACATTTTACATATTCCACATATGCTGAGAATGATTGTAAGGAAAGAAAAGAGGAATGGAAGAAAGGAGACAAAGAATTAAGATTTCAAAAGAGATAATGAACATGATTTTGTAAGCTATTGCGAAACTCTGACACAAGAGCTGAGGGTTTGAGAGTGCTCAGAAATGTTAAAAATTAGGCATATGTATTGACTTTATAATAATGACTCAACATTATTAGAAAAGTAGAAAACAAACACTGTTCAGAAAAGAATGCATGCCCAGTCACAGCACCCCCTTAATGTTCTCATGTCCTTCTCCCTTTAACATCTGTTTTCCTTTTATACAGAGGATAAATTCCTCCCATACCACATAGCATTCTTAAGTGTTATTACTTGCTGAAACAAGAAGATCCGCAGAAGCACTGGGGTTCCCCCGGTGCCCCTTCAGTGAAACAGACTTTAAGAGCATTTTAGGAGCTAATGCATGTTGTGTTTGTTGCTGTTTCATGAAACACGATGGCTGAAGTGTCACAGTGAGCGTCTGTGTAAATAATGCCCTGATGGCAATATGGCCTTCAGGCCAGACTGAGAATCACTTGTCATGTCACTGAATGGAGTGGGATTACTGGTGAAAGAAGACCTGAAGTTGAATGAGCCTGCCAGATGCCTTCACACATATCCACATGATGTTATCCATACCAGCACATAAAGTAGTGGTAAGTTGTTTTAGAGGTTTCAAAAAGTTTTTCAATGTTCCTCTTGAAAATTCTGTGCAGTGTGAGGCTGTGCTGTGTGGTAACACCCACACTGTCTCAGACAGATACTTGCAGCCTTATTGCTACTCTGGCATGGCACATTTCTCAGTGACTGGCTCTGCTAAGTAATGCATATTCTTGGTGACATCCTGCCACCTTCTCTGTCCTGTTTGTGACATTCTCGGGGTGATAACTCAGGGTCACATCCTTACTGCATGCTATAACCTTGTTATTTATCTTGTTGTCTTCTTTTACACTAAGCCATTTTCTGAAGCTGCTGTAGCACTTTCCAATCATTTTTGTGGAGATGACCTAATTTAATGGCTGTGCTTTGTTAGAAGTGATCTTTGTCACTAACCTGTAGTTAGGTCTGTGGTCCACATAATTTTCTTTCATCTATCACCTACCAATTAACGCAAATATGGTAAATCCTGGTATTTTTTATGCCAATACAAGACAAAGATCCCCACTAATATTAAAGGTCCTTATGTTATTCCTATTTCTTAAGGTCTCTCTTTATCTACAGTTACTTCTTTGTCTTCTTTCTTACACTTTAACTCTTTATATGCCTTACCTTTTTCAGAACCTCGGGTTTTCCAGTTAGTGAATTTTCTTTTCTTATTCAATTTACTAATTTTTCATATAGTCCTGCATATTTCTATAGCTCTGCTCTCTTCTCTTAGGCTTGAAACCTCTGACACTGATCTTTTGCCAATATTCAAACTCCCCACACCTTTTGCCCACTCCTTTCGTTTCTCTTGTTGCTACTTTTTAAAAAGTCCTCTAGGGACAGCAATATATAAAGCATCAGTGTTATCAAAAGTTAAGTTCTTTTCCATTTAGTGTTACAGCTCATAAAATTCCCAGGTGTCTGCAGAAGCAGGAACAATTTGCCTAACTGTGATGGGTCTTTGGCACAGCTGAAAATAAATGGGTGAGGAATTAGATGTAGCTCATGGGTCAGTTGATAGCTGAGATGGTGGATATATTGCCTGAGGAGAATAATTGGTCAAAATAATTTCTCCCAACTCCAGAGAAGAGTAGGAATATGCATCTCCAGGGCACACTATTTTCTCGGATGCTTTTGGAAAAGGGTTATTTATGCCCCACCCTTTGGTGAGCCTGGCAATAAAAGGCATAATCAAAGCCTTATTTAGCTTAAATACAGAGCTGTGTGGTTCTGGAACACAAATCCTCCATTTGAATCTGTGCTGATAGTCATGTAGAGTGTATGGACACAGAATGGCTACCAGTGGCATCTTTCTAGTTGTTGCTAGGTAAACAGTGCATGCACTGGGGAAGGATGTGAAAGAGAGAGGTAAACATTCTCACTGGCACCAGTACCATAATTGCTATTACACTGCAAGTTACTGTAATACATTAGTGTAAAAGTTACAAGTATATGTCTCAACATCCATGCCTTTTTACTGCATGCAATTTCAGATGTCTTGGACACCCTCTCCACTCACCCCACTGGGATAGGCAGCGTGGGAAAGGAAATTGCATAGGAAATGGACTGAGCCCCAACGTAGAGGACTGCTTGCGCATTTACACCTCAGCTGCCAGCAACTGAAATCATCAGGAGCTCAAGGTAGTCAGGGAAGTCCGGAAAGCAGAATCCATAGCTTAGCATGAAATGAAATTCAAAATCTGTCATATTTCTCTCTATTTTCTTTAATGCTCTTGTGGCTTTTGCTGGAGTTGTGTAAAGGCCTGTAAGTTTTGCTGATGCTGGCACTTCCTACAAAGAATAGCCTTCTAAAGAAAATTAAGTTATATGTAGGAAAAAAATGTTACATGATGAGATGAAGATGTTATAAGCTATTTACATATTATTCTGAGAGCAGCTGATGTTCATGGTGTTTATTTTTTGGAAAGTATAGATATACATTTCCAAGCATCTCTTGTTGTTCTATTTAATTTATAAAAATCAGTTGGCGCCTTAAATTTTTACTACTGCATCAATTTTCTGTGTATCTTTATATTTTAGTATTCATTTTCAATAGCTAGTGAATAAGATGTCATTACAAAAATATGGAGGGGTTTGGTGTTGCACTACTCCAAAGAGCCATGGTACTTGGACCAGCATGAGTCCACAGGCAAAGACCAGTGTGTCTAGGAGTGAATGTCAACACGTGGAGATGTCATTGAGGCTGGAGGAACATCAAAAACATTGTGCTGCTAAGAGCCTATAAGGAGATCTGCATTGTGATACTTTGTAAAACAGCAACATAGTCTTTCTGTCTACAAGAGCACAGATTAACTGTACAGATATGAAGAGGAAGAGCAGAAAATTAGTAACTGTATTCTGTTCTCATTTAAAGCACCTTGCCACTGTTAATTCTTATGGAAACTGTATGTGCCTATGTACTCTCACACTGTGTATAGGGGACAGTGGCCATGCAGCTAATCCTTGTGTACCGATATAATTGTGTCTATACTAGTCACCTTTCTCTGTAAATTCTGGTTTATATCCATTTCTTTTCTTATAGTTCATTGTCTCATGCTGCCTCCAGACAGAGCTCCCCTTGTTCTGGAAGACAAAGAAGTAGCACATGATAGTGACTATGGTGCAAAATGATTTTCAGTGTTCCTTTTTATTTGCAGACTTTGGAGATTTGTATAAGAAATTACTTCTGTTGGTTTTGTATGTTTAAATCAATGGGCAAACTTTGCTTAATTTCCTCAGTCACTTTACAGAAAAAGAAATTGAAGTGTTCTTATTTTCAATATTAATTTAATTATGGTCCAGAAATGATAGGCCATGCATTCCTTCTCTGAATTGCTGATCAAAACTTCAACCTGAAGACACTGAAGCTGACAGGCATTTTCCTGTTGACTGAGGCCCACATGCTCTGACTTCAGCACCAAACTCTTTGAAACCTACTTATGCATAAATTATATTTTGTCAGTGGCATCACCATGGATATCCTGTGAATCAGGAACTTTGAAGAGTAGGACGATATAGGAAAGATTGAAAAAGGTCTGATGCTCTTTGTGCTACTTCCTGTCAACACACAGCAAATTTCCAAAGATTCAGGGCAAGTAAAAATATCACTGAAAGAGTATTTTCTCCTGAGAGATATCATCCATAATGTATGCATGCAGCAATTTATAAGTGAATTTTGGAAACAAAATTTCCATTATTTTGAGTGCTGTTTGGCGATTTCAAAATCTGCAAAAGAAAAGTGTCGATATGTTTTACAAGTGTTTAATTTTGTAGTCTCAGTGAAAACAGCTACATTATTGTCTGTGTTACATCTCATAGGTTTTGCATTCTTCTCTTAGTTTCCTCTCACTGGGTTTAGTCAGTGGGTTGTCCTCAGGTAGGTCTGAAAACACCAACTGCTGTGTCACTGGAAAGTAGTTTGTATGTCACCCTAGAACAGTTTCTTAGGATCTCCATAAGCAGAAAGTTTTTATGTGAACAATTTTTAATTTTGTTTTAAAGTTCTAGGCAGAGCTGGATCTCTGCAAAAGTTTGTTCATTTGAAAGGATTTATGAGGTTGTTCTGGATAGAGGTTTTTTTGTTTGTTTTTTATTTTGGGGGTTTTGGGGTTTTTTGTTTGTTTGTTTGTTTTTCCCCTCAGCCATTTGAGGAGAAGAAATAAAAAAGTATACTGCATGTTCTGAAGATGAGTCTGATGGACCTTATGCTTCTTGCTCTAAGGAGAATTTCAGTATTTTCTTGCAGTCTTCAAGAGATGTGCATCCAATAAGAAGGTGGACTATAATGACAAATACCAGATGTGTATGGGGCAAGGCTTACCACTGTAAACTTTGAAGACCCTAATGATTGAACTTCTGGGAATTTTTGTCATCTGTATTTGCTGTCCTGCATTAACTAATGATGAGAGTGGCTGATGTTTTTACAGGCTTGTTTGGTGAGTTTTTTGTTGAACCTTGGTTGTTGTCCTATCAATTAGCATCCTCTAATGTATGGTCAGCTAAAACTAGTGTGGCTTAAAATAGTTTGTTTGATATGAATTCTTCCCGTTACAAGAGTGGTGAATTGGGCATGATTCTCTAGCACAGAAGGAGAAAAAATGACAGTGACGTGATTCCAGCTATAACCATGTGACCACACTTTAGAGATAACTGAGTTGAGAAGCTTTACTCACAGATGTTCTGCTATGAGTCAAGTGAGGCTGCAAAAATAAATTATCTGCCTATACTTTTTGTACAAACCTCTGTTCCTACTCTTCCTGCTGCCCAGGAGAGCTGGAGAAATACACCTTGCTAATTTTATTTTATCAGATACTGTAGTGTCAGCAATATCCTCTGCAAGTGTCTTCTTATAGCAATTAAGAGTTCACTAAGAAAACAAGGACCAGAATATTTTTGTAGATTAGATCTGTTTCAGTGAAGGGGAAAGGATATGCCGACACACTCAGCTGTCTATTTTTAGCTCTCATGAATAATCACAGGATGTAGGGGGGAGCATATCTCAAGAGATCACCCACAAAAAAAAGTGAATTAATATCAGAAGTGCTATAAATATACAGGGTATGGATGACTCAAGTGAGAGTGGCTACTTTAATGGATGAACTGTGAAGAATTGCAGGAGGGAGATGTGTGTGTTAGTGTGTGTGTGGCAAAGCAACAGGAGTTTCCATGAGCATATTGTCTCTCTCTTAGAGACAAAACCAGAAGGATTTACCAGTAGAAAAGGTCTCTTGAAGGATGTTGTGGTTCTTTCCACCTTTTTTTTTATAACATATACTCTTTATTCTTGTGTTCTGCTTTTCCTTGACTTTTTTGTGGCTTACCTTTTCCTCTGTCTGTGGAGTATCTTCTTTATCACAGTCATTCATTAGTCCTTTGTGTCTTCGAGGTTGATTTCTGGATGTCAAAGGCCATTTTATTAGTGATGTGCAGAGCCTCTCCCAGCACTGCCGCAATGGACGTCTTCAAAGGAGCCCTGCTTGGTGTGAAATAAAGTGCAGTCATCATCTGGAAATTCACCATCTCTGATAATAATTATATTAGTTACGAACTGGTTTGGTGTGAGTAGTCAATACTGTGGTTCTGTGGGACTACGTGCATGCATTGCTCTTGTTCTGTGTAACAGGACTATCCTTTCACTTGAGGGCCTGAAGAGATTTTTACAGTGGAAATTACTGAGTAATATTTGGACTATCGATACAAAGCATATGGCTACTCTTTGATGAGAAACATCTTTTTATATACTGGAAAGATTATTATCTCTTCCAATTAAAGTCCATTTGTTTGCTGTGGAATATGTCCTAATATTTATGTAAGACATCCTAGAATGGTCTGTGACATCACAAACTTGGAAAGCTCTGAACTGCTTTTTGTGACTGCCAAGTGGACTTGTGCTCAGAAATGCCTATGGCATTGAAATTTTTTCATTCATTCTAGGGCAGTGGGCTTGTATTTTGTTTCTCCAGCTTATGAATAGTTTTGGTGTGCACCTGGGTGGGAGAAAGAAGCTGGTAATTTCCACCTCCATAACACAGAAAGAAATGTGATTTTGGAAGATGGACAGATGTCCCTGGTTGGATTCTGTGCTGTTCAGAAATATCTGCCTACTGAGACTGTGTCTTACTATAGTTTGCAAAACAAATTTTTATACAGAACACCTCAGACTGACCAGACAACAAAATGTAAATGAACCTTAACTTTAAAGTTGGTTTAAATTACTGTACAGTGAATTAGAGGTGGTTCCTGTTTACTGTTAATCTGAGGACAAATTTAGCTGATGTTTTACAAATTGATGTTTTATTCACTCAAAGTATTTTGTAAATTGTGTTGAACTGTGGAAAGGTACCAAGGTGTTTGTATTTGTGACACATTTTATTTTCTCTTTGTGATTTCCTACATGGTGGTTAGGACCCTATTGTGTCTAAAATAAAACCACAGACAGTTCCATTGAGACTTTTTAGTTTTATTTTTAAAAATGACAATGTGTTAGCATGCAAATTGGCTGAGGGGATATGACAGAAGTTTTCATTACAATGTGATTCAAAAAATTGATTTACCACAGCTCTAATAGTTCAGCTTTTGAACAAACAACATCAAATGGCCATATCTAATGCAGCTTTGATAATTACAAGAAATGCTGTAAAAATAATGAGGATTAAGTGCAGCACAATTGGTGGCCTGGCATAGTACCCATGCAGGGACTGCTTCACACTGCCATAGAAGAGGGAAGGTTTTTGCTTCTTGGGTTCATAGTATCTTGTTGGGATTGTTGAGGGGAAGCGCTAAAGGGTAACTGAGATTTTTGGGGTGGAATAACATAGCAGCAGTACTTCTGGGACACCTAGCTTGGTCACCTTGGGAAAATATAACCAGAGCTGGTTCTGAAAGGACTGCCAGCCCAGCCCTCTGTGCTTCCGTGTGCAGGGATAGCCAGAGGCATCTTCAGACACAGCCTAACAGGTATCAAATCTGACAGCATAACCCCACATAAAGAGTGTGATAGGTGAAAAAACAATCAGCCAAACAAATTTCTGTTAAGGCTTGCTTTCAAGGTCTGTGCTTTGTACTAATCTCTCTTTAATTCTGCATATAACTAGCACAGACCAAAGGCACTGGGGAGGCCTGTGTGGGCATGCAGTATTACCATGTTACTCATTACTGTGATCATTGGCACAGGAAGAAGTCTTGTCTGAAGAAGAATATATGTTCATCATTCATTTTTCATTATCAGGAGCTGTTGGATCACCATTTTTAAACTGCTTAAAGCATAAAAGGAGGTAAAAATCATCAGTCATGAGGTTGTGAAGGAAAAGTATAATGGATTTTGTCAGTTTCTCTGACATGCAAATTCTCAGGTTGTGAAATATCTTTATTTTTGAGAAAAAAATATTCTCTTGCAGTGAATGTGCAGGGTATGACTGCATTGGAGTTAGGCATTGAAAAGGCAGTGTGAGGTGCCAGGTGGTAATAATTTTCAGGCAGAATGCAATTAAAGCTGAGTCTCTTGATTCCTGGTAGTGTGCCTGGAATAAATATCTAAAGAATTTGGTTTCAGAATGAACCAAAGCGGTTAAAGTCTCATCTATTGTCCTATAGTCAACTCCATACACAGCCAGTTTGGAGCAACTCTTAAATTGTCTTCAAGTGACAGAGGATTGTGAAATAAGCAGAGAGGCATACAAATGCCTGACTTTACACAAATACTGTCTGAAGTGTACTTCATGGCTAGCAAGCAAATACTTCACAGGAAACTCCAATGGCTGCTTCCATGGAGTCCTGGCAAGAAGAATTTCCTTTCATATTCTTGTAAGTTGACCTGGATTACTCATAAATGAAACCCCCAGGAGGCTTCCTTCCTTCTCTTTTGGGATTTCCACTGGTAAAAATTGCAATTAATGTGACCTAAAGGAGCTACACATCCAACTGCAGCTTCCCAGCTCTGGGAGTGAGGTGGAGCTGTTATGTCTGTGCACTGTTATCTCTGGGACACATTTGCACCAGCATGAGGCCATGCTTTTCCCAAGTCACTCCTATCTCATTGTCCTGGTTTCAGCTAAGATGGTGTTAATTTCTTCTCAGTAGCTGTTACAATGCTGTGTTTTGGATTCAGAATGAGAATGGTGTTGATAACACACTCATGTTTTGGTTTTTTGCTCAGTTGTGTTTATCTTAAATCAAGGACTTTTTTCTTGTCTCATGGTCTGCCAAGGAGAAAATAGCAAAAGAAACTGGGAGGCACCATAACTGGGAGAGGTGACCCAAGCTGACCAAAGGGATATTCCACACTGCACAACATCCTGCCCAATATATAAGCTTGGGGGAATTTCCCTGAAGGAAGGGCAGTCTGGGTTCAGGAAGTGGGGTTTGGCATCAGTCAGCAGGTGGTGAGCAACTGTGTTGTTCATCACTAGTTTTTCACTTTTTATTGTCAATATTATTAATAATCACTCATTTGGTTTTTGTCTTCTCCAAGTAACAACCTATGGGGGAGATACCTTCCTATAGCATTTTGTCCCCTTCCTTTTTTTCTTCCTTGTTCTCCAGGCTGATTACAATAGTTGAGAATTTTAAAGATTTTGGATATCCTTTGACTACCCTTGAAACCAGCCTGCTTCTTTAGCTAGGACCCAGCATATTGTTGCATACGATTCCAGTTTTGTTTAAGGTCAGACAAATAATTAAAAACATGACTGAGAGATCTGTCTAAAAGTTGGATAGTTCACAGTGGAGGTATCTGTGGGATTGTATGGGCAAATATCTAGGGCAGTGGGCACCTCCAGTGTGTTTGCACCTTAGCCCTGAGCAAATGCAGAATCCAGAAAAACTAGTAAAATATTTAAAATGGTGTGCTGTCACCCTGGCACCCCAAAGAGGACCCAAATCACTGTTGGGGCCTGACCCAGGCCTTTCAACCCATGTTTAACACTGCTTGGTACCTTCATGAGTAAAAGAAGGTCTCTAAATCTGACAGTGAGATGACAATAGACCCTGCAACTATTCCAACCACGATGACAGACACTACACTGCTTCAACCCCAGTGACCAGCACTGCCACTGAAAACACTGAAACAGAAAATCAACTGGGGATGGTGTCAGTTTCCCCTGTACACCAAGAGAAGAAATGTACACAATAGCCACTGTAAAAAAGCTTCAGCAAAAACAGTCAAGGAGGACAAGGAGGCCAAAGAGGGGCAGAGAGGATGAAGAAGTAGGACCATTACAAAGGCAAATTTCAGAGCCATCATCAAGGCCATAACAAGAACTGGAAGAGGAGACAGAAGAGACAACTACCACTTGATCCCTATCCCTGAGTGAACTGAAGGAGATATGGAAAGATTTCAGCCGTAATTCACATGAGCGTATTACCACCTGGCTGCTCCAGTGCTGGGACAATGGAGTGGAATTGAATGGTAAGGAAACCAGACATCACTTGCTAAAGATGAAGGCATTGACAAAGACATGGGAAAAAAGGCACAAGTCCTGAGTCTCTGGAGGTAAATCTTATCAAGCGTGAAGGATAGATATCCCTATAAAGATGATATTCCATGTAACTGAGGAAAATGGACTACAACAGAGAAAGATGTTTTATACCTGAGAGAATTAGCTGGGTGAGAAATTATATATATTGATGCAAAAAATGTGCACCTTCCCACAGATCCAGACAATGTCTTATGTCAACAACACATCTGGCAGAAATTTATACGGGGTGTGCCAGTGGCTCATGCCCACCCCTTGACAACATTCCTTTGGAAAGATGGTGCTCCACCAGCAGTGGGTGATGTGATTCGGCAACTCCAGTAATATGAAGACATAATTCCTTCCTCCATCATCACAGCTGTGGATAAGCTATCAGACAAACTGACAGATAAACTGATTCAGAAGTGCCACCGATTCAGAGACAATATGTCCTACTCCCCACCTGTATAGCCCTGTATCTCTATGATTGACAGCAGATGCCCTCTTGCTCAAGAAATAGAATATAGGAGGCACACACTATGGGGTACTTTGTGGTTTTATGTGCAGGAGCCTGGAGAGGATATGAGGAAGTGTTTGACAACCTACCTTGATCCTAGATGCATGGATGTGGGAATTGCAGAGAGAAACAAGCACAGATGGTTTTTTTCCCAGGATAGTTGTTAGTCCAGTCTCCAGTGGGGAGTTTCCCAGGTAGAATGGAAGGTCTGATCTACTGCTTGGATGTCTGTGTCATATATTTGTGCTACGGTGGCTAAGGGCCATATGAATCTGTTAGAAGTGTGCTGAGCTTCAACTAATTGGCACTGCTTATACCCCCCCATTGATAGCCATTCATTCCAAAATTTTTGTTTTCCTTTGTTTTCTCCTTTTGAGGTTAAGATCTGTGTTTGGATGGAACTCTGCATAGACTTTTCAATTTGTGGCATCCTGAGGAAATGCCCATGAGCACAAGGATGCTGGAGTTGGGATCAGGGGCAAGCTAGACCACAGCAGCAATGCCCTATGAAATTAATGCTGCTGCTGCCTCTTCTCCTATACTTCAGACAGCATGTGAACACTGGGCACCGGAGTCCCTCTCTAAATAACTTACATTAATTATTTTAACATAAAATGTTCATACCGTGCACATCCAATGCACTGTTCCTCTCTCTGTGGGACTGTTCTTACCACAGGATTTTGGGATTCTGAAATGTGAAACTATCCACAGCTGTCATTTTGTTTGTTGCTCCAGAAATGAAAATCATCAAATGAAAATGTTTTGAATAGAAGCTGGGTCCTGGAGAGCACCACAGAGTAAATGAATATGTAATACACTTTCTGGTTTTGGTGCACTGCCCTTGAATTCCTGTGCCAAACCATGTGGAATCCATAGATGCTTTAAAGCTTTTGCATACTATTTTGTTTTCATTTACTGCATGATATATTATAAAGTGACAAATTTATAAGGGACTCATCTGGAAGACATTATAATCAACTTTTAATTTTAAGTCTCAGTTGAAAACTGGCAAAGTTGGAAAGAAAGAACAATAATTTCAAAACACTTAAGTAAAACAGGATCTTGTGTCTTAGACTTCACCAAATACGTAAATGGTAATGGAATGTGACTGTCTGTCTTCATTCAGGGCAAATATGCTTCTAACAAATAGTTCTTTTAAGTACCTGAAGCTAGGCAGGATGACTCTGGGCCTTAGGACATACTTATATATAGTCTGTTAGAAGTGGCCCCATCAGCAGTCTAAGTTGGAATATCTACACTGAAGGGATACAGACTTGTTCTGAAAAACTGTTTTGCTAAGCTATTCAGGCTGAACGAGCAGCATCACTAACGTGGTTGCAGTGCTTCCAGGTCCAGGTCTGTCTGAACTGAAGCATTTCCATCATGCAATATAACTACACTACTTGCTCTTATGTGGTGATGCTGCTTTTGAGATTTTGAATGGTTTAAGGCATATTGCTCTTGAAGAACAAAAACTAAACAAAATTAAACTCAACCAAAACTAAAAAATACCCCAAACATATTAATTAAATTGGTAGCATATGATATCTATTATCCTCCTACCTATTTTGTAGAAAGTACAATAGGGTTGTATTTTATGGAAATATAAGAAATAGATAATAAAATAGCAATTGTCTTATTCCATGACAGCAGTTAATCCTCACTTGACATGGAAGTAATATATGACTTGATAGACCAGAATTATCTAGCTCATGCCAGCACTAACTTGCAAATGTGAAATCGTAGAAGCTTTCTACCTTATCTATTCTAGCTCTTACTTCTACTTGCAATACTAAGTTGTTGGGCACAGCATCCAGATACTTCTAATTCTCCTTGAGCAATCATGTGTTAGTTATATGCTTATGGGGAATAGCACAGACAGATGCAACCTAATGATCAGACTTTGACAAGAATAAAATCTTATACTTCTGGCCATGATTTCACAGAAATGCCCAACAGGTTAGGCCAGAATGCCTGACTGGATAAACAAGGCTCACCTTTCATCACACTGAACTTTCTAGGAGCAAAACTGAAGTAAAAGCTATAGTTACTTATAAAATGGGTGCTAGTCCTCTGGTCATATTTTTATCTTGAGACTCTTTGACCTCATGCTGTTTGCAACCATGCATCAGGATTGCAAAGGTCCATCTGATGTGAAAAGAGGTACTAGCTTTTTAGTCTTGTAGAGGAATAAATACAGATCTGTAAACTATGCCTCCATCCTTCTGCAGACTTTTAGTAACTATCAAGTATATAAATATGAATCCAATACTTCTTTACAATTCTTAGCCATATTGTGACAGGAAAGTCACTGATAGCTCATTGGCAAATTTGTCCTTGCCACTGTAGGCACTTAGCAGATGTGGCTGTTTTGGGAGGGCAGCCTTTTAAAGGCACACATGCATGTACATGCACACACCCCAGTCCCAAGAGCTGGTCAACAAGTCTCCCCGTAGGGCTTCTCTCTATATCAATCATAGTAGAACAGTCTCAGTTGAAGATGCATCTGCCTTAGGCACCTGAGTTATTTGTAAAAAAATTGAGTGGGTAATAATACCACTTCTTTATGCCTTGGGTAAAAAAAAAATACAAAACGCATTTCTCTGAGGTTTTGAAAACCCTAACCTAGATTATACAAAATGCAAAGTCTAGTTTTGGTGCTGGCTTCTTCTCCTGCCCCTCACTCATGACCATTTCATCTGGCAATAGAGCAGGAGATTTTTAAAAATAAGCTAGTTTCAGACCAAATAGCATTGTCAGGACTCAGTTGCCCTTCTTGCAAACATCTAATGATGTGGACCTCTGTCCTCTTGGCATATGATCTCATTTAGTTTTCAGAGACAAAGTTAAAATCATGTTAAGATGGAAAATATATACATAATTTCAGGTAAAGTGTATTATAGGAATGTGTCAGTTCAAACAATAATACTTTGTATAGACAGGAAGTTTTCATCTTATATTAAGCTTAATAGAAACCCAAACAATCTGTTCTTGTAGGTGTGCTAAATATCTTGCAATAATTATTTTAATGACTTTTTTCAATGCAATGAATCATATTGGAAGAGAAAAAATAAAAACTGCTATGTTACCCCAAAATTTTGTGTAAAAAATATAAGGCATATTTCTCAGTCATTAGAGACTAGTTTTTTCAGCATCCCCAGAACAACTAAGACTACATAAACCACTGTTCTGAAACTGGTCCCTCTAGAGTCATCTTCCCTCAATGATTAGTTTTTCCTTTTCTTTTCTAGAGGAGAACAGAATAGATGGATGCCAAGATTATTTACAAGCAGTCTAATCTCCTTAACAACTCTCACAAACCATTCATCTGGTTCAGAATATGAAGGATACTCAATTATTCAATGAAAAGGTTAAGCCTATGGTAATTATGCATAGTCAGTAATGAAATGTACTTCCCCTGGGTATTTTTTTAAAAGGATGCAGGCTGACAGATGTTTACACATCCTTTCTGGCCATGTTTTCTGAGGTTTTAGTTTGAGACACTGCTTATACTTATTTTCAAAATGTAGTTTGTTGGTTTCAGTGCTTTACTGAAGCTGTAACTGGGTGACAGTGAAGTAAGCCAGCCACAAAAATCTGTGTGAATCCAAGCCAAGGCAATAGTACCCATAACATTTTCATGTAAGTGTGAATACTCTGCTGCACAAAAAGGGTCAGGGAACAATCCATCTAACTTTGCTGGCCCCACGCTTTCATCTTATTTCACATCTACCCATATCCTTGCTTTCAATATCACTGGTGACATATTGGCTATAGTGCTTAGATCTGAGCTGGTTTTTGTCTTTATTCATGGCTGAAAGTTTGTTCTGTTGACAAAATCTTTTAGCTGAAACAATGGGACCCTAAAATGACAAACATCTTGGCTTAACGAAAACTTTCTGTTGATATCTTGCATGGAGTATCAATATTTTTGATTAATAAATATGAGCACACCATACTGTATGTTATGATCAGGTTCTTTAGAATTATTAGAGAGGTTCCTCTGCCTGAATTAAAATAAAAATGAGACCACATGCTAAAGTCAGTAGTACAGATTTTTATTCAACAGTAAATGTGAAGTAGAGGAAAGAGAGAGTGGGGGGAAAGAAAGTGACAGAGAGACAGGATTAAGTAGAAAAATGATCACCACTCTGGATTCTGATGGTGTCCCATTGATTGTCTTCTTATGGCCTTCTGAGTGGTGAGTCCCAGTCTTGTTGAAGTGCTGACTGCAGTCTGGATCCATCAAGGGAAGCCCAGGGTGGTGAGTGAAGACGCCTATGTGCTGAGGAAAGAAGCCTGATGGTGAAGGAAGAAGTCCATGTATTGAGTGAAGTACATGAAGCCCATGGTGGTAAGGAAAGTGTGTGTGGTGAGGGAAGAAAATGCATTGGTGAGCAAAGTCCAGGTGGTAAGGGAAGACCAAGTACCAAGTGAAGTCTGTGCTGTCTTTTATTGGGCTTAAACTAGGTTCAAAACTCCCCTGGGGTGGAGAGTTTTGCATGGGATGACATAATACTGGATGACGGGACATTTCAGGAGTCTTTGACACCTTCTAAGTTGTTACAGCTGCCTATTATGTCAGCCCATTTGGGTCCGTTATGGCCCACCAGCAGAGATGAATATCTTCAGGCTGTGTGTGAATTGTCCAGGTGCTTACCCACAGGGAAGTTATCACAGCCAGTCATTTGTGTAAGGACAGAGAAACACTACTGTGACTTGCTGGATTTGCCTGTCTCCTTATTTTACCCAGCTTGTAGCCTGAGGTGGTTACTTCACAGATCATCAGCTTGCACTTTGATTGTCTGAGCCATTAGCATTCCAGTCTCTCACAGTTGTAGGTACCTTCTTCCCTTGGGATAACTAAGCAATAATACCACCCTTATGTTATCTTGAGCTCTCATGAACTGAGAGAAAATCTGTGATATTGTGTCTGATTGTCAGAGTACACAGGACCAAACAGAGTCTGAAGCTAGTGGGAATGGATGCAAGACCTCTTAATTTCCACAGAAGTCCATCACAAGGAAGAAATGAAAAAGAAATGAAACATTTATAATGAATTTAAGCTAATCCTCAGACTGAGAGTTTGGAAAGTTGGATGGTTTAAGGAGGCTTTTTAGAATGCCTTTGTTTAAGTAACATCCCTTTTGCTACCTTAAAATTTGTAAATATTTGCTCTAAGCATTGGTCATAAAGGTCTTTGTTGTTATCTGTTGCACACTAACCAACCAAACTGTTTTCATACTCTTTAAATTCCCATACAAAGACAAAACAGTTCAATTAGACAATCAAGTAAAAATGCTGACTTTTTTTTTATTTCCTGTGAAATTTTTTAGTGGGAAAGTGCCTTTCTCACAATGTTTCAAGAATATTTGTTGTGTGGGGGGGAAGAATTTATGCTTGGTTATTTTTTTATTCTCCTACTGTATTCTTAAAATCACTTAATGTTTATGTTGCAGTAATGCCTGAAGATTCCAAGGAAACTGAGGATGCCATTGCAATAGAAAAAAACAGGGGCACAGCCTTTGGCCTGAAAATTTGGTGAACCAGTTTTTGTTTGCTTTTTTCCCATCTTATATGCAGTTTTTTGAGAGCTCAGCTGACAAATGCAACAGTGTGGACAATTTGTAGGCAAAGGACTGCCATTACAATAAACTCCATTATGCATTTTGCCTCAACTATGGGACAGTCCAGGAAAGCCAAAATACATCTATGAGATCTTCCTATAGACCTAGAGGCAATATAAATGGCCATATATTGTAATATGTAGGTAATGAGCACATACCTAAGAGGAGAGATAAACTGAGAGGTATTTAATTGCATGTTTGAGGTGTGGTTTTTTTCCATGAAAACTATGCAATATGAAATAGAATCCCATTTTACAATAAGGCTGAGGTCAAAGGACTTACACTGTTGCAAAACAGCAGGATGTGGTTCCCAGGCAAAGGGAGAAATCTATGGAAATAGAGGGAGTACTATATAAGAAAGATAGATTATGTGTCTGAAGTTCTCCTTGATCTTACTCTGTCTTTAATCAGTGATATACCATGCCGTCTCAATTCTGGAGAAGCATGCAGGTGGATATTTGCACAGAACCAGTGCTGCTGCATGAAAGATAAAAACATCCTTGCAACTGCAGCTGTAGAAATCACCATCATAATGCATCAAATTAAAGATGAGACAAAATTGTTTTCTGAGCAGACCCTGACCGAAACAAGAAGTTAACAGCTTTCTTTAGCTCACAGCTCATTGGAAAGCAGCAGAACTGCCTTAAATAGATACTGCAAGCTGGCAGTGGAAGACCTATTTAAATAAGCAAGAAAAGGATTTGAAGATTAAAGAAAACCCTAAACTAATCTGGTCAAAGTTTATTGAAAGACTCGAATTTTGCATCATCATATATCATGAAGCATAAAAGTGGAGAACAACATGCTAATCAAGAAGTGCCCAGCTGGAAACTCTGCGCACAATTCACAGGCACTAGCTGCACCTTCACAGATTGAATAATCCTGTGTTGTGACTCAGCTGCCAGATTTCTAAGGACAAGGATCAAATTTGAGGCATCACTAATAAAAGCTCTCATTCAAAGATTTCAGAAAATTAATGTAAACTACTTGTTGCCTAGTTAATTATTTCTCCAAATTTACAAAGAAGAGACCTCCTTCAATTGCTTTAGCAGTCTTTTTTTTTTCTTTTGGTCGAACTATTTAATTTCTTTCATAAAACTCCCTACAGCACCAAATCACTTTCTCTATTCAGTCTTCTTAAGACTCCTAAAAGTATTCTGCTTTTGTTTGGTTGGGTTTTTTTTTTTCTTTCCAGTTTTAGCTTCTGGGCCTCCAGGCAAAGCAAGAAGCTTTTTCCAGGTAGGGGATCCACTGCCATGGGGCTCGTGTGCCCAGGTTTCTGACTGCAAGGTTCCCATCTCTCCTGATGTTTTCCTTGCTTCCTGCTTTTCCTCGATTAGAAGCACCTCCCAACCTCAGCTCAGTGGCGTCTGAAAAATAAGAAAGATTTGGATCTGGCTTTTGGGCTTTTTTCAGCCATGTCCTTCCCTGTGCCAGATGTGGACAGAGGTCCTCTCCTACAGGGCAAACTGTGGGGAGAGGAGGAGGGGGAGAGAGAACTAGCTCTTTTCTCTTTTAGCACCACATAAGTCTTTTTTTTCCTGGAGATTTACAGAGTCCAAAATATTTAAAAAGTTTGAAAGATTTTAAAATGCTTCTTCTTTTGAATATTCAATTTGTGTATATCACATTGGTTCAGAACGGAAACTCATGTGGGATGGAATTTGCAGGCACAGATAAGGAGACCTCAGACAAAGCATCTGTGCACAGCTCAAAGTAGCAGAAAATTCCATCCCGTGGCTTTGTCTCAGATTAAATCTTTACAAAATAAACTTTGCAAACATGCATGTAGCCACAGCCTTACTACCAGTTTGGCTACAAATCTCTGCTATTCCCAGGAGCATTATCAGAAGAAGTTTCACTGGGACAAACAGCTGAGGCAGACCTGACTGCAAAGTAAGTGCAGGGAAAGCAGAGGTGGGAGGGATGGAAATACAGGGGTATGTCCTGGCTTTTGAAAGGAAACAGAAAATGAGGGCCCCTGGGTTTGCTACTCCTTGCAGAGCCTGAGAGATTTTTTTTGTTTTTTTTTTTTAAATACAAAAAACATGGGAAATTTAGAAAGGGGCTGCTTTGGCTGGAGTGGCTAAACCCCAAACCCCCACTATGCTAAACCACAAATGGCCAGGATGCCAGTTATTTTATGGCTGCCTGAGGCAAATCATCTGGTATATCTAATTTCACTGTAGAGGTGCCTCAATAGTTCAAGGATTGTCCAAGTTTTCCTTGTATTCAGATTTCATCAGTAGAGCAGCAGCATAGTAAATATACAGATATTTATTTAAGTTTCAGCTTTCTCAGCAATGGCTTAGCTATAGAACAGACAAAAAGCCAAGCAGTGGAGCCATGAGTTAAGAGCATGTGGTTTATTTATGTCACTTAAACTATCAGGAGGATTCGAACAGGGAGGTTAAAAAGTTCAGGCTGGTGTTTCTTAAAAAGCCAGAAATACAGTAATGTCCAGCCCTATATTAAGATAAAGGGCTAAAGGCTGCCTGGAGGAGAAGGGTTCTTTTCAAGTTGCTGATATGATAGAAGTTGCTGTGCTGCAGGGAGGTAATTGTAACATAGTGACTTTCTCACAGCTATTTACTCTGATTTCAAGTCAGTGAGGCTGTTATTGTCCTAGTCTCCATTAAGGGTGAGCTTGGGGACACTTCAATGTTGCCAACCTCTGCAATTGTATTGAAGTTCTCCCTGTTGATAGTGCTTTTTTTCTACGAAAGTCTTATCCCTGACAGTCAGGTTATTATATGGTCTGTACAGGTCTAGCTTTTTTTAAAAAAAATGGTTCAACCCATACAGTTATTTGGAATCCAATCAAAGTGCATGTGAGATGTTAAAGAATGGCAGGAAAATCAATACAACATCCATTATACTTTTCTAAACCCACAAATTTTAAAGCTAATCTCTGGGTTATTCTGGGCATGACTCATGATTTCTGTGTGTCTGGAGTTAGCTACAGCGCATCTTGATTTACTGCTTTCCTTAAATCTGTGTGTCTGCATGAGGCTGTGTCTAGGCCATCTGGCTAACATCATGGTGGGAACAATACCCACAACTATATAATTTTGTAGACCTGTGCTGTGCTTCTCATTGTGCTCCCTGGACTCTATGAGCTCTGCATTTTGCACCAGTGTGCAAAGAACCTCAGAGAGGCCAAAATAAAAAGAAGAAAGCAGGATATTTCCATTAATCCATTCTCTTGCAGTGAGCATCTGAGATAGAATGGATTTGTGTATGCCTGGTTGCACTTGCGCAACTCAGGAGCCATTTTTTTCAAAATCTCCATGGCATCAGGGATACCCTCATTTCCTTGTCTGTCAGTATTCTTCCTGGATCTGTGCCGACTCAGGGTCAGCATATTCCCTGAATCAAGAGCTGTGCCTCTCTGTTTGGTAGCTTTTTCCTCCACTTCACAGTAGTTCATGTGGCAGGTAAGCTTGACTGACCTTTAGGTAGCTGGCATTTCTGCAAAAACAGTTGTCCTCCTGGGAAAGCTGCACTAGGAAGGCAGCTGAAGATGGGAATCAGGCACTAAATGCATCCTGCCTACACATTGTTGTCATGGTAGCCTGTTCTTCTCATATTTAGAGTGTAAAGAACTTCAGTTTCTCCTGAGCAAAAATTCACTATGTAAACATTAACTATGGGACCTTGGAAGTGGTTTCTGCCAAAAAAAAAAGTTTCTTCCTAAATACTAACATCTGCTGGTTCCAAGATTTAGGTCCATTCTTAGAGCAGATGCTGCCCTCAGTCTCTAGAGTAGAGGGATGAGCATCCTACAGCACCTGCGTGTGAGGAACACACCACACTGCTGTGAGGGTGGCATCTTGCAATGAAATGGTAGATGTCTGATCACCTAAAAGGAAATGAGCCAAAAATAAAGCTTCATGCTCTGTCCCATGCTTCATGCAGCAGCCTGCCTTGGCTGTTTCTCATACTGGCCATGGACATGGCTTGCGGCTGTATGTCAATGATAAAAGCAGGACAGATTGCTGACCTTTGGGTAACATCAGAATCATATTTAGGAGCTGCAACAGGGCAAAATGCCTCTTCTGAGTTTTTGGGACTGTAGAAGAAAATCATTTAGGACTGCAAATTTCATTTTTTTCAGCAGGAGTTGAACTATAACAAAGATATGTCAATAAAGTATTGACAGGCTAGGTTTAACTCTAGCTAATTATTAAACCAAAAAGTTTCTCTTGATGACTGAGTACCTTAACAGACCGTCATATGCTTTTGGGATCCTTTGGTGGGGGTTCTTTAAATAAGAGTGTAATTTCATAAGACAGGCAGTGGAGAGAGGCAGAGAACTCTGCAGACCTCTACAGTGTATTGAGATCAAGATATGAACTGTTACCTGCTTTGGATGTAGGCTGGGTGAGGAGACAGTGGGTTTCATGGTACATAGAGCAGCAGCCCCTGGGTATGTCCAACAAAACAGTTGCAAAGCCCCAGTGTCTTCAGCACCCAGTATTTTCTGCTTCGAGCAGGTTATTGGCTGACTCAGTCTAACACAGCCACCGACAAGGTGTGTTTCACTTGCCTCCTACAAGGCCCTCATTCTGCCTTGCAGAAATTCAGAAATCCAAGCACAATTATGATGGCCCTTAATTTACATAGATTTTGAAAAAAGATAATGGTGAATTTCTCAGCAAAAGAATCTGACCTGAGCTGACTGTCCTCAGTGCCGCCACTGATGCTGCTTGAATTACTTAGAAAACTGAAGTCCAAATTACGCATTTGTAATGGAAGTTATCTCTGCCCTGATACACTTGTGAATTGAGGCAGTAGTCTGGGCATAGTGGGGTGCAGCAAGGAGGTGCCATGGGAGACAGAGCCACCCTCTGTCCTCTTCTGGCAGCTGCTTTGAATTATGATGGCTGCTGCAATGTCAGGTTGTCAGTCCTACAACACTTTGTTGTGACTGGGGATTGTTTCAGGAAAGCTCATAAGAAAACATATCTTCAAACTCCTCCAGAAATTCATCACATCTTTCTGTGGTTCACTATGAGTTCAAGACAAGTACTCACCAGTTTTTAGGACTTCCCATCAGTACTTCTCTCACGTCTCCTTAGGCAGAGCTACTTTGGTTGCGCTATTAATTCTGCTAGTATGAAACTTGTCTGAAAGTTCAGTACATGCTCCATTCTACAACAACCTGAAAAGGTTCTCTAGCCTCAAAGATGCCTCAAGATGCCACCCTCAGGATGCCTCAAGATTTGTATAGCCATTAATGGTCTTGATGAAATATATGATGAAATTCTGAGTTTTATTAAAACACAACCTTTTTTCCCCTAAGAAAATAACCAAGAGTTATCTAACTGGAGAAACACAGTTTGGTCAATGCTATTTTTCTGTCCTTCCTAAAGTTTTTCTTTAACATTTGAGATCCTGAGTACAGACTGTGATGTGTTTTGTTTTTTTTTTTCTTTAATGTTCCTTATGATTCTTGCTGAGAAATGTTTTTGCTTTGGAGGCACGTAATTATGTACTGGAAAGCCCAGTTATCCCAAGGAGACACACAGAAGAACAGCCACCTGCCATCAGTGGAAACATTAAGAACAAGAGTAATATGTGTCCTGGGACTTGTGAGAGCTGGAAAGAGGCCAGGTCTGGACAGAGGGACTGTGTGAACTTGAACATCAACCCATGTTCTTTTTTTTTTTCTTCATTTCTTTTAAGGAAATGTGGCTAAGGCTTGAAGATACAACCAAAAATGCACTTTAGTCTGAAGGACAAGGGTCTTGAGAATAACTGAGTAGGTTGAATTTATCTGGAAGTTGTAAGTTTCTTTTTGTGTGTTGCATTTCAGGGAGTTATAAGGAAGAATAAAATATGTAATTCCAACCAAAACAAAAGGTGAGTTGAAAGCTGCTCACAAAGTCATGATCTGGGCAGAAGGAATTGGACAAAACATTTAGGAGAAGGGAGAAGGATAAAGTCAGAAAGGTACAAGGCTTCATATAGTGATTTTTTTTTCAAGACTTCTGGAAATACCCCTGTTTTTGACTATAAATAAAGGCTTAACAAAGGACATTTAGGTTAGATTTCTCTTCAGGAGGCAGAAAGTCATCAGCTGGAAAGCTGTCCCTGGATATTGGGTCCCTTGTGTACTCTAGAAAGCACAAATTTGTTTATTCATTTAAATAGAAGGGGATTTTTTTTGTCTGAAAAATCCCATGTCCTTTTACCAATTTTTTTTTCTAATTTAAATAAGGTCAAACCTCCAAATGCTGAGCTACTCAGGGAAGTCAAGAAAAGTAACACTGATGTTTCAGTTATAGTGCAGCTAAGAGACAGAAAAAAAAACATCCTGAATGTGTGATAGTAGGGAAAAGAAGCATGTAGGGGTAACAGACACCTTGAATCCCCCTTTGCCCTCTCTGCACACAGTGTATGTTTGCATGCAGTTGCCTTGTGCCAATCTGGGGTGCAGGTCCCGCCTCCAGCCATGGCCTGAGCCAAGAGCTGCCAGTTGTGCTGTGGCAAGGCATAGCTAACTAATACAGGCACGCTATGCAATGAGGATATTTTGGCTGATGGGTACTGAGAGAAGAGGCTATGGCTGTCACTGGTTACACCAGTTTGCTACGTTTCCTGGTTCTTCTGGGAAGTTTGAAAAGCTGCTACCTGCAACCTTACAGCTTGAACTGTTTCCCAAGGCAGAGTTTATCTGTGCATGCCTGGCTAGTTTGCCTCAATCTATGCTGACTCAGATAATTTTAGTCTTGGGTCAGGTCAATTGGTTCATAACCGTGTTCCAACAGCAGTGTTGCATACAGTTCTCTGGACTTTAGTATCTCCTTGTTAACCTCAACACTCTAACACTTTCAGAAAGACTTTGCTTTTAATAATTCCCTTTTAAATTCCGGCTCATTTGAGCATCTGGTACCATTTTTTGATGACAGTTTTTCCCTCATTTAGGGAAGTAAAATTAAAAAAAATACCTCCTTCCATATAAAGAACAATACATTAACTTGGCCCCTCCAGATAAACTCTATTTTTTTGTTCCAAAAGCTCTTTTCTAGTTCTTAATTCCCATGTACTGCCATGTTTTCTATTTAATTTGCTATTTCTGTTGCTCACTTTAACTCTTCTCTGTTGTGCATCCTCATTTGGAAGGTTTTCTTGTACAAGATTAGTGTGATATAGGTAAGAAATTCCTGTGCAGGTGCCATTAATAGGTGCTTTAAAATGTTGTCACTCCAAGACATTAAATACTGCATTTAGGTTTCATGATAGCTAAAAAGGGATAAAACACCACGAGACAGAATAATGGTAGATGTGCTAAAACGTGGTGGAGAGAAGATGGTTGATACTTTATGTCCACCATGTATGAAGTGTTTGATATTGCGGATTCTTAATGTTTGCACCTGTGTATTAGTCTCTGTAGGATAAAGAGAGGTGGAATGGCTACAATCTCATGACCTTGAACCCATCGCAAACTATTTCCAGAAAAGTGTGGCATAAAAAAAAAAAATTCAACTTCATGAAGCCCGTATTATATTAACACAAGGATGTGTTATTCCGACAGAATGATGATGCTGTCAGGTCCTGATCTTTTCTACTTAAACTGGATCAGTTTAAAAGAAACCAAACAAAACTGAATGATCCACTGTTTAAAGAAGCTGAAGAAAATGTTTGGTGCCACACAATCTCTGTGAGCTTCTCTCCTGCTGGGCCTTATGTGTAAGAATTTCTCATTTGTGGATCTTTGACTGAGAGCCTGATGCAGAAAATTACTTCCTTCTGTGATACAGACTAATAAAAACACAGTAAAGATTTTACAAAGAAAAATAAATGTTGTTAGCAACAGAGGGCTTGACTCTCAATTTCACTTCACTTTATGCTGTTGTACAGATTACTGCAACAATGGTATACTGTTATTCTTACTGACATTGTTGTATGCAAACTCAGCACTGGTGACTTAACACACAGTGATCCAGAATGATATGAGAAGAGTATGCAGGTATCTGCTGGTTTGTAAACAAGGCTGTAGTTTAGTCTTCACATGGTGTCTAGACAGCAGCAATTAGTAGTAATTAGTAAGTACATCTGCTGTCTGCTAAGTCCATGACAGCTCACGTGCTGTGCAAGTAAAGGATCAAAGAGTTTTACTTCAACATCAATACTAAATAAAATAGAGTCCTGCTTTAGATTCCCATACGTTGAGAGCCTGCTTTGCTCTGACGCTCTGGTTTAGAGTCGTTCATGTTCTTATTTCCCTGCTCAGGAGCCACCTGGCAAATAAAAATTATGGATTATTAGTAAATAATTAGTCTTGTAGTACTAATAGTAAACAAAAAGAAGTCTCAACCTGCATTCCTGTCAGGTAAATGAAATGCTGCTTCTAGTTAAGACCCAATTCAGTAGGCCAAAGCTTCACAAAACATACTCCAAGGCATCAATTTGTGCCTCTGCTAGGTTCTTGCAATCTGGCTTTACTGGGCTTGACTTTGTAGAAGGTAACCGTGTAGATTTTAACTGTATCCCTGCCTTCTCAAGGCAGGAGAGAGGTGGAAATCAGTTGCAATATGCTCCGTGTCAGAAATAGTGCAACACTGGACTCTCTGCTATGGTTATTGTAGCTTCCCTGACACCTGAGAACAGCTCTATGTGCAACTCTCCAAGTGGAAAGCCACTGCTAAACAGCTGGGGGAAATTATGTCTACTGCTCATGCAAAGGTAAAAAAAGAATGCAAACAAGAAATTATTGTTTGTTGTGTTGGTTGGTTTATTCCCCTATTTGCTTTCAGATGTCTGTATAACACCCACATGGGTACTGCTGCTAGTGGCTCACATACTTCTGATGGCATCTACTTGTAATATGGTAACTGCCAACCATACCAAGTAGTTGCAAGATTAAATCAGCCTTAGTCACAAAGCCTGTCAGCTGTCCCACATACAGACATGTGGCATCGAAATGGTGGAAGAAGAATAGTCAAGAAACTTACAAATCTCCTGGGTTTTACTAGAGACACTAACTCTTTGACACTGTTTCTGCGTTTCTCTCCTCTGAGCCAGGAGTTTATGCTTCTGGGAGCAACTGTAACACCCACATATTGTCAGCCCTAGCAAGTAATGTTTCTTTCATGTATGAGAGGCAGAAATCACAAATATATTTAGCCAAACTATTTTATGTTCAGTAATTACGTTCATTCACAAACAGCTAATACATCTTTACTCAGGGAAAGCATCCTATCCACTAGCGTGCAGAATGTTATTTCTCAGACTTTCTTAATAAATCCTATAAGAGAGAGAATGTGATTGTACCAGAATTGCCTCAAGGTTGGTGCCTTGGACGTACTCTAGGACAAGGAACTGTAGCTATTATATCACAGGTTTTGTCTTTCTGCATTCCTGTCACACTGGAGCTGTTTGATAAGGAGTGTTCAGTCAGATTTTAGCCAAAATTTTTGCTAGCTATTATCTTTGGTCTGACAAATTACCATGTCCCAAGAAATTTTTGCAGCATTTAGGAAACTAATTACACTTAAGCCAAGGACTGAGAATGTCTCCTTGCAGTAAACTTCATTCTATGAGCAGATTGCTCTATGGAAAACCCAGAGAGCTGAAGTGCTAAATATAAGACTGATTTTTGAAAGCACACAGAGGAACAAGAAAAAAAAGAAAACTGAGTGAGATTTTTCCAAACCATAAAGGTCTGGTTTATTGTTAATGCTTTGGTCAGTCAGTCCAATTGGCCTCAGGGAGTATGGTTTCTGAAACAGCTGCAGTCCATAATGTAAATCAATATTTTAACATCAACCTTAAGGGGCCTCTATTGCATTAAAACTGTAACAAATTTCAGATCCAAATTGTTATATACATTTGGGGATTCCCAAAGTGTAGAGAATGGATGTTCTATTCTTCAGATAAGCATCAAGCCAAATCTGAGACTATTTTGCTGCTCTTATAGAGTCCAGAAAGCTAGTCTACAGTAGGTTGATGAACTCCATTAGCAAAAAAGAGTTTTGAATGGTATATGAATTGCAGTTTCCTAGCTGATTTCAACGCTAGGCTAATTCAGGTTACAGAGCAGTAGTCCTGTCTGAAACTGAGACATGGGTCATGTGAAGCAGTCAAAGTCTCCCAGTCTGACAAAGATGAAATCCCACTCATTCCGATCTCTGTTGATGCATGAATATCTAAGAGCATTTTTGCATCCCAAAGTATCACCAGAATGCAAAATCTTCTGAAGGGTAAATAAACATATTTCCTCAGTCAAAGAGGCAGATACAGTCTTCACAGGGAAGTTCTGAGCTTTATCCTTTTCCTCTGCTTTGTATACACAGTGATCTGAAGCAGAAAAAGTACTCTGATGAAGAAGAGTTTACTTTCACTTACTTGCTGAACATAAGAAAAGCTCTTGTTTTTGACATTGACCAAGGCTATATGAATTGAACTTCCAATATGAAATGGAACAAGTCCATTTTACCCAAGACTTGAAGGCTCTGGTGCATGTAATCAGTGATGTAATCTTTTGGAATCATCAATACATTTAAAGAAGCTAACATTACAGAGAAGTACTTATCTAAAGTAATGATCAAAACTAAGCATTTTTTGTTACCAACTACTCCTCAAAAAATTTCTATAAAACTCTTAAGTAAATTCTGCACAAAATTAATGGCTCAAGTGGTAAACAAAAACAGTCTTGGCAAAATTAAAAGTGAAAGGACATTCTTCAATATTTTGTCAAATAATTGACTAGCACCGAAGGTGAAAACATCAAAGGCTGGAAAACATGGTGTGGGAACATTATTTTGAGATGTGTGAAATGTGCTATATAATCAATTTAATATTTATTGCTCTCTTTGTGACTAATGAGTGATGATGACTCTCCCAATATCTCATAAAGTTTAGTCTTATTTGAGAACTTTCCTCCAAACACAATTCCGGCAGATTCCCAATTTTCCCGCTCTTCTATTCTCCCACCACCTTTTTATTTTTCTCTTTTTTTTTCAAAGATGTCATCTACTCAAAGGCCTCTAACTTCTTCTTGTGGAGTCTAGCTTACTTGTAACTGGCACCTTTTCTAGGCAGCTAAAAGGTTTTCTATTATTCTTGCTTAAAGTATGAAGAAAGATAGCTAATTCCACTTCTATTTCTTTTTCCTTTGTGTTACTCCTTTAATTCTAAGTAGTGGGAAGGCAGTTCTTTGATTCTTCTGATTAGGTCAGTTTGGAGATGGCTAGACCTTTGCTGCAGATCTTCAGTGGCTGAAAAAACCCTCTTTGTCTTGGTCAACAAATGCAACATGCTGTTGGCAAGATAAGTTTTGCTCTGGTCTCCTGTAGAAAGGTATACTTGGGTCTTCTTTATAGGTAGATGTTGATGATATTCTTCGTTCTGTTTTCTTGTGTTCTGCCACTTCCTTCCAAATAGAGTTGGCCCCACATCCTTATCGCCTGGCGTACTTCAATCTGATGCTCTTTTCTCCCCAACACCACCACCATCTCTCTATTTTCTGTGTCATACTTTAAAACCTTGGCATGGTGCAAAATAAGTGACTGATCCAAATGACTGCATTGTGGCTTCTCACTTTGCAAAGGCCAACCATTGGCTGAGGCTTGCAGCCCATCAGAGGCAGGTGTAGCTGGAAGGGGTATTCCCTGTCTGCAGTGGGCACTGCATGGCCAGAGTAACCCCATGTCCTGGGTGGCTGTAGCAGATAAAGCTGCGTCTGTCTTCTTATGTCTGATTAAAAAACCTCTGGCTGTTAATGAGAAGACTTGTGCTTTCTCTGTGTTCATTATGGAGCTTTATGAAGCAGTTCTTTCTTGGACTCAGGGGCTTCCAAAACTTATCATTCCATAAAAGAGCAGTAACTGTTTTTACTGTATTTTGTGTGCAGACACTGAAGTTTGTAGTCTCTATAAAGTATTTTTCTGATGTGCATCACTTTGTTGCTGCAAGGCTGAAAAGGGAAAAGAGATGTACAGCAGCATAGATTTCTTGATAAGGCCCTACTTAGTGGAGTGTAAAATATTCATGTAGTGAAGGTTGATCTTTCATAGATACCATCCCCCTGTACAATTCATATTGCTCCAGAAGCAGTAAGGAGAATGGTTTCAGTTCTATTTATTTGGTAAATCAAGGCAAAAATGCCTATGTACGTAGATGTGCCAAGGCCACCCCTTTCCCTCAGATTTGATATGCATAGGAGGAAAACAGCCCCACAGGGTCTGGGACTAACTTAAAAGGGAGTTTATTTGATGTTAGTTCATAGTTCATACTTGGTAGTCCTAGGAAATTTCAGAAAAGGTTCAGAGGAATCTGCTGTTCAGATTGCCTAAAGAAAGTCAATTCCTTAACTGACATCAGGAATGATCACTGGGTGTGCCGAGGCTGTAAACTCTTACAGCTAGACAGTCCTTTTTGCCTTGTCTCTGATTGTGTAGTTCATTTTTGAAACACAGATGCTGCAAGAGTCGTGGGCCCAGTTTTCATGGTTTCAGATTTATTGTTTCATTTATAAAAGAGAGAAAATATGAAGAAAAAAACATAACATCCCCCAGAAGGAAGGCAGTGAAAACCCCAAATGTTCATATCCATACATTGAAGGACTCTATTTTATACCCTTTTGCCTTCTTAGTCAGTTACCCATCCCAGCCCCTCCTTCAGCTCAAAGCGATATATGAGAAATAAGGTAAGGGAATAATAATATGCTGCCATTGCTGCACACTTATACAAAATGTCCTATCAAAATTATTACTCCTGTTTGACCTGTGACTTAGAAAGATCAGTCCAGGAGTCTATTTTGAACTGAGAACATTGCCTGGCTTTATCCTTGTGTAGATAACATTGAAGCTATCCATATATTGAATGAAGTCACTTCACTCCCTGCTCTGCCTTTTTCTCAAGTCCACTACTACGGATGTGGGAAACAGTGCATCTTGAGTAATTCCCTGCCCACTTCTTCATTGTCTACCATTAACCTGCAATTAAAATTCTAATTATCTTCACTTATGTTTTTGTTTGGGTTTTTTTTGTTTGTTTTTCCTAGATTTTAAATGTTTGCTGCTAAGTTTTTAGGTTTTTGCCTTCAGTTTGACAAATTTTCAGGGACTAGCATTTCCCATTTCCACATAAAGTCTATAGCTCCTATAGCTTCCATTGCTTTAACAAAAATATCCCATTTAAAGATGACGTGGAGAATTTTATTTAGTGGTTAAAGAAATAGTTGGAGTTTCCCAGGTTTTCAACTCAGTTGTTTCTCTTGAAATGAAAGCAATTCACCTTGGTTCAATACCAGTGTGTTATTCAATTTACTCCAGAATTGCTATGTGTCTGTGATGTACACATTTTGACTTCCATTTCTCTTGTTGCAAAAGCCCATTTTGCAAAACCATTACAGTTACGTTTATCTTAATTCATGAACATTTGTGAAATATCTCAGAAATTCTCTAGGTGTCAGAGTTGGTAGAAGCATCACAGTTTGAAAAATTGGCTTTTCAATGAAGTTACTTAGGTGACTGTTGAAATAAGCATGAGACTATGGAAGTAGAATTTCAATGAAATAGTTTTTCGTGACTTATGCTTTTCATGTTGCACTGAAGTGCTAAGAAAATCCAGATAATGAGTGCTGCTTTTAAAAAAAAAATCATATATGGATATAACGTTAATCAGAACTTCTGAGAAAGGTCACAAGAAAGTGATTAGGAATTCAAGGTCAACACAAAGGAAAACAAATGGAAAGCTTAGCCCAGGACTTCAGTGTTGAGGAGGAATGCATCTTAGTACAAAGTACTGCTACTGTTTTCTTTGTGGTCTTTTGTTGTTGTCATGACTGCATTAGCAGCCACTTTATTGAAGTGTTTGTACTCCAAATACAAACATTGAAGTTCTCATCTGGCATTCATTTATGTGAGTCAGGACCAAATCTTTATGACCCTATATAACCCTTTTGTGAGCTCTGACTCAGTTCCAACATGCTTAATATTTCCATGACTGTTCCTGATGTATACCTTTATGAGCACTGATAGTTATCTTATGCTCACTAAGAGTTTCTCTGAAAGGATATGCTCCTTTGTGACTTTGAAATTACTAAAAACAGAATGACTTTGCATCTGAGAAATTAAAAAGTATCCTTAATGCATCTGAGCAGGATACTGGAAAGGTAAAATGTGCTGTGTACGATGGATGGATTTTTAATCTACCTTCTCTGTCTACTTTGTGGGCACCTTATCCAACAGGGATGCTGCTGAGCAAACTGGCTTTCATCCACCAAACCACTTAAGCTCATACTCATCCTGGGACATGTGAATCTTTTCACTGAGACATCTGAATAAAAAGGGAACATTGCTCTTTTGAGCCGCGAGACCTGAAAACCTCATGATGTGAACAAGGGACCATTTCTGGAAAAACAATTAGAAGTAATATTACACCTTGTTACTTCAGCAATTCAGGACGGCAGAGCATATTTCAATGACTTCTGAAACTGAAAGGATTTTAGGTAGCTGCTCTAGAGCTGCCAAGCATTCAAAACAGTTAGGAATGGAGAGGAATTCAATCTTCATTACTGAGTGGAAGACGGTGGTGTCAGTGTGAATGGTCATAAAGACACCCTGCACACAAGTCCACAGTTTCCAGAAAGGCATGCTACTGCTCCTTTGACCAGCTGCACTGGGCTCTGCCTCTGAAGACAAGTTCTGTCAACCAGCATCACTGTCTCTGGTGCACTTCATCCCAACATGGTTGTTCAAGCAAAACTGCTGTGACTCTGAGGGCAGCTTTCCCCACAGGGAGTGAGAAGCTCAGGAGGCAGCTCTTGGCAAGCATGGAGGTGTAGCAAGTGCAGTGCTGTAAGGAGGGCAAGGACACTGTTATAACTCCACATGTTTCTGCTCAGTCCCGTTTCCTCCATGCTCAGTTCATAAATATGCACCTTGTTATACTGAATTAGTGATAGTGTTCTGGCTTTAATTGAGAAGCATCAAAAGCTACCATCATGGCTCTGTCTTGTTCCTAGAGCACCTCTACTGACAGGGATCATTTGCCAAAATCAGTTTGGGAAGCAACTACACTTACTCTTAGCTATGTAAGCAGCAGTTTCTAGAGAATGGGCAGTGCTTGGTCAAAGACTGGAAGGCTGTAGGACAGAAACAATCCAGTTTTCACCTGAAGCTCTGAAAAACTAATAAAAATAAAGATGTACCTTGAAGTTGAGTTTGGAAAACTTTTGGAAAGCTTTTAGTATGTTGAGAAAAACTGCTTTAAATAAAAAACCCTTGTGTACTAGAGGACTCTATCTGCAGGTGGGTGAGAGTATTCTGTAATATTACAGCAAGCCAGACAATGGGAATTTATCATATTAATTACCAAATAGATGCTAACACCCTCTTATGAATAGATATGGGTGGCTACCTCCAGGAATTTTACTCAGCTGAATACTATTGTTTTAAAGATGGTCTTTTTTCTTTTATTGGTCCGTGAGGAAAATATATTTTGTGTCAGTGTAGTCTAAAACTTTCTGATGACAACCTTAAAATGACCTGTTCAATTGCTTCTGGTCCAGAGTCTCAAGGTCCTCTTGAGGTTATTACTCACGACTTGTGTTCCATGATGGTCTCAGTCCTTTTTTTTGGACTCAATATTCTTTTGTCTTTTCCATTAAATTCTTAGTCTTACTAACTAAGACAGTGGAAAAAGTAGGAACACATTTGAAGAACTTAGTATTAGTCTCAGCACAGAAGCAGGATGAATCATATCTAGACCAACCCCTGTTGACACTTCTCTGATCATCTCTTAAAAATACTCAATGATGTTTCTGTTTTTTCGAAAGGAGCATAAGATAGGTGGAAGTGCCTCTGTCCTGTGCTGGCCTGCATTGTGGAGTCAGGAACTGGGATGGAAGAGGTCCTGACATCTCTGTGGCTACAGTGCTGGGAATAAATTTGTTCTCAGGGCTGCAGCTTGACAGGAAGAGACAGGGAAAATCTGGTGTCCTGAAAAAACTTTAGGAAAAAAATAACATCCTTATTTTTTGTCAGAGTGCCAAGATGGCCCCCGTGCTTTGGGACTATCAAGCCAAGCTGGACATCTTGTATGGGGACTCATTTGATAGAATGAACATCACTACACCAGAATTGGTCACCCCAGGCCTGCTTCAGAGCCCACTGGGAGAAATGGGTACTTCCAAGGACATGATTTTTCTTATTCTAAAGAAGTTATCAAAAAACAGATTATGTGAATTGTGCTCCAGTTATGTCCAGCTTTCTCTGCTGAACTAGCTAGCTCATTCCCATTTCCTGACATCAGAAAAAGATTGTAGCATCTATTATCAATCTCTACTGTAACAATACAGGCTTACTTCTTGCCTTCCCCTATGGTCACAAGAGAGCAGTAGGTCAAGAGATACTCAAAAACGAAGCCTTAAGTACCAGAAACTGTTAGCATGTCCCTGTGTCTTCTACTTAAAATGAATGGGTATTTTCCCCCTCAACCTTTTCTCACAGGACATGTTTCTTAATTTCTTATTACGTCCACTGTTTTGAATGGACCTTCTCCAGCTTGCCTTCAACATTTAATATATTCTATACAGATTCAATAACTCAAGATAATATTGCCTATTGTAGACACCACAGCATCTAGTTCAGTTGTCTTCTGCTAGTCTCATACAATAAACACTGAGTCTTTATAAATACTGAGTCTCATAATAGATTTTGAGATATGCAAGTCTCTGGTCTTTACTTATGAATCTATATTCATACAAAATTTCAAACATGAAGTCAAATTGAAAAACTCAATTATTCCTTCTGTGCTTGGCATTTGCACAGTTGCAGTGCTGACTCTGCCAGTCCAGCAATGAGGAGACAAAATAAGATCATCATTAGCAGTTTTGGCTTTAAATGTCTTCCAGGATACTGGCTGTGCTTGAGTTTAAATTTACATCTAAAGCAGTAAGAAGATTTACATTACAACCATTATATTTCTGTGAGAAACTTCTACTCCCTGTGCATCTATGATTTTCTATTTCTTAGTTAATGAATACAGATAGATTTAGTAATAGTGGTAGTGAAGACACAGAGAGCTGTAGGATAATGAAAAGCAGGAAGCAGTTTCACACAGTTTCCATGAATGAAAAAATGTATGTGGCTGTTCACAGTACTCTGGTGGAGCAGAAAGCTATGGACCTCAGTAAAAATAATAGTTGCTGGACTATCACTCCTAAAAATATCCTTCTGAGGATAAACACTAACCAGAAAATCCCTCCAAAAATGCAGCCATGTTATTTTGCTCGTCTCTTCCTCACAGCCATGGTGTTGATCTCCCAAGGCTCTGAAGACACTTCAGAGATATGGAGGGACAGAAGGGTGACTTGTGTTGGGCATTACTTACTCACCTTTCTAATTTCCTTTGTGGGGCTGAAAAGGGGAGAAAAGTATTCCTAAAACTTTCCTGGATTCTTCACTTTATTTTAATTTGAGGCCCTAATTCTTTGAAGTAAGCCTGGGTATTTTTTTTTCCGTGGTCTGATTTTGGTGTTTTCTCATAGGTGCTGTTCTCCTGTCCAAAAACCATCTGGCTTTAAGCTGTCACTGTCCTGAGTAAGCTTTCTCTGTGGACAAATGCAGCATATAGCATCAAAATGCAGTGTGAGAAAAAAAGTCAGCTTTTAATTTTTTTTCTCTGTGGCCCATACCACATCACATGCGATATGAGAAACATTAACCAGTGAGAACGTGTGCAGGCAAGGCTGAAACATCAAAAGAGGCAGTCAGATGATGGCCAGACCTTCCCTGACTTGTCTCAGCTCCCGCTATTCAATGCAAATGAGGCAATTTTGCATATGGAGATAGGGGCGTGATCCTACCTCAATCGTAGTCTTCCTTCAGGGAGTCAAAGGCAGACAAATGTTTTGAGGAACCTGGTACCCTGAAAGCAACCACTAACTATCATGGTGTAGCACGTACAGGGCAGTCACTTGCATGTGCAGGCCTGAGCTAAATAATCTTTTCTGTCTTCATGAGGAATGGAGCGCAGTCAACAAATGTGAATGAGAAGAAATTTGATACCTGAGAAATGAGCATTCTTCTGGCTGGTGAAAGAGAAAGGACACTGGAAAATAAGAATGCAGAGAAGAACACAAGGGAACAAAAAAAAAAAGAAAATTGAACTAAATTAAACTGAATTGCTTGCAGCAACAAAACCCTATTCCTTTTTCCACTCCCCAGCAACTGCAGCAAATAAACAGAATGAGTTGGAAGCAGAGACAAACAGAACAGATATTTTGATTTAGATTTCTGCTTGCAAGAAGTGTGGTGCTCAAAGAACAGTGTCTGGTCTTTAAATTTGTGTTCTTGCTGACTCGTCATATCAGTTTTGTTGTTCAACCTGTTTCTTCTTCATCCCTCTCAAGGTCCAAGGCATGCCTTTTCTTCCCAAGTACATGATTCCTATTCTCTTTTCTTTCCTAAGCCCTTGCTGTTCTTCCTGGTTGCAACTATTCACATGGCTAACACTACAGAGTCAGGTTTTCCCTATGATGCCCAAACAGACAATTTCAGGGTGTCAGATGGAACCAATATAGTTAAAGAATAACAGAAAAAAATGAAGATTATTTATATTTTCACGGCCTTTAGCCATGTCTCCATATGTTTCAACATCTGTTGTTTAGTAGACATTAAATGCTGCTTGAGCAGTGAGATAAGTTTGTAGGTTATATTTGTGCTTTAACCAAAGGGGCATGTGCTTTTATATGTATTTTAGAATTCATGGATGCACTTAGTCAATGACAAATCATGTTTGACCATCTGCTGTTTAAAAGCTCTACAACGTCTTGTGGTGAGGTTTTTATCAGTCTTATGTCATTTGGAAAAAAAAATCTGCCTAGAGAGCAAGCTTCTTAAAGATTTCCTTAAATGCTAATTTAGATCAAGGGATAAATGGTTACTATGATAACGGTTATCAGTGGTTTCTGACTGGTAGGATAATGGTGAGATGAGCTATTAAAAGTACTTGAAAGAGCCCAACTTCCCAGGGCTTTATTTCCACCTAGTAGAGGTGAAACTGTTAAGTCATTTCCATGCTATTGAATTTGTGTCTGTAACATTCTCAAATGAATTACAAGGTCTCAGATCCATGAACCTATTGTGAAGAGCACTATGTAGGCATAATTTCAGAGCAAACCTTTACTAGGATGTATAGATACACAGTATCATGTTGATGATACTGTTGATGATCATGTTGTTGATTTAACCAACCTTTCTAATAGCTGCTATTGATATTTGCCAGTTACTTATCCACTGCAATAATTTGGCCTTTAATAATATAATTTGCCAATAGCTGTCATGAAGTCTTCAGGAAAACACTCATTTCCATGAGTTTTGTAAGAGTAAGCAATTAAAACTGAATTGATTCTGACACAATTTTAACATCCCTTTTTCAAAGTGTTTCTGCAAACTTTAAACTGTCATGTTTCTGTATCTTCTCCTGAAGATACAAACACAGCTGAAAACATTTCTCCTATGAGAAAGGTGACATAAACTCCTTTTCTACCATTTTCTTAAAGAAATGTGGCTTTGAAGAGAAGCCACAGAAAATATAGGGAGGAGAATTTCCCTATTCTCCCTGTATTTTGTTTTTCTTTTTCAGAGTATCATTTATCCCCACCGTATGTGTGCTTACTATTGCCTCTTGTTAAGTGCACTGAAGGCATGCTTCAAGTGCAGGAATAGCGTATAAAAAGAAAATGTTTTCTGCTTTTTCTTCTTGTGGTTCTTATGATTTTTTCAACTTTAATCCTTTAGAGGAAGGTAACTGCTGTTCCCTGTTTGCTCTCTATGCATCTGTGCAAGAAGCCGGAATAAAGCCAATGGTTAGACTTCATTCCTAACATGTACAGAGGTCCACAATCTGAGAAGCCTATGCTACTCTGGGCAGCCGGGATTATTTCTGTGCTTGTCCATGCATAATCACAATCTATCCTTAAAAGACGTCTGATTGCATCAAACAAAATGATATGTTTTCAGAAACTTAGTTGACTGCTTTGTGGTTTGGATTTTTGTTTTGTTTTGAGTTTTTTTTTTCTTTAATGGAAAATATACAATTGAAATTTCAGACAAAGTGTTTAATCTGACTTTGGAAAATTAGCAGCTTCTGTTCACAGCAAGCATACCCTATTTATTTATTTATTTATATTTTTATTTCCCCCTCCCCTCAGAAAGTATAAATTCACAAATTTTCAAAGCTCAGGTGCCTGGAAACTGTCTCTGAGGTATCTGGTAAAAATGGTTCCTGTACATTCCCAGGATTATGGATAGAAATCTACAGCAAATCAAAGAGCCAAGCATAAGCAGAGAGAAGCAGCACAGCCCCCACAGATAGGGATCTTGGGCTGAAAAACTGGTATAATGAATTCTCAGGCATTGAGACTTTCTTGTTACAAGTTCAGCAGTTTTATTGGAAAACCACTTGGTTTATATCTGTGAGAACTGCAGACCCATGAATACTAAGTCCCCTGAGAGAGAGGCCAATTCAGAGCACTTGAGCAACAGAGTCTGATTTTCCCTACAATAGAGCTGATCTTCCTTCTTCCTGCAGGGGCTTCTGATGATGGAAGATGTTTGTTGCACCTAATGAAGTTAGCAGCTTTACAAGCATAACTATTAACTAAGAGAGTTTGCACTGAATGATGGGTATAGAAGAGCCTCAGCACTACCAAAGCTGCCATTCACCAGGCTTCGTTGCTAGAGCCAGGATGAGCCAGAAATGCCCAAGGCAACCAGGATGTCTCTACGCTGCAAGCCACCACCACCAAATGTTGAGGTGCAGTGTCAGGAAAGGTTTCCCCACACAGCTCATCAGCCAAAGAAGTGACTCCACAGTCTTCTAGCATATTTTTGGGTATAGAAAGGATTTTTATTATCCTAAGCAACTGCTTATGCCTCATGTTCACAACATACTTTGGGGTTTTGTAGAAAAGTTCTCTTGCATCTTGCTACATCACCTGCTAATTAGAATGTCTAGGAGGATTCTCATGTTTTTCTGAAGTCTAAACAAATGCAATAAATAATAATTTGCAGTATAACCCTCTTTTTGTTTACAAAAACAGTAGTAGTGGATGAAGGGGGAATTGCTGAATAATTCTGGAACTCAATAACAAAGGAGATGGAGATGGCAATCTGCCATATCATAGGACAGACCTGCCTATTTTTTCCAACTAAATTTTTTTCTAACTAAATCACATTTCTGTGCCTCAAAAACTTAGATGCAAGGTGACATCCCTTTCAGCTAAATAGTTTTTTAACCCATGGTCAGCTGTTGTTTCTGTTCTTGCATTTCTGGGATGCGTGTTAACTTCACTGAGGACTGAATCAGAGACTTTTATGGATTTTTGCAAGATTTGAAGCTGAAGCTAGAGTATGTCTCTGATATTAAGCAGAATTTGAAAGACATTGTAAACTGACAGAAAGGATATTTGACATCCAGTAATCAGTAGATTGCATTTTCAATAGTAATTAACAACGTAGATTCTGTAATGCTAACTACTTAGAAAATATGTTAGAGTCAAATATGTAAATGTGATATATAGTCTATGAACTGCTGCTAATTGCCATAATCCCTGCATAAATATATGTTTATGCAACATAATATAAATTTATACTGATCCTAGAAGTCCAAGAATTTACCTTATTCTTGAAAGATTTGTGTGATCATTGGAAATACATTTTAAAATGTTTAGAACAATGCTAGCTTACTTATTAATTTGGAGTAGTACATATCCTTCTTGAAATCTGATGACTAGACTTGATTTTCTGTACTGTGTGAATAGTCTATGCACCTTCTCCAAAAGATCTGAGCAGTTAACTTCTTGGTCTTATGCTATCTGCATAAATGCAAGAGTCTGAAAGCCTAAAGACAACCATGGGCATGGGTTCCAGTTTCCCGTTTCATGAAATGGTAATTATTTTGATATAAGCAGACTTGTTATAAGATATAGTTGTATTTTAGGTGAAATATAATTATTTTGCATTTAAAGTGTCTGAGTGTCTCGCGTCCTGAAAAAAGATTTACCTTATTTCAGTTATCACTTGTCAGTTCTCAAATGGACTGGAAGTGTTTTGTCTAAATATTTTTGAAATGATTAATATCCTATAATTTAAGATTCAATTTTACTTTTACAGGTCTGTTCAGTATCCCACCATTGTGATTCTATTAGTCAAAAATCAACATTTAATCCATTTTGTACTTATTTTTACTTTCTTAGTAGGTCTTTTGGAGGAATGAGCTTAAGTGAAACAAGAATTGTATTCTGCCAAATTATCCCTACAGATGTCAGAGCCTGGAGGCATTCTGAAGTGAAGGGCCTTGGCAGGGAAGGGCTAGATGAAAATGATTGCAGTATAAACGTTCAGGAAAAGGAATGATCACTAAGAAGTTGATATGGTCTCTTAAGGCAGAGTAAAAGAAAACTTCTGTCAATTTGGACAATGTCAGAGAAGATCAGTGTGGGAAGAGCTGGGGCAAGGACCAATCAGTTTACAGATGTTTCAGCTAAACTGAGACCAGGAAGACTCCACACTTTGACAGCAGCATATTACAATGACTATGCTTGGTAAAGAGCTTCTCAAGACAATAGGTCCAAATTTCAGGGACATTTTGGCACAAAAATACAATCCAGTCTAAGTCACTTGGGCCTGTCTGATGCTGGTTGGTATCGTGCATGGAAGTTTTGAAAGCCTCCGACTTCTCATTACCTTGACTTTCCAGAAACTGTACCAAAGGCTATTAAGGCCCAATAAAGGCCAATACTGAAACTCTGAAACAGAGATCAACATAACAAAAGTACAATGTGTAAATTCCTGTAGATTCATTGAGGCAATATTTAACTTTTAGTCAAGGGGACTCTGTAAGTACTGAAAAATATACCTTGTGTGAGGAATAACAATTTTTTCAGCAGTGCGCACCATTATGATGTAGAGAATTACTTAAGAGACAGAGGACTTTTTGTCTTCTAATAGCCACACTGTTTATTTCTATGTTGATGAGAACTAGAACATACAGTTTCTTGCATGCTGTGAACTGGAAGCTAATTTATCATGTTTTTATTGTGACTTGTGATTTAGGAAAGAATGTGTTAGTGACATATTATGAAAGACGGGTAAAATGGCAATATTTAGAACATTAATATTAAAATGTGTAGAACAGCTTTCAGAAGAAAATAAAACTAAACAAATGTACTTCTCTGTCACCATAATTATGTGAGAAAAAATACTTTCCTGTTTTGAATAACTTCTTCCCATGAATGCAGGATATGCTGAGAACTGAAAGCACAAATTCTTCCGTAACAGAGTTCAGCAGATGCTGCAGCCTGTTTTTAATTATTTCCCTGGTAAGCAACGGCATGTATGTAGCTTTGACCAGTTTGAGTTTACAAATCAACACAGAATATTTCCCTGTACAGTATAATTTACCTGGTTTTCTGACCTAGCTTATAAATCTTGACAATTTACAGGAGTTTACATAAGCTTGCCAGCTGCTGCATTTATATCACTGAAAACAAGGCCTGAAGACAGTAAAAAGAATCATCTTGACTTCCACAAGCTTTGTGTGGTTCTCCTAGAGACCACGGATCTGTGTTAAGAGAGGACAGAGACCCACCAGCTCCGTAAATGTATTATCTGTCAGTGAAAACTTCACATCAAGGTCTTTATTATTCTGTTAGTCTAACTAGGACATTAGGATTTTATTGCTTTGTATTCTTCATGCCAGATTTATTTTAACAATTCAGCAATATAATTCAGTTTGGTGTTTCAGAAACAATGAGATAGACATGCATGAGCTGGGATTTATAACAGTCCTCCATATTGACAGATCTGTCCCCACTCCATTAACAAGAATTTCCCATGGATACAAAAAAATTACAAGAGTTTTCAGCCATGAGAGAGTGTGTTGAAAAAATCCACTTCTATCAGACACTATAAGGGTACCAGGAAACAAAAACTTGCATTACTTTGGGGAAAATGTGCAAGAGAAATAAGGCAGGAAGATGTGTGGGGGTTTTGTAGCCTTTATAACATGACCTGTCCAGGTGGATATGAAGGGAGAACTTCCAACACAGTTTTCACTCAAAGCACATGTCTTCTCATGGCTCTTATTAGTTCTGTTGTAAACAAACTATAAAGGACCCTAGTTCTGTGTTCTGGACTGTCCTTCAACATTTTTTCCCGGTAACATCTATGCTCTTGATCTTTCATCTTTGAATTGATTAATCTGCTTGTATGACTAACTACTTAGTGTCATTCACAAGTGGTTCACAAGTATTCTTTTTTTCCCTAATTCATAGCCCTTGATGTCATTCCTCCATTTGGTCTCTCCATCTGACATATCTTCCTCAATACCCAGCTATTAGATTGTATTTAACATGGACTGGATAAAACTACTGATGTTTTTCTGAGGCTTTGCTTCCTCCCACTAATTCTAACAGTTGATATTACATTCCTGTTGCTGGACCTGTAGTTCATTTTATCTCCCTGATGACTAATATTTAAAGTGTTATTGTCCATATTTAATTTTTAAAACTCCCATCTTGCATTTAGACAGCACATCTGCAAATCTCAACCAGAGCCCTCTCATACTCTTTTCTTTAATCACTTTTTTCTACTTTGGTTCCTCCATGTGTGCAGCAACAAGATGCAAACATTACCATTTTTTTTTTTGCCTATTCTTTCATTTAAATCAAAGCCTAGTACATGAACAGAGGTTGCCCCAGAAGACAATGAGTATAGGTGCCAAAATTCGGTGTTTTGCCTCTCTCAGAAAAGGAAAAGCAAGAAAGGGCAGGGAAAGGAGCAGTATGAACAGCTCACAAAATGTTCCTCACAAAACATCAGTGATTGCTCACAGGGCAAATCACTGTTCTTGGCTGTATTCTTCGGGGAACTGAGCCCCAGTTGCAGATTCTGTTTTTTTTCTTGGCAAATTGCTCATGAACTCAGGGGGTCTCATATCCACTTGTGTCCACAGGTTTTGTGTCCACTTGTGCCTGTTGCAACATCTACAAAGCTCATTTGTAGAAGTTTAGAAATCACCTATAAGAGAAACAGTTCACAGCAGAGACAGAAGGGTTTAATTAAAACTGTGACTGACTAATCAGACTGTATTTGAATGGACCCGGTTCTTCACGTAGATTAAAGTTTTTCTGAATTTACAGCCTTTAAGGGGAAAGCTCAACAACACATTGCTGGGGAATTTTGTGGTTTGCTGCTTGCAACTCCCTGTCCCTGGAGATTATATGAGATTTCACAAACATAGTGGTAATGTAGGGGGGCATGTGTCATTACAGTGTTGGCAGTCCTGTCCAGAAACTAACCAGAGATGAGCAATGGTAAGCACCGTTACTCTGAATTGGAAAAAAACCTGCTTCTGAAGTATAACTTCATCACCACATGTAATTCTTAACTTCCAGACTGCTGGAGAGTACAGAATGTACAGTACATTGTTTCACAGATTTCAACACAACTTACAGCATTAAACAAATTAATTTCTCCAAGAGATGAGTGCGGCCTTTAACAGCACTTCCAGACATTATTCTAATTGCTTGTGCAAAGCAAGCACTTACTGATAATGTGAAAGCTGCCTTGTACGTAAAGGAAACACTTCAAAGCATAACAGATGAAAGAACAATTAAAAGCTTCTGGTATTTTGACTTTAATAAAACTTCTCTGGATTTAAATATGTGAAACATGTATGGAATTAGATCTTATTGTTAAGAAACAAGAAAAATTAATACAATTGAAGTGATTATTATTTATATTTTTACTTTCTGTTGCTCTTAAGTGTGGCCTGTAAACCTCTTTCAAAACTGTATCTGATTTGAATTTGTCTTTTATGATTATGTTTGGATTAGAAAAGTAAGTCAGCCAATAGACAACAATCTAATTTATTTTTAATGGGTTTCATCAAACTAATTGGTTTAATAAAACATATGTGATTATAGATGAACACAGTGAAAGGAATGAAGTTACACAGGCAGGCTGCATTTGGACTACAGCACATTAAGAGCCAGCTTTCTAAGTTTAAGAACAACTATGAGAACAGTGTTAAAAGCAGAAGAAAATACTTACAAGATACTGCATCTCCATATGTAGATAGTGAGCAAATTCCATCATCTGGACACTGAGGGATATGCTCCTTCTCTGTAATAGATCCAATAGCCAAGATACAATTAGTGGATTCTAGTGGGGTCAACTAAACCATGTCTTTTTCTGAACTGCCACTATTAAACTGTGTATTGCAGCATGAGGTTCACTACTGTGAATTACATCAAGAGCCTTCAGAGCAAAGATCTTTTTAATACTCTTTTGTGAGTTTGTATCAGGTTTACTCTAACTTACTTGTTAGAGGCTTTTGGGAATCCAGTGAGTCTGCACTAAATTTCAGGTGTATCTAAGGTATCTAAGGTAACACAAAATATTTTCAATGCAATGATTTGTTGTCATAATGGAAAGTTCTTAACAATTGCAGCATTCATAGCATATCTGTAAATAGAAATATATATATTTTCATTCACTTCCCTCTCTCAAGGCTCATGAAGAATAACAGTTGGTCATATGGTCCCATAGCTCCCTTTCTTGTCACTTCATTGCCTTTTCTATCTTACTAATTTGTGAGGGTGTGGAGGTGATCAGAGAGACTCCAATATCCCTTTCCATTTCACTTCAGAAACCTTTATAACTTCAAAGATAAAGCAAGCACAATGAGATTTTTCAAAAGTAGCCCCTCATATTGGATACCTTAATGCCTACATAATTTTTCGTACATATCTGTGATACCTCGAGAAACTTCACCACCAAATTGCAACTCATTCTGGAATACCTGGCTGCAATATTTGAAATCTCACCTACTGCCTTTATGCCACCCTGTGACAGAGCTCCAATTGCGTATTGTTCTTTTGCTGTTTTTCTGTAGAGACTAGAGGATGGGCAACATATTATCTTGAGGTGGGGTTTTGGTTTTTGTTGGTTTTAGTGGTTTTTTTCTTTTCTTTTTTTTTTTTCTCTACAACATTTGAGGTAATTGCTAAAATGTAAGACAAGATAGCAGCATTTTATATTTAAATAAATTCCACGTTGATCTCATATCTAAAGGTAAAATAGAGCATGCTAAAAGATTTCAGTCCCCTTATAACTCTTCTGGGATACATTCAAGTTATATGGATCCAGTTAGATAGTCTGCAGGGCAAATACTGTATTCTAGCCAAAAGAGCTGTGCTGCTCAAAGAAGTCTGTGTTAATGGCTTTTGCAGGAGTTGGAACACACTATGGGAATTTTATTCTATTCAATGAGGGGTTCAAGACTGCCTCAAAAAATATTAATGGAAATTGTTGTCTGGAGATTTCCCAAAAGATTTGAAGACTTTTCCCTCCCCTAGTAAAACAGTTGTTGAAAAACTGCAGACCTTGCAGTGTTCAGAATCAAGAAAATACTCAGCAGATGCTGTCCCAAAGTGAGAAGGTTGTGGCTTTTTTTGGCAGCCCCTAGGCTGTGTTGGTGGAGTTCACATAGCCTTTCTGAAAGGATGATCCGAGGTAGAGTGGATGCCAGAGGAAGCATGCATCATGGGGGATGACACACACCAGCCCTGCAAGAGAGCTGAACCCAGCCTGCTGCTCAACACTTCCCACCAGCCAATACATGCAGCTCTACTCCGCTGGGTCTCTAAGGAAATGCTCATTTGTTCTGTTGAAACTCTTGCTGTCAGACAAAATTAAAGCTTCTGGTGAAATAATAAAAATGCACCAGCCTGATGTTGTACTCTGAGCATTCGTTTTATGCCTTCTTTCAGACTAGCAAGTTCTGCCAGACCTCAGCAGTACAGCAATTTGAGTGCTAATCTTTAGGCAAGTATTGGATACATAGGAAAGGTGTTCCTGGGAAAGGAGACTGGCAGTCTTGGTGGGAGGGCAGAAGTCATGCAGAGCTGGTTCCCATCTTTATGTACTGGTCAGTCCAGCTGTCTCAGTTTTGCTGGGCTCTCTGAAGGAGTTTTTTGCCTGATTCCTCACAATGGTGACACCATCCAAATCATTGCAGTGTACCAGCAGGTACCCACATCCTTCTTTATCCCTGTGATCATGAGTGTCAACTTCTCTGAGACCTTATACTGTATTGTAAAGACATACCACATAAGTTCTAGGTTTCAACGTCATGTAGGATAAACACAGAGCAATAAACTGGTGAACAACCTCAGTCCATTCTGTCCTAATTCATTGCTTGTTTTGTCATGATGTGTCATGATGGCACAGTAACCTTTGGTTATTTTGGCAGCTCTTTCTATTCTGACAATTACTTTAAATTCTCCCTAAGTATATATTGAGGTGGGAATGTGGAAAGACTGAAAAATGTATTCTATGTTCTGCTAGGTCCACTGCCAGAGACCCTCAAAGTTAAGGGCTTAGATTTCTTCCTGTACAGTGATGTAAAATACCTTATAGCAAAGGCTCTAACAGAAATGTTTTCCCTTGCATATCTACACAGAGAGAGATACCTTTTGTTTCCATCACTGTACATTAAAATAAATCCAGAGAGGTAAAAATGTGATGAGGAATTTGCCCTTTCAGTTTCCTTGTCTTTCAAATCTATATGGCACCTCTGGAAAACTCTTTGACTGCTGATAAAAATAAAATTAGCACTTGCTCATGATGTGATATGATGTCTGTTTTTTTCAGATTTTTTTCTTTTCAAACTGTATTCCAGCAGCTATTATTCTTCTTGCATTTCTCTATCATCCATGTTCAGGAACAAAAAAGGTATGCTGTAGTGTTTAGTCTGCTTGAAACGACCTAGCACCAGTATCTTGCTCCAGTTTAGTCCATTGGAGTACTGCTTGCTAGTCAATTTATTAAGAACAGAAGAAAAGAAAGCTTTGTATTACATCACTGAACCTAATGGTAAGCCATATAATTCAGCTCCCAGGAATTCACATATACACAAGGACACACACCTGCAGGGACTAGATTCCTGTGACAGTACTTCTGACCTATATATCGGATTAGAAATCTCTATGCTGCTTCTGGATATGTGACCTAAACTTTCTTTCAAGATAGAAACATAATCAAAATACTGACTGATCTTGTATTAGGAGAAAACCCCCCGCAATCAAACTTGCAACAGTAATGGCATTTCCCAGAATTGTGATTTTTCTTGCTGATATTACTTCTGCAACTGTAGCAATTCCACCTGTGTGTTTGAGGAACCTGAAGTTTTTATTTCGTATTTTGAAATAGGATTTTCTTAATAATATGATTCTTTTGTCTTTAGTATTTGGTGTTTGTCTTTTTAAGAAGGAATATATTATGTAAAAATAAAACTATTTTAGAGTAATGCAAGAGACAAAAAGTCAGAGCAGACTTCTATTGAAGGAAGACGATGAAATGAGTAACCCAGATAATCTGACCTTTTTCATCCGACACAACACCAGCCATTGAGACAGTTCACACCATAATTCCAGGTTTAAGTAGAGAGGATGAGTTCAGAACTGTATCATTTAGCAAGTGAGAAGTAGCCAGTCATATAGCCAGTCATCTGGAATACGTTGTCTCTAAAGCTGCTTACAAATCATATATTTCAAACAGTTATCTGCTGTTTGCTAGTGGCTCATGTGGTCTCGATTAAAAAAAAAAATTCCTACATCTGCATTTTATTAGACCTTTTCGATCTTCTAACATGCAGGGACAAGAACAACAACAACAAAAAATTTTAAAAAAAGAATTGGTGAGTCTTCAAACTGTTATAGGAGAAATACAGACTCTATGTGTAAATATAATGTGATACAGTTTTGATTTACTGGCACAGTTCTTCAGGCCCAGTTTCAATTCAATATAAAAACCATAAGAATAAACATTCTGTCAGCTTGACACATGAAGTTAATTGCAATAGAGAGCAGTATAGAAAAGATGTGGAATGAGAGTGAGCTCTAGCTTCTGCTTCAGGGTTTGTTATGCTACTCATTGATTCAAAAACCATACTGAGATTCACCAAACCCTTAAAAAGATTCACTTTTCTAACATCACTTTCTACTTTTCTTCATAACAGAGTTTGAATTCACTGAAACACTTCTCCTGCCCCGAGCCACAAAGCAAACACTATCGCCAATAAAAACTTCAGGTTTTGCCTGTGACATTTTCAGACTAAAGAAGACTTTTAACCATGAGACCCAGCAGGGATAGGTGGAGGGCAGGAGTAAGTGAACCACAGCTATTGCTGCCCAAGGAGGTGATGCTTCCTGTCATCCTATGTGTGCAGGAAGGGAGAGGATATGCCAGCCACTGTGAAGCCTCCTGTCAAGATCTTATTCTCAATGCCGCTGATATATTTTTAGGTTCTGTTCTAATAAATCATTATTTTCCTAAACCCCTGACAACCAGCTTTGAAAAAACCCACAGTAAGTGATTTATTTCTACACAGTGTCAGGAAAAGAAATGCAGTCTTATGTTGCAGTCATTTGCATAGGAGCAAGTACATCAACAGCAGAGGCAGCCTGTTCAACAAGACCACCACAGGACATGGATGCTCTGCTGAAGATCATAGCCTCAGCAAATTTCATGTAGGATATGGCAGTCTCTTAATGCCATAAGCCTGATTTTCTTCTCATTTTGCTTGGCTTTTGCAGCTTTTCTTAGCTGTGATCATAAACTGGTAAGTGGCTTATGACTGAGAAAGTGCTGAGTCAGAAAGATATATTTCTTACTTACCTTAACCAATGTCAGAGCATCTGTATATATGAAATGATACATGCAGTATATATAAGGTAATACATACAAAGAACCAAATAAATGTTATCCTCCTGTCCCTTGTTCATACTCCTATAGACAGGTAGTAGCAGAGTACAGGTATACATAGCAGTCAGGAATTCACTTTACCAGAAATAGCTCACACCTTCACATGGAGCAGGATTTTGTTCCATGTCCTTGTCCCTTTACCACAAAACTTTTTCAACTAAGGCATCAGACATCCTGTTTAGCCTGAGGAACTTTGCAGTGTTTCCTTTTAATGTGTTTTTTTTAGTAGAAACTCTGGATGATTACATAGATGTTGTTGCCATATCTTGAAAGTACTTGCTACTGACTAATGCTTCATTAATATTTCTAGTGCCATTGCATGTAATACTATGACATCACCTTTGTCTCTCCTCGTGTGCTGGTTTAATTAAGGCATTTGTTTGCTTTGCAGTTATTACTTCCTGTACCAGGAACCAAGCACACTCTAAAGATATAACAATGGATTCAAAGTCACCCATATGCAGCTTGAGGGAATAATTTTTAAAAGTCCATTAAAGGGATAGGGTAGTTTCATACTTATTTCTGCTATTTCCCTAGAAAGTAGCAACTTGACTCCCTGGCTGCATATGGTGATATGTGTTTACTCTGGAAGTTTGCCTAAAAAGCTCCATTTCCTGTATTTCCAACTCAAAAATAAACCTAATGATACTCTATAATGTGCTCTACTGCAGACAAAAAACATCTTACTCATTTCAGCTGAAGAAATTCCAGCAAAAAATCAAATCCCCTTTGAATCTTCAAATTGCAGTTAGAAGGCTGTGGTTCTGCAGGAAATCCCCTTGCATGTAGATCCCACAGAAAACACCTGGAAGCCCAGTAGTTAGAGCAGTTTTGGAAATAAGAACCATTTTGCTTACTCTTACTTAAGGAAGCCATTGTTCCACCTCTGAGGGTTGGAATTGCCAGTGGTTGTGCCTGTGGCTGAGTGACTGCTAGAGAGTTTGGGGCAGTGTTTAAGATAACATGGGCCTCAGTTCCTACACAGCTGCTCACAGAGTAAGCTAGTATGTTGAAAAATCATAAACCAGGAGCTTTCCCTTGCCTTGCCTTTCTCTGGTGTCGTCTGTATGGTGACGGCTGCAAGGAATCATTGCAAACTGCCTGTTGTCTCTCCATGGCTGCCTGCATGAAGGTCACACTTGGCAGATGAGGGTAAAGAGCAGGACACCAGCTTTTCCAGCTCCATCAGGGTGGGCATTGGCATACAAAAGATGTTAGAACAAGAGCATCAATGCTCTGCTTCTACACAAGAAAACACCTGTGGCAGATATAGCCCAGTGACTCCTGACAGAAGCATCAGTGGGAAGCTTATGTTTCAGGGGATATCTCACATCACTGAGATGGCAGGGTCTGTGCATCCATACCAGAACACTTGGCTGGTATTACTGGCTGGTCCAAGAACCCCACATATGATGCCTGGTTATGCCATTGAGGTTGATTTTCACAAGGTCAATCTGATCAGATACGTAGGTGTGAACATCACTCATAAATGAAATGCAGCCTTCAGCCAAGATTCTAATGAGGCACAGCTGGCTTCTGGTCTGAAAGGATATTATGTGCACTAATTACACCATGTTGAAGCATCCTTGCTGACACGTCACCACACTGCTGTTAGGACACAGATCACAACTAGTCAAGTGTATATATAGGGAAAAATTGAGTCTGCTGGCTCCCTAGTTCATCACAATAAAATCAGTTACAGAAGGACAAATTACTCTCACAATACATAGAGCTGTGCCTGAGGTTCAACCTTATGAACTCGGGCAACTAGAACTAAGTAGACCCAAGAATCCATTGCTGTAGAAAGAGATACAGGGCAGCAATTGTCTTTCATGTGCTAAGGCAGCAATCCACAGGAAAAGGTCCCCAGGGATCTTGATTGTGGCAGCTGTGGCTATGTCTCCAGGCCAAATCTAATCTTTCATCCTGTCCCAACCTGTGGCCTCTAAGGAGATGATCTCACTGCTTCTTTTATTTTTTCATGAACTTGTACAAGACCTAGACTGAAACATAAGAAAAGGTAGTGGTCCAGAAAAGCTGCTCCTACAAAACATAATAACAGTGGCATTTATACTGGAGCACCATCTACTGTCTACTAAATATCCATTAACATATGTATTTAAGCACCTGTCTAGCACTCACACCAAACCTCTCTCTGACCACCTTTCTTTGATTGGACTTTTCTGCCTGCTTCCTGTGTTTTATCTATGGTATTTTTATCTATGGTATCTATGGTATGGCTGCCTCAGATCAGGCACTTGTGTATGTGCCTCTGACAGAAGTCTTGGAGAAAGCAAGGTAGAGAAGAGTCTGTGTGTGTTTGATCAGCAGGGTATGAAGATGGGACTGAAGTAAGGCAACCTGGGATCAGATACAGTAAGTACGGCCCCCATATACAAGGACAGGGTCATTCATCTCACTCAGATAGAGTAATGAAAAAGCAAATATTTTCCATATACTTATGAGAAAAATCAACATTATTTCTCTTCACCTTCCTGTAGGGCAATGGGGAGGCAAGGCATGGAGCAAAATAAAATTTTCCAGACCAGTAATTCAGACTTTCAACAAGTTCAGGCAAACATTGTTACATCAATTAAAACTATTGTACTAATTACAGCAGTACTTTAGAATTCAAGACTTTTGACAATGACAGCTGCAAAAGTTTAAGAATGTGAAATAAAATTCAGATGTGAAGTGCCAGAACCTATAGCACTAGACGAACCTATAGCACTAGACGAACCTATAGCACTAAATGAACCTATAGCACTAAATATTGGTCTGTAATGATGATCTTTCACCTTCTGATTATAGGAAAGTGGGGAGGGGTTAAAATGTGGCTATGGTGAGAGAAATAAAAATTAAAATGAGACTGTGGCTAATAGAGGTTGAAAACAACAGCTAGAAACAGAACAGAAGGACTAAAAGAAGAAAAAAGTGTAAAAATTAAACAATCATTACACAATAAAGAGAAAAGTGTATAGAGAAATCTACAGCTACAAGAGAGGGATGGAAGACTGATTTGTGAGAAAAAATGCAGGAGAAGATAAAGTAGAAAGGGGTGAAAATAATGAATGTAGAAAACAAATGCACAAAGAAGAACTTAATTTTTTTGTGACATAAAAAACTAAAAGCAAGTATTCAAAAATTAAGTATTCTGCACTCCTTAAGGTCAGAAGTGTACGTGTGCAAATTCATCTATCTCAGAAATCAAAGGTTTACTGTCTCGATAATAAATTTCCCATCTACTTTATCTACCTTCACATAAATAAAAAAAAAAGCACATAACTTTTTTCTTGGGACTTCTTGAATCTTTTTTTTTTCTTTTTTAACAAAGTTGCATCTACACATGTGATGCTGTAAATGACGGGGTTTTGCTGCACAGTATAACAGTGTGGATTCTCCAGTACACCTCTAAAACATTTTCTGTACCATCTACCTTCAGTAGAAGCATTGCTGTCTGGAATTCTGGAAGCAAGAGTCAAGAAATAGGCAGATTTTTTCCCAAACACTTTTTGAAAGACAAAAGTTCCTGGCCCATCTCCCTGCCCAGAAGAGAAGTTCTGTGCATAATCTGTGGGACAGTAACTGCTTTATTTCACATTTTAAGAGTTTAAACTGTTCTTGCAAACAATTTCTATTTAGTTATGTGAAACTGTTAGTCAGTGTTGAAACAAGTGAAGGCTTTGTCATTGGATTTGATCCTTGGAATGTATTTGGAGAATCAGAGGAGACAAACTTGCTGTAGAAGAGAGTTGAACCAAACAGACAGTCTACAATATTTCTGAACAAAAACTAAATGTTTACAATTTTATTGGAAAAAGAAGGTCATTTACTGCTCCTCCAGTTTTGCCCCCCTGTATTTCTAAAGAACTTCCTCTCAAATGCCATCAATAACCAGCTGCAACCTGTGCTTTTTTTGGTTTCTAGTCCAGAAACATCACAGGAATTTGCTGGGCTCTCTCTGAAAGTGCTGACAAGATAGTGACAGAAGCAGTAAAGAATGGCTGTGGGAAGCTGAGGTCTAGGACAGAAACCTTGATTTCCCTCTGTCAGATGGAGGCAGAAGAGTAATGCAGTAATTTGGCATTAATTCAGCATGGCTGAGAGTCCCTGCTGGGAAACCCTCTATGTTCAGAGCTATGTGGTACTTGACACAGTTTGTTTCCAAATTTATTTTATCATGCTGTAGATGTAATCTATTTACTTTGGAAATATAACTATACTGAGTAATCTTCCAAATAAAAGCAATGTTTTTGTTGTTTTTTTTTTTTGCTTTGTAAACTTGATTTCCATTAAAGAGAAATATTTTTAAAGCTCTAATTTTGTCTTGGCTCTCTCTAGCTCTTGAAAATACTGATGCTGTGCCTCCTCAGAAAGTCTTTTTGTGTGTAAAGTGGCAGCAGAAAGTAATCTTACCAGACAAAGGATGTAGAGGTTTAGACAAGATCTACTTGAGGGCTTAACTGATTGTCAGCAGCAGTAACAACACGAGCTGCAACACCACTTGTCAAAGAAAGGTTATCTAAAGGTTGTCGGGTTTAGAGAATATGTCTCTTTCCTCTTCTTTTGTCACCCTTTTACTTCACTCCATCACGTACGGTTGTAGATAGATCTTGGCTTCTTCAGATAACACATCTATCACCATGCAAATCAGAGAAATCAGTGGCACTTCAGCTATTAATAATTCTGTTATTCAGGGTAAAGCACATGCAATTTCAACTGTTCTGGGCCAAGAAGTAGCATCAAATATAAGTCTTGGATCAAAAAAAGTTAAGAGATGATGAAATACATGAACTGTATCACTGTCTCCCAGAGTATCACACATCTCAGTATGATCAATTGCTATCTGGTGGACACAATTCCCTAGGGTTATTGCTCATAATGACACAACAAGTAATTTGGAATGACTTTAGCTTTTCAGCTAATAAGCTAGGATTTTTCATTTAAAAAAATTAGATAACCAGATGCTTTGCTAGCTGCAAGTCTTCCTGTATGCACTTCTGAAAACTGATTCTGACTTTTATTCCAATAATGTGGTGTGAGAATGCAAGGTGCAACTGATGCCAGCAGTATTTTCCTCAGCTTGGCTTCATTGTGTTTAGGGCTATGATATTTCAAGAGTAATGGCTTAATTTTGTATTCTCATGCTCTTGGGAACACTTACAGTTATAACTATGGAACCTAATTAAGTGACAAAGACTCGATTTCTACGTGGCATAAAATATTTTTTTTTGTCAATATGCAGTACTTTTCAACACAGAATCATATCATAGAATAGTTAAAGTTGGAAGAGACCTTAAAGATCATCTAATTTCAAATCTCCTGCCTTGGACAGGGACATGTTTCACTCAGCCAGGTTGCTCAAAGCCCTTGAACACTTCCAGGGATGGGACATCCACAATTTCTCCAGGCAAACTGTTTCAGTGCCTGACCACTTTCACAGTAAAAAATTTCTTCCTAATATCTAACCTAAACCTGCCCTCTTTCAATTTGAAGCCATTGCCCTTTCTCCTGTTACCCCATGCCTTTGTATAAAATCTCTCTCCAGCTTTTGTGTCGGCCCCCTTTAGGTACTAGAACAATGATGTAGGATCTTCCTGGAGGCTTCTCTTCTCCAGGCTGAGCAAATGCAACTCTCTTAGCCTGTCTTCAAAGGACAACATTGTCCCTGTCATCCACAAAGATGTTAAAGGCCACTGGTCTAAATATGACTGCTGAGGAACATCATTGGTCAATGATCTCTATTTGGACATTAGGCTGCTGATCTCAACTCTCTGAATACAACCATCCAGCCAATTCCATCAACAGTGTGTCCATCAAATCCATGGCCTTCTGGTTTAGAGACCAGAGTGTTGTGCAGAACTGTGCCAAATGATTTGCAGGGGTCCAGGCAGGTGATGTCAGTAGCTCCTTTCTCATCCCCCAGTGCTGCAATCCTGTCATAGAAGGCCACCAAATATGTCAGCCACGATTTACCCCTAGTGAAGGCATGCTAGCTGTCACCAATCCCCTTTCATGTGTTGTTTTCTTTTGCACAGTCCTGGCATTTGCATTCCCACCTCCTGAGTGGATAAACTTAGGTACAGGCAGAATGAAGTAGTCAATGTGAAGATTGGAGATTCATGTCTTTGATAAAGAAGTGGATACTAAGCTACTGAAATCCCAAAGTACACAGCACATATTTAGCAATGGCTGCTCAGGATTGAGTGCACCTGAGTGAGGACTTGACGTGGTGTGCAAATGTAGAATTCAAATATTCCCTCAGAGCTGTCTTCAGGCAAGCAGTTGAGGGCTAGAGCGTCACAACAAAAATGTGTGGCTATTCTCTCACCTCTAAGGGCATTGTGGGTGGAGTAGTGGGAAGAGCGAACATTGGAGATCGTTTTGCTGTACTCTTCCCACAGGAGCTGGTGGGAAGTATAAAGGCAGAGGAGCAGTGGAACTGAGAGATGGTTAGGCAGATGATCTCTCTCACAAACTTACTCTGCAAGAAGTTAGGGGAAAGACAGTTTGCTCCCACAGTGAAACTACACATTCGAAGCTGAAGACCAATGTAAGCTTCACCTTAAAAATTTTCAGTGAAGTTGAGTTTGTTTTAGCATGTTCATCTCCTTCCCATTGTTCTCATGGACATCTGACAGTAGTCTGCCTCTATTTCCATGACATAAGTCACCGTACATGTCATGGGGAGACAAGTATAGTACATAGTACAAAAACAGTCTTTCGGTTGTTCTTCAGAAAGATTATGTTTGTTGTGTGAATTTCTCAGCTCTCACAGGAAATAGCTGGGTTTTGTTGTGTGTATGTTTGGTTTGGTTTGGGTTTTTTGTTTTTCAGTGTTTTTCGTTGTTGGGGTTTGGTTTTCTTTTTTTTCTTTTTCATGAGCACATCCGCTTAGCATCTGAATTTCTAAATAACTTAAAATTAAATAAAGCACAGAGCTATCTTGTGAGGCTGTACATCTGTGGATCCTTGGGAAGTGAATTTTTAATTGCCTCATTTGTTCTGCACTGCAACAATTACTATTTCCATATAGCTCTTTATATATTATCTGAAAACAGAATGTGGAACTGAGATCTGCATAATCTGCAGCTTTTTATTTCTCTGTAAACTGCACTTCAAAGGGGTTAGCTTTACAGAGACATCTTCAGCAGCTGGAAGGAGTATAAATGATCAGTAAGTAGGAATGTCCATAGGAAAAAATGCAAGTATCTATTTCTTGGGACATTCATATACTGGTGATACAGTTACACGAACTCCAAGTGTGAGTTTCCAGATAGTACTACTGCCATTGGTGCAGATTGGAAGATGATACTTGTATGTCTGAACTGTGTCCATGCAAAGCTGAGAATGCTCTTGATTGTGCATCCAGGTGCTAAGGTGCTATGTGGGTGTTTCCTGAGCCTCTGTGGGGGTGGCAGGTACCCAGCCACAGGCTCATATCCCACAGAGAAGCCACAGCATATATCAACCCCTCCTTGCCTATGGTGTCTGGGGCTGGTAGATTCAGAGCTGCTTGTATCTCCCTGGCAAACAGCTGGAATGTAGCCAGTGATTTTAATCAAATGCATGGGTCAAAAATCCATAAAACAGCCTAGTCACTGACATAGTCCTAAATATAAATTATTGCCCAGGAATATCTTTTTCATGTGGGTTTCCTAGGTACTTCTGCATTAGGAAATGTTGCTGAGCATGAGTACACCATATTTCAGATTCTAGCTAACGTAAACTAAGGCACTTTCATTTACAGTGCAAAGCTTTCATAGACATATAAGCTAATAGAAAATTTGGTCAAAGAAATGTAGTGAAAGTAGTTGACAATGCACTAAAATGCATTCACCTTTCTAAGAATCTCTGCTTTAACTTATTTTCTAAGAGTTACCAAAAGTTGCTGTTAATTCCTGCCTACCCAATACAGTGCTAAGACAATTTTTTTCCACCACTTTTACCAGATTGCATCACTCTTGACATCTTTCTAAGACTCAGATCTGTGACATACTCAGTTCAGACACCAGACTTCAAGACTTAAACCTTTCATGACAGTTCTATGAAATAAAACACATGGTACATCAGAGTTGACTGGGCAAAAATTCTGCCTCCTAAATGCAATACAAGATTGAGCAAATTTCGCTAAGAAGTGTCAATGAATATGAGAATTTTTGATGCCAATCCATGAAGCCTAATTTTGGACCAGTTAGATAACATAAAATAGCAGCTCCATTGTAAAAACCAATGAGAACAATAAACAACACACCTTAAAAAAAGAACAAAGAGCAGAATCTCAGCTTATGAATGGATCTAGAAAACCCCAAGAGGCATATTGCTCAATCCTTATGTCCAAAATCATAATACACCAAAAAATGTTGTGAGAGAAATAATTTCCTGTTACTTTCTCCTGTGTGTATGCATGCAACAAGAAGAAAGATTGATTTTAGAATTTTTTAGCAGTCCATTTAAAAAGCACAGCTATCACTATATTGTTGTTCATGTGATAGTCTGTTCTCCAGAAATTCTGACACAAGAGCTCTTATTTTGATTTCTTTGTGTGTTACTTCTACTTGTGTACATGCGAGTTCTGATTTTTATCTTGAAGGTTGTAGTAGCATTCAGCACACAAAACAAAGAACTTACCTATTTGCCTTACGCTCTGATTTGTAAGGTCCACAACATTCTTCAGGAGTCCCTTAGGACCAACAAGAGATGAGAAATATTTTTTTTTCCTAGATGATCATGTAAAGCCAGTTTTTTACTGATGATTAATGCTCTATAGCTTCAACCACAAAAAGAAGTGTCCCTCTCATAATTTTTTTATTAACCCTTAATGAGTCTTTTTTATACAGGAAAATCTAGATACCACACAGGGATATAAACTCCTTGAAGTCGTTGTGTGTTTTTATATGGAGATATGCAACTTAATGAGCATCTGACTGAGGTTTCTGGGCCAGCAGCAGTCACTGAAATGGTTTTTGAACATGTGTGGTGCACTAGAGACTACTGGATCCCCTTTTAGCCTAGGAAGGGGATTATGCATACTCTGTTTGCCTCCTGTACTCCAAAGAAATTGCCTTCTTTACTCATTGGGATTGCCACTAAATTCAGTTTTCCTTGTTCTTTCCTTTCCCTTCCTTTTCCTTGCCGTTCTCCTGGGTCCTGTTTTGATAGGGCACTTCACTGTGGTCATCCAAGCTCTTCACCCTCTGAATGTCAAGTAAATGACTATAAACTGCAGTCTGACCCTCATGCAGTCTCACTTTTTTGCAAAAGAAGAAGCATGAGAAAGTATCTTGACAGATGTCCTTATGACAGCCAGGGAACATTGGGCATGTTCTCTCAGATCATTGTATAGCCTTGCTGGATCTGTCACCTTTGGCTTTTTATATACACACATCTTATTAGAGACATTTACCTATAGAAAGTTGCCCAGACCCCTGCCTAACAGCTGGTACTTTGCATCAGCAGCCGCTAAAGTCCCCAGGCATGCTAAATAATTTAAAAATATTTCCATGTAGAACTGTCTCTTTGTTTGAACCTTTCTGCTGACTCAGCACTGCAGCCATGGAAAGGCTGATTAATAGTTTGCTTATTTTACAGACTATCAGTCCACAAGCCAATTGCCACTAATATTTCCCTGATGAGCACAGGCTTATTTCTGTGTTGCAGTAGGTTGCTAAGAAACTAAACTCCTACATTCCCAGACTGTTTGTGATTATGGTAACATCTACATGAAATGGAGTGCCTATTATCGTGTTTAAACTTAGCATGCAGCTATGTTTATTTACCATAGGTCATAAAGGCAACTGAAAAATTCCCTAGAATATACTTTTAGGATAAAAATAATTTTGAAATGAAATTCAATGAAAGAACAGATTATCTCATTTAAGGATGAAATAAAAAGAAAGTAACACATGAGGGAAAAAAATGAAAGAATAAACCCAATACATTGGCTGATTGACACAAGCTGTTATTGCAGTTTGAACAGCAAAATGTTGCTTTCCCAAATAAATATTTTTTTTCTGCTTTTAATTCAGTAGCATTAAAAACCTCTGTTTCCGCTTTTCAAATTTTTGAAATCTGTTGTGTTGTGCAGTTCTTTCAATGTACAAGTGCAGACTAACCTGTACTAGAGGAGACAGGTTTAAAGTTCATTTTAAGGAATGAGATAAAAACATAGCAGAATATAGAGGTTTTTCTTTTTGGTCTCTTGCAATGCAGAAAGTGAGAGGTTTTAGTTATATACTAGTCCAAGTATTTTCAAGGTTTGAAGATAAATATTTGACTTTCCCTTAGTAAATGCAGAGAGAAATACAGTAATGCAATTTCAAACCTAAATGGGAGGCACAGAAGGAGGGAGTTGGTGTCATTATTAACACTTCTGTTTTCAGGTTCCCATATGTTTCAAGAACTTAAAATTTCTTGGAAGTTAATAGCAATGCCAAAGTTCCATTTTAAATGCATTTGTAGCTCAAAAGGGATGGGAGGGTGTTGGCTGTTTTTGTTGGTTTGTTTGTAGAAGAAAACAAGTTAGGCTGTATATCAAGTGTGTGCCTCCTGAAACTGTTACTTCAAAGGGCAAGGATGAAAAAAAAGCTGAAAATCTGTCTTAAAGCCTACACGCTAGATTTTAGTCATATTTAAACCTTAAAAAAACTGATTATCATAAAAAATAACTGGTGGAATCCTCGAACCACTGTCCTCATTATTATCTATCTCCCTCCCTCCCTCCCTCCCTCCCTCATATTTGCTGGAACAATAGGCTCAAAATCTGAAAAAGTTATTTTCTGTCTAGCCTACAGGGAATTATTTCACCTCTAGGATATCTCTCACTCTGGTCAGTTCCTGTAGCAGAAGCAGCTTTTAAAGCACCTGTAATTCCGTATAGGAATGGCTGGGAGCTGATGCAGGACCAACAGGTTCCTCCTGCAGCAGTCTCTGGTCATTTATGTGCCTTGTGAATGCCTCATTTCCTCCCAAAAACTTCAGTTGTGATAAAAACTTTCTCTCTGTGGATTCAGGATCACTGCTGCACCTGGAACAGAGATGCACCACTGAAGTTTGGAAGAGTTAAAAGTGACCAGCCTGTTCCTCACACCACTCATGGTGATCCCAAGGACTTTGCTGTCCTTTATCTTCAAGGGATTGGTTTTGTCCTTGAGATCTGTTATTCACATCTCAGAACAGTGATACAAGACATATGGATCTGTTGTGCAGTCTTGAAAAGATGATAGCATTGTGGTTTAATGTGTTTCACTTTCATTCAGAATTTTCTTTCAGAATATATCCTAGAAAGCAGGATATGTATGTAATGTATTTTTTGTTAAGGCTGATGAATTCAAGAAGTCTATTAATTTCAATGCTGAACACAGGCACAGCCTGACAAGCTACAGACTACCATCAGGTCTTTCCATAAACTCCAGGGAGCTGATGATACTGCAGGTGCTACAACAGGGCCCAGATGAGTTCCACATTGAAGTCTACAGAAATCTCAATTCACTCAGGCTCATTGGAAGAATCATTGAGACCCTGGAATGCCACTTCCCTTTGACAGAAATCTTTCAATCATGCTCAAAACTGGCACAGAGCAGAGTGCTGAAGGTAGAGCAGTGGACAGGCAGAATACCTGGTTTTTCATAGGAGAAAAATCATAGAAACATAGAATTGTTTAGGTTGGAAAATTCTTTCAGATCATCAAGTACAACCACTGCCTGTACACTGACATGTCCACTACTAAACTGACATGTCCCTAGGTGCCACATCTACACATCTTTTAAATACCTCCACTGATAGTAACTCAACCACTTCCCTGGGCAGCCTATTCCACTGCTTGGCAATCCTTTTAATGAAGAAATTTTTTCTTCTAGCCAGTATAAGCCTTCTCAATACAACTTAGAATCATAGAGTCATAAAATGGTTTGGGTTGGAAGGCACCTTAAGGATCATGTAGTTCCAATTTCCTGCCATGTCATTCACTAGATCAGTTGCCCAGGACACCATTGTACCTGGCCTTGCCTGGACATCCACAACATCTCTGAGCAACCTATGTCATGACTCCACTATCCTCTGAATCAAGAATTTCTTCAATATTTCTAATGTAAATTTCCCCTCTTTCAGTTTTAATCCATTGCCTCTTGTACTGTCACTATCTGTGCATATAAAAAGTCCCGCTCCATCCTTTTTATAAACCCTCTTAAGGTACTGGAAAGCCACAGTTAGGTCTTCCTGACGCCTTCTCTTCCCCAGGCTGAACAACCTTAGCTCTTTCAGCCTGTCTTCACAGGAGAGGTGCTCCATCCCTCTGATCATATTCTTGGCCTTCCTGTGGACCCATTTTAACAGGTCCACCTTTTTCTTGTGCTGAAGACCCCAGAGCTGGATGCAGCACTCCAGGTGGGGTCACACAGGAACAGTATCACCTTCTTTGACCTGCTGACCACTAGTCTTTTAATGCAACACCGGACACAACTGGCCTACTGGGTTTCAGACACACACCATTGGCTAGTGTTCAGCTTTTCATCCATGTGAAGTCCTCCTCTGTAGCATTGCTCTCAGTGACTTTTTCTGCCACTTTGTGATCATGCCTGGCATTGCCCTGATCCAGGTGCAGCACCCTGAACTTGGACCTGGACTTTTTAAACTTTATTGACTTCTTGTGAACCCACTTCTCAAGCTTGTCCAGGTGCCTTTGGATGACATCCCTTCCTTCTGTTTTGTCAGCTGCATCACTCAACTTCATGTCATCTCCAAGTTTGTTGAGGATGCACTTGATACTACTGTCTGAGTCATTGATGAAAACACTGAAGAGCGCCAGTCCCAAGACAGAGACCTGAGCTCTGTGGACACAGAGCCATTGATCACAGCTCTCTGCTGTCCATCCAACCAATTCCGTATTCACTCAATAGTCTACCCAGCAAGTCTATGTCTCTCCCATTTGCAGATAAGGATATCATATGGAACCATATCAAAAGTCTTGCTGAAATCTGGGTAAATGGTGTCTATCTGTCTTCCTTTGTTCACTGCTGGTGTCACCCCATCATAGAAGGCCACCAGACTGGTTACACACAATTAGCACTTAGTAAAGCCATGCTGGCTGCCTCAGATCACCTCCTTGTCTTTTATGTGCCTTAGTATATCTCCTAGGAGGATTTGTCTCATGATGTTACCAGGTGTGAGAGACAAATATTAACAGTTAATTGACTGAAACAATCAGCTTTTTGCAAAAGCAGGGGTGCTTTGCTGAGCCGGGCTCAAAAGGCAGCAGTGCAGGTAAGGAGTGGGATACACTGGAGGATACCGGCTGGGTGTTGAGGCAGATAAGGGAGAAGCATGATAAGCAACAGACCCTGTGGACGTGGGACAGTGCTTTTTGTCATGCCAATGTCCTCCCTTACACAACTGGATTAGGCATAAAACTCAATCCCTCCTCAAGATATTCACATGAAAGCATGAACCCTTCCTTTCTGTTACAAGCAAATTGTTCTAAAATAAACCTGACATATATATAAACACTGATCCTTCAGTGTTGTTTCACTCTAATCTACGCCAGTGGATCTATTAACAAGGACCTCAGTTAGTCAGCCTTCAGGGCTGAATCATGAAAACAGGTACAGAGGTGAGGGTCACCAGTCTGTGGCTGCCCAGATCTTTCTTTCTACTCTTTTTACAAATAGGGTAATGTGTTTTTTTTTCCAGTCACTGAAGCCTTTGCCTGACTGCCTTAACTTTTAAATATGATGAGCAACTACTTACCAACAACATCAGACAGTTTGCTCAGGACCCTGAGAACCATCTCATCAAGTCCCATAGACCTGTGGTTATTCAGCTTCATCAAATGGCCCCACGCCTGCTCTTCACTTATAGTTGGGGGGACTTGGCTCCCCCCACATCCACTCAGAGGATCAGGGACTTGAGAGACATGGGAAGCCTGATTGCCAATGAAGACTGAGGCATAGAACTAACTGAGTACCTCAGTCTTCTTCATATCAGTTAGCACTAGCTTGAAGTCATTCCTTGTTGTCCTGTCTCTTGTTACTTGGGAGGAGAGATCAACTTCCCCCTCCCTATTACCACCTTTTGCACAGTTGTAGAGAGTGATAAGAGAACTGTATGCTAAAGTCTGGAAGTGATCGGGGTGTGAAGTGTGAAGGGTCTCTGTGCAGCACTACTTGGCAGCTGAAGCACAGATAACCAAGGAATTATGTGGGTTAATTACAACTGAATCACTAACCATAAAATGACACATCATCAAAACCAAAGATTGCCAAGTGGGTTGATTTCCAAATGTTGTAAATTTCTAGGAACTCAGCTTCTTCAGTGTCAGAAGAACAGAAATGGGAAAACAGGGACATTCCAATCACCAAATCATCTGGAATTGCTAGCCATCTGTTCCCAGAGAAATAGATGACTCAGTTATCATCTGCTATACAACCCCATCACTATTACAGCCCTCAAGAAATGAGCAAGTTGGTAATAAATTCTGTATTTAAACAGGAAATGATTCTTCAGCTGAGTATGTCGAAAAGAGAAACAGACTGCTGTCTTGAATAGCACGCAGTGAAATGGCCGTGCTCCTCTGTCAGTGTTAGAGAAGTTTAATGGCTTTACTCTGCTGACTTACTGTCATTATGAGATCCATTGGGGCAAAGGTAGGTTGCAAAGTTAAGGTTACACAAGATGAGGCTGTTTGTGTTTGGACTCTGGGGTGTGAATGGAAGCATCAGAGGCACTGACCTTCCTTCTTCAGAGACTCTTTTTTTCTTTGTTATAGTTCCTGGCAGCAGACTGCTTTCCTCTCTGTTCCTGATGCACCAAAGGACAGCAGCCCAGCCATGTGGGGCAAAGGCCACAACTATGCTTAAGTCAACAGCAAACAAATCAGCTTATAAAAACCTCTTTCCTCTGCCTTTCCCTCCCCTCAAAATCTTCATGCTTTCTTCATGTACCGATTACAGCAAAACAGAAAAGTCACATGGATACTGTCAATGGGATAAACAGATTCTAATAACAAAAAACTAGATAGGGGATAGAGACAATAATTTGATCATTTGATGAATAATATTTCTGCACATGATAGGGCTCTACTGTCAATTGAAAAGTCAGAACTGGGATGAAGCAGAACAATTTCCTTGCTTGTAAATAATGATGAGAAGAATAACTTTGAACCTAAGCCGTCTCATACACAAATCCTGCATGAAACTGTGTTTTAAGTTGAATTTAGCATCACTCTTAGGTCTGCAGGAATGGGGCTTTTCTCTGCTTGTTGTAAGTTTCCTCACGGAATGAAGGCATCAGTCATTCACTGACTTTATAAAATAAGAGACACGCTCTGCTGATTGTGCTTAGGGCTAGTTCTCTGTTAAGGACTTGTCATTCATCCTAGCGCTTAGATGTCATCATTAAGCCATAAACCTATGTGGTACCTTCTGCAAGTTTTCCTAGGTGGTAATTTAGAAGTAAAGTCTTTAGGGAATGCTTGTGTTTTCCCACAGTTTGATATTAAGTAAATCTAAAATGCAGACAATGAAATATTAGAAATAGACAATTAGCTCGAATGTGTTTAGGCACTAGTGAAACATGAGTCTAATTGAAAAAGAAAAAAAAGCAAATCATCATGCTCTCATTAAAAAAAAACAAACCAAACCAACAAACAAAAAAACCAACCTACCAGTTTCTAAATGCATCTTTAACCTGTTAGGAAGATGTTAGAACAAACCTCATAACAATCATGAAAATCAAAATTGTTAGTATGACACAGACTTTTCTGACAATGATGCTGATTAATAAAAAGAATAAATCACCATGTAATGTAAGCTATTCTCTGGAAGTTCTCAGCCAAAAGTGCAATCAAAATACGTGTTTAAATTGAGTGCAAGATGAAGGGAAAAATGGATGAAATATCACAGCTTGCGTTAGAAAGAATAGCAGCTCCATGGCTGCTTGTGGACTGGAAATCTGCAGCGGGGCACAATATTGAAAGATGCTAGTTTTATTAAAATGCCCTTAAACTACCAAACTTGTTTCAGCTACCTTTGCTGCCAGTAGTACATGACTGACCTAGCATCCTCTGCAGTTTACAATGTTTCATAATTTCATAATAGAGATTCTCCCTCAAACTTGCCAACAACAATTAGTCGGGTTTTTTTGCTTTTAGTTGTTCTACTTCTCATTTTCCTCTTTTATCTTAGTGCATTTAAGCATACTCTTAGACTGCTGTTAACTTCATTTCTTTTTTGACATTTTTCTACGTTTAAGGTTCTTAGATCCAAAGTTTTTGCTCAAGTTCCAATCTTACACTTTTATCTATTTTTAAATATTGGTAGTATTACAAACTGGAGTGTCATAATGTTCATCTTTCATTTCTGATAGAGATACTCTGTCAGTGGTGATAAAATTATCTGATTGAGTTTTGGAACCTTTAATCTGAACCCACTTAGTCCATTGCATTACTAGTAGGAAAAAAAAGACCCAAACAATTTCTTTGGTCTAAATCACATGTGTAGAGAGCAGAGAGGAGTCCTGAAGCTAGAAATATTTCAATGGATATTCCTTTTCATTCATTTGTCAATACTGTATCTTTGTCTCAGTTCGAAGGGGAAGTCCTGAGTAAACTCTCACTGGTTTCTCCTCAGAATGCTTTTGTCTCGTCTTGTGGGAAAATAATTTGTGGTTTTGTGTTTGAGTAGAAACTTCCTGATATGTGTTTTCAAGCTGCAGTTTTTGAGCACATAGACACACACACAGACACACCCCTGCTTTCTCCTTCATCACTTTACTCTGACAGTTCTGAAACAACCAGACTGTAACTGATCTAAGCCGGTGACAAAACACCTCATGGAGGCAGGTGAGACAGTTTATAGAAAGCTGTTACAGATCTATGGGACTGCACAGGCAGCTTCCTCTCTCTGACATTTCCTTTGCCCTTAATTTTAACATCATTTTTCGCAAGCAAGTTTGGAATTGCTTCACTTTATGTTGCTTGCAACTGAGTTATGCAAAATTTTTAATCTCAAATATGACTTCATTACCTGCATTTGGATTTCATTACGAGCATGACCTGGAGCTATTGCTTATACATTTTCCTAATTGCATAAATCACATAAATGAGCTTCTACAATATATATTTCCCAACGGCACCATGGGAACCTCCCAGTTTCTCATGAAGTCAGTTGAGACAAAAGACAGGTTTTGAGGAATGCTAAGGAAGGAGAAAGGAGAAATAAGTACAGGAACTAATGAATAGCTTAATGAAGACATAGCAAGAAGTTCTCACCACATTTTCTTGTAATATCAGTGTGGGTGGGGTAGTTACTCTATGAGTATAATTGAACAAACCACAAAATTATAAAAAAGAGTTTAATTCTCACAGGGCAAACTAAATCCATGAACTCTACTTTAATAAGATCCACTGAAACAAAGAGCGTGGAAGGAAGCAAAGCTTGAATTAGGCATTTATAACATGTTAAGGAAAATTAACCACAGTTTTGAAAGGGGCAGAAACTTCTGAGTCAAGGGATAAGCCAGCCTTGAACACCTGAAACTACAGAGCACCTTAACATGGTGGTAACTTATATATTAAGAGTTGTGTTCTCATTTGTAATTTTCATTTCCAAGTTTGAAGTGAAGTTCAAAAATTAGTGAAAAATCTGTGTGTCCTTTGATATGTATGATCAGCTGCCAGCTTCTGCCTTAGATCCTTATTCCATAATCTCCTCCTCTGTGAAAACTCATGATAGCTACTCTACTTCAAGAAACAAGACTTCTATTGCTAGCCAGGGTGGCATCAATTATGTTGCTATGAGGCCTAGGTATTCATCTGGACAGTAAAATTCCTTACACTTGAATGAAATGGATAGCCACAAACTATTTAACAACAATTCATCAAAACCCAAATCTGTTGAAGGCAAAAGAAACACAAATGAAAAATGTGTATTTCCAAAAATGTGTCTTCACAATGTCTTCTATCCTTACAGCCATCAGACTCAGACCTGTACCTCTAACATATATGGTCTCAACCTTTTTCAGCAAGATAATGTCTCTGCTATGAAATTGTCTCCCTCTAGCCTTACTGCAGCAACTATCTGCAGAGACTCTGACACTGGCAGGCTGTCATTGTATGTGAGATTTCCTCATCTTTGAAATGTGTCCCCCTGATGCTTCTATGTTTGTGGAAGCAGAAATGACATTGAATAAGGCTGGTCTTCCACTGGCGTCACAACCTTCTGTGTTAACCAGATTTGTTGAGAGTAGTCATTGAATTAAAGAGCTGACAGTGATTTGGTCCACACAGCTGCCACTGACCAGTGATAAATTCACTACAGAAGGTGGGCTCAGTAACACATGTGGGGCCACAAAAACAGAACTGAAAGCATGAGTGGGTTTGTTGGAAGTCTTTAGGGACAGCTAGATGTGAACAGACTTCCTTTCCATCAAGCAGGTCAATAGGAAGCAATCAACGTATCAATACTTTCAAACTGTACTTCCTAGAAATCAGAGTTTGTGGTAACTGGTGTGAGGTAACTAGAATGACTAGTCACTTTGCAGTTTGCAATTTGCTTAAAGTAGCATAATTTTCAGTAAATGTCTATAAAATATTAGTACAGTTGCAATTGAAGTAAAAGTGACAGAGCAGCTGTGTTTCATTTAGTATGCACACACCTGTTAAAAATCAGAGACCGATTTTCCTCAATACTAGTTCTCTGACTGAAGTGTGGTTGTCTTTTAAACAAGTATTTTTAACTAGAAGACAGTATACATGTAAAGAAACAGAGGTAGATCCCCTTAGAGATGAAATGTAGCATCCCTTAAGGGGAAAATGAAATTTCATCAAGCAGAGTTTTTAATTGCCATAACTATAAACTCCAGTTTCCAGATAGGTATAACTTTCTACAGTATTATTTTAAGAATTAATTTGAGAGACAATTAAACACACTAGTTTAGTCAATATTTTGTGTAGGAAGTTTTATATGTTTTCTTTCTATATAGAACCATGACCTAATTGAAAGGAACTTGAAGATCATGTAATTCCAACACACCTGCCCATAGGAATGAACACCTTTCACTATAGACCAGGTGGCTTAGAGCCCTATCCAACCTGGCTAGAAACTTCCAGGCAGGGGGCATCCACAACTTCTCAGGGCAACAGTCATCTATTGATCTGATTATCTACTCATCTTCCATCTTATCCTCTTGGAAAACATCTGTAAGTCTGGATCTCCAGTCTTTCTCTAGTGTTATGAATTTAGTTCTCTGTTGATATTTTTTTTGCACAATCACAGTCACACAGAGTGGATATCCAGTAATGCCAGGACTTGATAGAAATGTCCTTCTTTAGGAACTGAAAGAGGAAACTGACATCACTGGGGTGTCGTCCATCACTACTGAAAGAGCTGTAACACATTTTCCAATGAGGATGTCTTTGACGTGGTCGGTTTAAACTTTCAGTATACCAAAAAAGGTAACACCTTAGATACAGGAGGATAGTATTTTACTCTTGTTCTCTATTCTAGCTTGCTGAATTAAACTGTGAGGTTTGCTGGTCTGCGATAACTTCCAACTTTTCAGTGCCTGGGTAACCTGCAGATAAAAGAATAGAAATTCTATCCTGAACCAAAAGTGACCTTGTAATTGTAAATAGATCAAAACACTGCAAAGTAAAGTTGGCAGGTAGTCTTCATTTGGCTGAATATATGGTATTCTAATTCAGAAAACAAATAAAAAGCAGAGAAAATTAGCTTAAATCCTCCTTAACAAGGCATAATAAATCTGGTTTTGTGCAAAGCCATTTGTGATGGCAGAATATCTATTCAATATACTAAAATGTGTAATTTTAAGGTATCCGCAATTTAAATAAGAAACACACTTACAGAGACAAGGCTCTATATGGTTAGGCAGTACTTTTTTTAAAAATCATCACAATTGGGTAAACCATCCAACAAACTGATCAATGAGACAACTGTATCAAATGTAATAGTTGACCTTATAAACACTCATCTACCCCCAGAGGTCTTAGTTCTCTCATATGATCAAACCATTATCTTCGAACAAGGTACCAAGAAAATGTTATTCACACAGGATAAATCCAAGAGGTATTTTGAGGATAAAGCAGAAAGGACCTTTGCTGTATCATAACACAGAAGGCACCAGAAAGCAAAGCTTCCCTGCTTGTTTCAAAAGGCAGTTTATTTTTATCTAATATATTTTTCCATAATACCCATGAATTTCATTTTAGTATGTGCATTATGACCACATTATTCATACTCAAGGGCCCCAAAATTGTCAGATACTAGCCAAAAATGGATAATTTTTCACTTGGACTCTCACTGAAGCCAGAAAGAGAAATTTTTGGTTACAGGTTTGGTTACCAAGAGGCATCAAGCACAGGGACAAGATCCTTGACTTTCACTGGTTCAGTTTTGGAGATGAACTTTAGCACCTGGCCCCAAATGGATATCTGAGAGCAGAGTTAGAAATTAATCTTTTCTGAGGAGGAAACTGGGGGAGCTGGGTAACTGTCTAAGTAAATGTGCCCTTCAAGTGGTATGGGAATGCTCCTGGAGACCCTGAAGTCTCCTGTTGACACACAGTGGCAGCACTGTGCCTGAGGCTGATCACACTGCCATTTTATCTTCAGGGGCTATGTGTGGGGTGCTCAGATTTCAGTCTTCAGATAAATTTATGGAAGGACAGACATGAGAAACATGAGGTACATTAGTTCTTCTTGCCAGAACAGTTTTTCATTAACAAGATAATGTTTTTGAGCCAATGTCCTTCTGTATCCATTGCCCATTTTACTTAGATTTTGTAAGATTACAGTCTCCTGGGCAAGGTCTGCCCTCCCTGTTGTTTCAAAGTTCCCTCATTTCAAGATGCAGCATCCTCGGAAATACACCAATATGTCATGCTTCGTCTTTTTTATAGGGAAAGAAAGTTTTAAAATCCTTCGTGGTTAAAATTGTTTCTGTTTTACACAGTCAGACTACTGAAACACCTGCTGAAGAAAAAGAGTGAACTCATAGAGATATTTCATATCCTCAAACCATTTCATCACTGCAAATTAAAAAAAAAAATCCTATGGTCCTCAACAGTTATTCCTGTGGTAGATCTCAGAATTGGCCATAAAACACACTCTACTGTGCATGTTTTTAACCTACATATTGTTGATTTTGACATGAACTCTGTTTTGAAATAATTAATAGTTTACAATGCAGCAGTGTAAGGATTGCATATATTTAATATATTTCAAGAAAAATTACTTTTTCTTGCTTAAACATGACCACCAGCAGTTTTAACGTCACTGAGAGATGAACCCTCAGTGTTCAAATAAATCATAAATATATGACCCTGCTTGGATGCCAGGTACCCACTAAAGCTACCCTACCACTTGTAGAAGGTATCAACTGCTTCACAAAGGAATAAATAAGGTGCATTAAGATGAAGTGGGTTAGAAGCTCAGGGCATATAGAGGGAATCACATTGGGGAGGAGAGCTATTGGTAGGAACCTGCAGCTAGAGCCACAGAGAGGACTGCATTCTGTGGTGATGATCACAGTGAGCTCAGTGGGGTCTGCTCCAAACTCCTCACTTGCCCATCTCAGGAGGCACCTGAACCACTGCACAGCAGGAAGCTATGTGCAACTCTTGTAACATAGGAAGAGGAGATACTTAATGACCTTTAAAAGTACAGTTAAAAAAATTAATGGAATTGATATTCTGAAGTAAAATTTATGCATATCGGAACATTTCCATGACAGATTAGTTCATTTTGCAGACCAAACATTGAGGTTTACAGTTTCGAAATACACATGGGCTTGACAAGAAGCCCACATCCTTTTTCCAGTTCATATTCTTGTCAGAAACAACATGAGCTCAGTGACAGAAAGAATGGAACATGTTGGCGGCAGCTCATGAAATGGAACAAGAGACATGATACAAAAATGAGCCTGTTCTAGGTCCTAGACATTTTTGTAACTTGTACTTAAGCTTAAGTTCAATACAGACTTCCATTCGTAGCATACACTATGAGAAGTACTGACAACTCCCACTCGGCATCACATACAGCCTCAGTACTCCTTGCAGAGTGCCTGGAAGGCTTTGTGGACACAGCCTTTGTGAGGCCATGTCTACAAAACATCATCTGCACATCATTTCCCCCTTAGAACAGGAAATCCAACTCTGCAAAAAATATTGTTTAAAGGAAATGGAAACTAGAAAAATAATAGGATCATACTGTTTAAGAAAAGGACATAATTGAACTCAGTCAGACATTTTTTGAACATTTGCCATCTGCAAATTGTGAAAAGAAACACAGGCCTCTGCAAAGTTTGAGAGGAGCTATTGTGTGGGAATAGACCTCATACTGCTGAATCTGAACTAAGAAACAGAAATATCTCTCTCTCCAGTTTAGATCCTGATTCTTGTGTCAGTAACCTCTTTAGCAGATCACCTTGTGTCATGTTTTGCAAAATGGAAAGGTAAGTAAACCCATTAAAACAGCCCCAGAAAACAGCTTCTGATGTGCCTGTTTCCTCACTGGGTATCTCATTATGAAAAGTGTGTCAAGACTTCACTCCCCGGGTTCTTTATCAGTTCCACAATGTCTGTCAGCAACTATTGCATTTTCAGAGGCTTCTTCGAGCATTGGACCATCTAAAGCTCATTTATCCTGTTCATTAAATGCTGAGAAATCTTCCGTTATGACTGAAATCCTCATCACTAAGGGGAGCAGCAGCAGGGCTGTTTTCTGACCTCACACTCATAATGGGTTTTCAGTCCTTTGTTTATCACATTATGGAAGTCAAGTCTTCTTTCTGGGCTCTTGCATGAGTAACCTTGTTTTGTTGTTTTGTTTGCTGTCAAGTTTAATTTACTGTGTTTTTTTTAAGTTGATTCAGCTATTACCTATGTTGTACTTGGAAAAACAAATTACATTTTGATCATAAAAACACCTAAATAAATGTTAAAACCCTCTGAAACCCTAATGTATCTCCAAAGACTTGCCAAATGACAAAAAAAGCAGAAGGTATCTTTTCTAGAATGTGTTCTGATTTTACTGATTCTATCAGCACTCTAGATAGTTCTATATAATACATAGCACAGTGCTGTATTGTTTTGGCTGAAATGATTGTACTTCAGGTCCTGTGGTTCAATTCAATTTTGCGTGTAGCTGTGTGCCCATTTACTCTGCTTTTTCTTGGCATTTTTAATGAAAAGGCCTGCCCTAAAATGACAGGGGTGTTTTCATCTACACTAAACAAAATTTTGCCTTATTGAGGAAGGAAACTTCATGAGAAACATCCAGATTCACCACATTACAGAGAAAAGACCTGTTCGCCTCTCAAGGATTTATCTATCACTCAATCATCATCAAAGTTTTTACAGTGCTGTTTTAAGGATCCCTTGGGAGCAAATCTCACAACACCTTTCCAAACTACTTTGGCTGGTGGAGACAGGAAGCTGCAGAGGCAGGGAGCCTCTCCTGTTGCCTCAGTACAAGGCTGATAAGAAACAGGGTCTCCAGAGCCACCACCTGCATAGCATATCCAGGAGCACAGTTCTGAGTCCCAAAATCACTGTGCCACCTTTATCCAATGCTTTTATCCTCACTCCACCCCTCTTCATTTTTAACAAGTCTTTAATTTGCTTCCCCTGAAGCCCTCCAGCTGTCTTTTGCAGCTCTTATACTCTAATAAAGCACAGCTCTGTTTCAGTGTGCATCCAGAGGCACGCATCTCTCTTACCAACACACATACATAAATATAAATATATTTGCAGATGCATAAGCTTCTAGATACATCCCTACACGTACCCACTCCCTTCTCCTACACTGTAATGGACCTAATCCATCTTTTGTGAATCCCAGCTTTCATTCATCAGCTTCTCTTTCCCATTGTACAGTTCAGAGCTACGGTAGCATCAGAGTAGAAAAGCACAAGCTTCTGCAAACAAATGTCACCATTCAGAGTGCCCTGTCTCCATTCCTTTCTCTACCATCACTGTTTCAGTTCCTGCTATCCCTCCCTGCATGCTGCCAAAGCCTGGTATTAAACATGCTGGATATTGGCCTTAAGATGCTCTAGACCTTTTTTTAACATTTTGCCATTATCAGTCTTAAGCTGTAAGGTATTTTACCTTGAACAAAGAGTAAGATTTAATAGAGTGTGCAGTACACGCATTCCTAGCAAAGCGTGGCTGGATTTTGTTGAGATAACGCCACAAATTAGAATTGACAAGTGCTCAGCTTCAAAACTGCTCAAGTCAGCTATGCTTGCTGTTAATGCATCAGATGTTTCCCAGAACACATGACGGGAGAAGCTTCCAGGAAAAAGATAAGTGTAGGAAAGATTAAAGGCAGTTTTTAGAGGCCCTGATGGTATTCAGGACTGACAGTAAGGGAGACGATAAATCAACAATCAGCAACTGGATTTCACACATACATGCCAATTCCCTTTGCTTTTAAAGAATCAGATGAGATAGAGTCAATTGGAAATGAAAAGTTGGCATGACACCTGCATACAACACAGGGCCTTGTATTCCTCGCTTATGGCTTTGCTATTCTTATACTGATTATTTGAATTACCCCTTGCTAGTTTCCCAGCAGAGGCTCAAGAACATGTAAATCTTTGGCAAGTAAAAGTTAGAGACCTGTAGCCATTCGTTATACCAGGAACATGCCCTTTTCCATTTTTCCAGGAACAAAACAGCCAGCATTTGACTGTGCTATTGATAGCTGCATGCTTGTTGTTTGCATAAAGAGTGGGGAGTTCTCAAGGCTCCCAAGGTACCATCCCATGCCTCAGTTGCCTTACTTCCTATGGCATCCAAACATTTCCAGTTCTTTCCCATGGATTTCAGGGCCCAGGAGTCAATAAAATTGGCACTGTCATCTGCTGTACACCAACACAGGGGGAATTCAGCCACTTAGCGTGTTATACAGGGATAAAATTGAGAACTAAGAAACTGAACTAGGAGAACAAAATGCCCTTACCAAGAATGCCTTTAGGGAAATGATCCTTCTTAGGCTGTAAACAGGTATTTGAGATATTCAAGGACAACACAACATGAATGATCTTGCAGTGAGGAGAAAATAAAAGAGCATTTCAAGTGAAATCTTATATATTTTGCACTTTCAAAATTTATATTCCAATCTCAGACAAAAAAGTTGGAGAATACATCAGTAAAAGGTAAAAAAAATAGTGTAAGCCTTGCAGAATTATTCCAAAGCAAAAACTATAAGCCCACAAAATTCAGGCAACTCCTACATGTAGTGATATTCTATGGTTACTATCATATGATTATGATTAAGCCATTTTGGTCTCCAGAACCCTAAATTAGACTAAACAATTTTAACCCCTGAAACAGTGCCTAAGGAAGAACAAAAGCTGGTTCAGTAACCCAAATGTACCCTTTCATAAATTAACTGAAAAAACCCCTCTAGAAGTAACATTTAAATTTAAATTTCTCAGGTTTACTATACTTTGGCCATTTGGCAAATGTAATATGTAATGCCTCAGAACAGGACTTCAAACTTACTGTTTGCTCTTTCAGTATCTGTCCCTGTGAGGTTCTAAAATTGTCAGGACTAGTTTGCACACCTAATGATGATCCACACAATTTCTCTGAGTTATTGCTTTAAGAAGGTTTTTTGTATATGGTTATTGAATACAGAGATCATTCAGGAAAAAAAGGAATGTTTTGTTTTCTTTTAAAAATAATTTAATCTCTTTCCTTTATGTGTTATAAAGGTGTATTTTTAAAGTAACTAGCTTCATCAGACCTGTCAGAAAAGATGTCGTTTAGACTCTTTGCATACAGGAAAGGAGCTGACTTGGCCAAGATGGGAGTTAAAATTGTGGGAGAAAGGGTACTGAACATAGCTGAAAAAGACTTAATCACTATCTTTATAGTTTGAACTCTATATATTTATGGATTTTTCTGTAACTTAAAGGAAAAACAAATCCTTAAAGGGAGTGTTTTGGTACTCAGATGACTAGAAAATGTTTTTCATACATTAACATGATACATTCTTAAATAAAATAAAAGAGTAACTGTTCATACAACAATGTAGAGACAGCAACTGCATAACAGACAAAAGAAACAAAATCTTTTTTTTTACATGTACAACAACGTAGTGCTTCTTTGTTCTTATAGGGAACAAAGAATATGTCATGATTGCAGTTTTATAATTTGTCTACAGACACTTCTGAAAGCTCACAGGAGTTTCATGTTATAAGTATCAAGTCACTGGAGTGGCATACTCATGCTGCTGAAGATACTTTGGCAGTTGTTGCTCCAGACACAGGCATTGTGGAAATATTAAGTATGATGGATTTTGAAGACAGGGAAAAAAGAGAAGCTACTTTCTCAAAAGTCCAGTCAGGGCACAACTTTAAATTTTAAATCAGCTCAGGAATGTTTTGAACTTCTTTATTGCTCAATATTTTACATAGGGGTAAGGAACATGTCCTTCCACACCTCATAAAATTGACATATTGTAGTTTGAAATCTCATTAGCCTTCTGTGTTGCCAGATGCAGCTTACAAACATTAAAGATCTTATGGACATGTTTTTATACTATTCCTCTCTACCGGTTCTATTTTTGCAAGCGTGTGTTTTACATTTGTCCTCTCCATGAACTCTCAATTTTGTTTAGTAACAATATGAAACTATGTTGCTATAAATCCAGAATTTTAACTACTTTGGAATTCTTGAGATGACTGTTGCATGCTCAGAAAACTTGTACACATAATTGTGTCCTCTGGAAGTATATAAAATACTCTAAGTTCATACTGAAGTGTCTAGCGGAAAAATGTCTGCTATTCTGCTGCAAAATCTTAATCAGCCTCTTTATGCATATGGTATTTTAAAAAACAAGTAAATTTTAAGCTCTGTCTTAACTTTTAAATGTAAATTATACAACATCTTATCCTTAGTCCAAAGTATGAATGTACATCACTCATAGAAGATTCTATGATTACCTACTAACACTACTTCATTAATACAAACTACCAGCTTCTCTGGTAAATTTGGTGTTGTATTCTTTCTGCTCTCTAACAGTGAAATCCAGTCCCTCTCGGCTTAGATGAGGCCTAAAGGAAGAAAGTTATTTTTGCATATACAGAATCTAACTTACAGATTCATATATCTATAGTGTGTTCACTAGTTTATATTTCATTGGTATGAATATAATATATTGATTTTTAATGTTTGCTTTTAAATAAAATGTAAACTTTATCACCCTCATGTCGGTCAATGTTGCTGCCTTGTGCATCTAAGAACCAAGTAAATTAGAGAGAACCTCTGCTCTGATCTGGCTAACATGGAAACTGGATGGAGCTAATACTAAATTACATGAATGAGAAATGTCAGGATGTTTTATAAAAATAGTCTCCATGTTAGAAAATATAAACCACCTATAGTAAATAAAATCCATGCTATCTATCTGCCTCAAGGAAAAATCTGTTTGAACTTTGTTCGAATTATTTACAAACCTTAAAGAATATCAATTTGTACATATTCACTGCAACAACCTCTGAATTTAACTGTTGTACATGGAAGGGTGCTGTCCTCCTTCACATGCCTGAAGCATTTGATTTGAGCAGTTATGCCTGTAAAAATGTTGAGCAGTGAGCAGTAGTGCTGAAGGAGCATCTGTGCTTCCTTCCAGGGTTTTGAAGCTAAGAAGGTCTACCCCACTGGCTACTCTCAGGTCTTGAGACACAGGGTCCATCCAAGTTGTGCCAAATTCAAAGACTTATTATTTTAAAAAACTGGTAAATGCAATTTGATAATACAGTATCAAAAACTTTCTATCAGCTTACACTGTAGAAGTCTTAGAACAAATCTATTTTCTCTTTTCTGTCTATCAGAGGGAGTTTCTCCACAGGTAAACCTTCTTCTAACTACTAGTGTTTCCTCTGGAATATATTTGTCTAGTTAACTGATCTTTCTCCAGTGTTTCCAAAAAGACAAGGCTCTTCTCTGCACTGTAGTTGAGTACTTCACAGATACATGCTCTGGGAGACAATATCAAATTCCTGAAGAAGTAGTTGTTTTTCAGAGTATTCTCATTCTGAAATTTTAATACAAAACCTTCTTTCTCCTAAATCCAACTTATTTCCATGGGAAGAATCATATATTATGAAAAATGCAGAGCAAAGTCCAATCTGAATATCCCCTGGGGCTAAGACTTTACCATATGTTCTTTCCTCATGCTGCTGATCCCTCTGGTTCTCAGAGCGGAAATGCATTTCCAAAGACATCTGTGAACATGTAGCAAACATATTTGTGACTTCTGTGGGAAACACAGAATCTTCTTTTTTTTAGATAACAAGCTGGCTTGTACCTGAGAAGCCACTAGTCATACTACTGCCTTTCAGGTAAAAGGCTATCCTATAATATCCATTTTATTTCATTCATTGACATGACTACCCTAAGATATGTGTCAAGGGGTGCAGAAAACCACTTGTCCATGGATTAATTATCTTGATCTCAGAACTGGACAGAGCAGCTGTCATTCACATAAATCATTGCACAGATTAAGATTTGGATTATTTCCCCTCTTTTCTATGTTTTGTGGATGAAATGCCTCAATTAGATGTTATCTCTTGCTAAGCTGCCATTTATTTCCACCATCCCTGAATACGTTACAGCTGACAAACTATGACATGTATGAAGATACTGGCCAGACCTGGGTAATGGTTTCTGAAGACAGTGTCTGGTAGCAGCAGTGCTCCTGTTTTTTACTCTCTATATTGAAATATGTATGTTGAAATAATTAAGACAGACTAAGGAGCCTCCAAGTGCTGTGCACCCATCTCATTCTCAACAATTAACCTTTTGCCCTGACACCTCAGAGGCAAAAAGAGTAAAATCATCTGAGGTTTACTGTTTAGGGAATCATGTTTTTCCCTCTTCATCTCTGCTTTTAACAAGATACTCTCTACTTATCTTTTTCACCTTTGCAACACAAGACTGACTTTGCTAGGTGCAAGCACATATGGTGTCACATTAACCAGCCATCCCACAGATCCCTAAAGCTTCCTGCTTCTCCTTGGTGCTTTCATTTTCCTGAGCTCCTTCTCTCCTATGCCACTAATACAACCTTGACACAAAGCTTTTTCAAGAAAATCCAATCGTCCTACTGCAGGCCTTCTATTTTGGTTAATCATCCTGTTCAACATTATTTGACTATAAAAATATTTTGATGTGTGTTGACTGACAAAGCCAGGTTGAATTTTATCCAGGCTAAACAATTCTTAGCAAAAATAAAAACTGTATTTTCTTTCCTTCCTCAAATTTAATTCTTTCTCACTATTTCCAAGTCAGTGGATGTAGAGCTGGCTAGACAGGAAGACACAAAACAAGGTATACAAAATATAAAATATCACAGACAGCATGAAACCCTGTCCATGTGTGTGTGTATCCATTTAGTTATTCTTTCAAATGAACGAAACAGTTTTTAACTATAGGCCACCAATTAATGTTTATGCAGCTCTTTTTTAGGGAAAATAATTGTAGCTGTTATAGTCTCAAGTTTTGTGGGGTGAAGAGGCAGCTTTTGTCATTTCTATTCTAAACTGAGTCCAAAGCTAGGTTCACAGCTACTTCTACTCATCTAGACAAGCTTGTGCTTGTGGCTGGCTGGAGTCTTCTCTTTTAACTAGTCTGATTTTGCACATGGCCACCTTTTACTTTTGTGTGTGCACTGCAAACTTGATGGGAATTTCACAGCAGGGGATATTATCAAAGAACAAGAACGTTAGCTATGCTTACATTTGAGAAACGTATTTTGTATACATCTGTATATATAGCATTCTTGACCCTTAGTCTTGGCTCCAAGCTTTCCTATGTGTCCAAAAGATATACATAACAGATGTTTCTTTGTCTCACACCAGCCACTGTAGACACAGCTGATACTCTTCAGTGAACATGTTTATTGAAATTTTCAGGCAAAACATCTCAATCACCTGGTAAGTATTTTGATTTCAAATCTCCCTCTCTTCTGCACACTGTGAAGCTTTATTTTTGCCTCACTCCTTCCTACAGGTTTTATTGGGGTTTTCTTGCCACTTCTGCCAAGCCTGAACCATGTTTTTCCTGGAGTTTTCACTTCTCCATGGACTCTGAAACCCAGACATCTAAACTACTATTTTTTTGCTTGTTTCTTTCTTTCTTTCACCAAGTAAAATCCAAAGGAAGTTTCTACTTCTTAACAGAACATTACTACAAATCTTAAGGGTTTGAAATTGCTGATTTCAAAGACAAGATCAAAAAACCTTTGGCACGCAGAAAAAGAAGGCACTAGCCACAGCTTTCTATACCTTCACCAGCTCCGTTCCTAGACCTGTTTTGCGAACTGGTTTATTGAAACTGAAATAATGAGGCTCAAGAGAAGTGTCTCCTACTCTGACCACTTTGTATGACAGATAACCAGTTTGCGGCTCTTTACTTATGGAGATATGAGGTTATATTTAGAGAACCTTATTCTAAACTCATACCATAAAAAGTAGAAATACTTTTCACTAAAGCAACAGAGTACACAACCAAGAGACAGGCACAATCAAGCTCACTGTAAGAAAGCCTGGTATGTTTCTATCATAGCACAAAAAGTCTTCCCAAGTGTGAAATAAGAAAGGTGCTTAATTCCTCTAATTTTTACACTGAAATTCTTGAGAAATTGCCTCCTTTCAGGGGTAGAAATGGCCGTGTCACTTTCTGAACCAGTGAGACTGGCTGCTAAGTGTGCAGAATATTGCTAGGTCTGGTAGATTTCCTTTTGCTATTTCTCTCTTTACTGAGCTCACTATAATTTTAATTCCACCCCAGCTGTCACAAAAAATAAGGAGCAAATATATACTCATGAGGGAAATACTGAATATAAAATTTTCATTCAGGTAAATTTCCCTATCCTCAAATTCTGAGTGTATAAAACTTGAATAAGTCACAAACTAAACCAGGAACAATTAAAACATACAATTGAAAGAATTTAATTTTTCTCTTTTACATAGTTTATCCCTATTTCATTAGAAAACATCTGTATCTTCAAACACTTTAATGATCATATTACTTTACATCTATTTTTAAAAATTCTCTTACTAACAGTGTGTTTGAGGTATTGCTCTTTTTCCTCAAAGTGGCTTTTCCAGCAGACAAAGAATCACTTTCTACAGGAGAAGCAGTTTTTACCTTCCATGTTGAAAATGCATACTTAGATCTAGTACTAGAGTGTCTGGCTTTGGTTCCCACTTAGCAACACCAATGAATATCGTGTTGGGTTTTCTTTATCCTCAGGCTTGTCAAATGTGCACATAAGTACACAAGGAAATGTGTTTGGGTACCCTTCTGCAGTTTTGCACAAGACACAAAACTGAAACAACCTCTGGTCTGAAGCTTATGGTTTAACACTGTGCTGATGTGATGAGACAAAAATGCAAGAGAAATTGTCTTCACTCAGAGGCTGGACCTTGAAAACTGCATTCCTGAGTGAAAAGCTGATGGCTGGATAAATATTAAAGGGTGATGTTGCAGTTGTCTGGGAAAAAGAGCTTGTCAGTGCCCCTTATTCAGACACAGAGGCCTTTGAATGATCTTTCTTTGAATTTAAGAGCTATTTAAAAAAAAAAATTCTTAAAATAGAGCAATGGCTTGAATGTCTTTTTTTCAGGCATTTTTGCATTGCTTTGAATGTATAGAGCTGTTGTGTACCAAGCTATTCTTCCTAAACAGCTCACAGGAAAGGCACCCTGTCCTAGAAGGTAAAGCTTTGGCAACCTCCAGCTGCAATCTCCAGCCTACCTAGGCCTGAGACATTTTTTCCATGCTATCTTTGATTTAAGGGACAGGTGTCCAATTACCCTTACTCATGTGAGTAGTCCCGAGAGTTGGCCTCAGTTTTTCCTTTTGAAGAATAATTGGTGATCAGGACTATCTCACAACTATATACAAGCTACTGACATTTAGGAAAAAAACCTGAATTACCTAATGCACTGTTGAAAAGGTTTAAGAACAGCGTGATTCCCGACGCCTCCATTAAGTTTTCCAAAGGATATGGTGATTGGTGAGAACAGAATAAATTACAGTAGCATTTGTCTTTCTCATTTTAGTTACTTCAGAGTTCAAGAAACACATTGCCCTTGATAAGAACTTATTCTGAAGAGGATCTTTTTTCTGTGAATAAATACTTTTCTTTCAGTGGAGGTTGAGCTCCATATGTATTGTGTGTTAGTGGTTATACTTATAACTATAGGAATCATCGGGGAGAAAGGTAGTTCAAGGTTTCAGGCATCTTCCTACTGTGAAAATAAGGCATTTTGCTGGCAATTAAGGATTTTAACTGATGGTATTTCAACCTTGGATGAAATACAAACTCACTCTTTTCAAGTAATGCTGTCTCTAAAACCTCACTTATACTCCTCAAGTACAGACTAAACTAAAGAGGCACACTCAAAAAAGGAACAGAAAAAAGAATGAAGCAGGTCCTATTTTCATTATTACTTTTCTCATAATTTCATTCCTCTACAGATCATGAATTCTGTGTAACATTATGCCTCACAAAAATGGGAATACATGAGTAATTCACTGAATTTTTAATGGGAGAATTGCACTTATTCAGTTTTTCTTTATGTGAAAAAATGTTGGTGTGCTCTCTACAGCAGGTCTTGATCCCAAATGGGAGGGCATGCTAGGTTAGAGCTGATCTGCATGCCTGGGAAGGAGCCGGATTGGAATAAAATAATTATATGAACCACTCTTGATCCTCTTCACTCCCATCTGTCTTGGATCTGAGGCCAAATGGTTTAGCTCTGCAATCTTGATCTGTCTGAACAACCAATAGGCCATTAAAAACAAATGCTGAACATTGAATAACTATTACCTAATGTTTACCTTGCAGAATTTGTTATCATTACATTTAATGCTGTACAAATATAAGGTACAATTATGCTAATGTATGTGTCACCTATCTCAAAAGGTCTACAAGGTAAGACACTAAGGTTGCCCATACACAGAATTGTTCTGAATCTATTTTTTCCATTATCTCCATTTGAGCACTTTAGAATGTGGTGTTCCTCTGGGTGGATGATTTTTCACTGAGCTTCACACGGTGTTCATGTTCCCTTATCAGTACGAGTGACACTGGTGCCAGTAGTATCCAGCCTCTATGAAAATACATTTTTACACCCACTGAACAGTATTTGCATTCTTGTGAACACAAACCATTGCATCTGCATCAGAAAATGCAGCATTCTAGTCAAAACAGATGTGGTCCTTCCCCAGCTTTCACAGCATTTGGTTAGGAAACAGTTTCTGGCTGTGTGACTCTGCCTTTAAAAGGAAACATGGGTCACTTTGTTAGAAATGGAGCTGAAAACTGCTCATGTTATGTGCTCTTGTGTGTACCTGGGAAAAGAAAGGCTGAAGGAAAAGAATCCCGTAAGATACACCAAGGAGCATTTTATTCACAAGGCAACTAGAAAGCCTGTAAATTCCTGGCAGACAAGACATTGCAAATATCCTGCATAGTTATTTTAAGAGAAACCATAAAAAAAAAGAGGTTAGTGTCACCAAAATATATGTTGCAAAGGAGACCAAAGCATCAGATAAATTGCAGGTTTTGGCCTTCATTGAAGAGACGTGCCTCAAGGCCCAGTAATTGCTACATTCTACTGTTTTAGAAGGATGGCAATGAAACAGGTAAGTCAAACGGGAGAAAACATCTCCATACAAAGAAATTACACTCTTGCATAAAACCAGGGCACTCTTTCTGGCAGATCTGTGTATATTCATGTAGAAAGAAAGAACCAAACATAACTACTTGCAATGCTGCCATTCATATAATTACAGTTGTGAAAATATGTGAAATGAGACAAAACATTTGCAGGGTTGTTTTTTTTTTTTAGAAGAACTGACAAAACATGATAAAAATAAAAATAACCCTACCAATCTAGAAAAAGGCAACTTCTCCTCTGACACATGGACATAGCTTTGAAGAAATTTTGGCTCTCCTGCCAAACGCAAAGAGACTTAGATTTTTTTATACTCTCTATCCTAGGTTAACACACAGCCTAAGGAGTAAAAGTCATGCTTGCAATATTTCAGAAATACATTATTAATCTTTGCTTTCTTAAGTCTTTATCTTCTAGTTCAGCAGTTTTCAATATCCTTCCAACATATGAATGCCAGAAGCATTCTCAGGGGGAAGATGGACGAATTTCCCATACTTTGATTGTTGTAAAACATTTGCAGATTTTCTTTCTTTTGTCACTTTTCACTGACTCCTTAAAAGAAGGCTGAAGTCCCCTAGTGTCACAGTCTACACCCTGAAAACTACTACTCTAGACACTTTCAGGTTTGATATGTTGTTGATGTGTTTCTCTGTCCCTCTGTTTTTTAAATAGCTAATGTTCAGAAGTAGGTCAGCATGTGCCAGCAGCTCGTGATCTGGAGAAAAGGGGATGCTCTGGATCATGCTCCACCAGGGCTGTGGGAGTCCTGTTCCATTGAGGGTCTGTTTCTCAGATCACACCAGCACACAGACATACATGCCAGCACAGAACACTCTTTCTTAATCATGAGCAAATATCTGCTTCCCGTTTACAGATTTACAAGCTGAATAAGCCGTCAGTGTTGAGCGGATTTTTCCAGAAGAAAGAAAATTTTTTGGGGATAGTAAGATTCAAGCCTATCTTCTTTAATGAGGACTCCCAGCCTCATCTGCAGTGACCTTCATGGCATGCCTCCCACAGACTTCAGCTGGGTCAGGGTTTTGTTTTGAAAATTGTGTGCTGGAACATGTCTCTTTGCTCAAAAGAGTGTTTACAATTTGAGGGAAACGGGACTTGCCCATTTAATGAAAAGGGCTTTTAAATCCCCAAGTGGTTCATTTCCCAGTGTTAACTTCCCCAATGTAAAGCACCACATTGTAACCTCAGACACAGGAGTTCAGCCATCTGTGACCAAGACCCAGATTTTCAGAGAATAAGAAGGGTCTGAAATGACATTAAGTTATGCATATTACAACATTATAAAGTTCTTTGTTTAAAGTTGCATTTTTTCCCTGGATGATGGAGAAATATAGTTTGAGGTTGCCCAATGTTAAGACAAATAAAACAGAACAGCAAGCCCATCTCTACAGTTTTTCAATGTGTGATTATTTTCTGTACCTCAAGTGACTCACTATCCATATCCTTCCAAGACCAGTATTAGCCATATGCTTAGGGGATAAATGGTTTGATTTCTGTAAGCATCTTGTTTAATCCACCTGGTGGTAAAAATACAAAGATTTTATCTTTGCAGGTTTGTTAAAAAGGTGCCAGATGTTACAAGTTTTCTCCACTTTGCTCATTGGAAAAGCAAAAAAACTTGTATTATTGATGCCAAAAATAAGTTTGTTTTAATCTATTTAATTTTCAGCAATATTAAAAAAGTACGCAAACATTCATTTGAGCTCTAGAAAAACTAACTGCTACTAAAGCACAAGTCTGTCATTCTCCACCAGCATATAAAGACATACAAGTTTCTGTGATCAGCAAACTAACTATATTTTGATAAATGGATTCTTAACCAAATGTAATAATTCTCTAAGTGTTCGAAAAAAACTGAAAATGAGTTTTTATTATTTCCACTTTCATTCCTCTCTACTAAGTTCTTTAATGACATGAATGCCATTATCCCATTTCCTACTGAGTTGACCTGAGACTTTAAAATCAGAAACTACTTGCTCCTGCAGAGCAAATAACTGTGATAAGAAGCACAGCACTATTGTTAGTATGATGTTCCAGATGCTCAAATTAATTTTTTTTTAGTTATTTTGTTAAAACTTCTGCTTTCCATTAGCACTAAGCAAAACTTCAGCAAGTACCAGTCAAAATGGTGTGTTTTCCCTCCTAGAGTTCTAAAGTTAAGGATGAAAAGTCAAGAAAAGATCTCCTGAACAGAACAAAGACTTAATTTTTTTTAGAAATGAGCTGCACTTACTAACCATAACTGCAAAGTTGTCCTCTATTTAAAATGTTGAGCTCTACTTTTAGACTAAGCTTGTCTAGCTTCAAATCCAAGCACTAAGCTTGCTTTTGCAGTACTGTTGCCTTCTAAAGGCTCTGTCAAAGACAGGTCTGTTTCTGCAACCTGGGAGTTCCACTCAGCCACACAGTTACCACATTTCTGTGTTCTGTCAAACCACAATGAGATCTTCTACTTTGTTGGGACAGAAAAAACCTAAAAATTACTGGTTCTTTAGTCAGTTTAACACACTTCCTAAGTACAGGTTTTGTACACGTTATGCTACCTTTGCTCTCCTGCACTCTTAGATAGTTCTGTTGCCTTGGGAAACCCCAGGGTATGTATGATATTCTTTCCTAGAGTGCTATTGTAGGGACTCCCAGGGCACTCAGATGAATTTCCATTTTCATCCTCTCAGCAAATTTATAATTTGAAGTTGTTGCAGTGATACAACATTAAACAGGTTGTATGATGATTTGGGCATATTCATGGACAGTAGTGGTTTGAATTTCCTGGAAAAGAAGCAAAGTCAGGAATCTACCAAATAACATCCTCTAACCATTGAGCTGATCTCTAACAATCTGCTCCATTTGAAACTATATTTTAAAAGGATGAGTAAATGATCTGTTTAGTTTGCTGGAATTGAAACATCTAACTCAGCAAAGATAAAAAATGGGATTTCATAATGATGGTTTAGTCAAATATCTTGTAATCTGGAACTACTTGTGGAGCTCACTGGGCATGTCTGAATTGCACAGCCATCTTTTTGAAAACAGTCTCACCTCAGCTGAATGAAAATCAAATACACTGTTTACTACGAAGGACAAAACCAACTACAACTACCCTTCCCTGACAAATCATGTAAATTGTTTAACAATGAATACTCTCTTTCTCCATCTTTCTTGCATTTTCCTTACAAATACAGCTGTCTGGTTTCCTCCAGCTGTGATTTCTCCTCTGCTTTGACTTTTTAAAATCCTCAGAAAGGATCCTGAGCGTTAAATATGAAATGGGGGGTGGCAGGGTATTGTTCCAGAGAGAAGATTGTGGAGATTAAACTGTAATGTAATAAAACAAGTCTTTCAGAACTATGCACTCAGGCATTTAACTATAAGCAGATCATTCCATAACTTTTGTTTTACTGGACTCCCACCAGTAAATAAAAATCACAGAGAACATGCAACTTTAACACTGAGATTTTTCCCTTATTGCATCTAACTACCAGAGACAGCAGTTACCTCCACTGGTGCTCTGCCTTTGGCCCCCTTTTGAGATTTAGGCCCTTAAATTAGTTCCATATGACAGGGCTTGGATTGCTGAAAATCAATCTAACTTATGATTCTGAAGTGTAGCTTTGCTTAAAGAGTCATATATCAAAAGTTTTCAGCTGAACCCCTTTCTCTGCTAGCTTCAAGCCAGGATCATTTAAAACTAATTTAAACACTATGAGAAGATTGTAACATAAGATCTTTCTGTACATTCATTTATTTTTCAATGTGAAGGAGTTAAGGGAGAAAAACCTTTTAGAAGGTATCAAGCACTAATAAGGCATTAATTGCAGAGAACATCAGAAAGAATGAAGATTGCCTGATTGCTGTTTATTTAAACATCACTAGCCTTATACTGAATGTTAGCTTTTGACATCATTAACCAGTCTTCCAAAATAGTTCAGAGCAAAGAAAACTGACCAGTTTTGTTTGTTTATTCCAGCTTCTCTTGCACTGAAATCTCCCTGCCTAGGAAAAAAATTATATACCAGCATTTAAGTGCTCATGATATATTTTTTCCAGTGGCCATGAAGAAGCTGTGTTCATTTTTTTTGTTAATTAATTCTATATGATAATTTCACTGAAAGGAGCCTTATTTTAAAGGTCTTCTTAGTAAGATTGAAAATAACATAATAAGGGATGTAAAAATATTTGGATATTGTTGTTTATTAAACAGAATACAAGTTACTTGCCTTTTTTTTCCCTTCCCTATCATCCTTCTTTGCACTATCCAGAATTAATTTATGGTCTGAGGGTTAATAACAAACAATCATTTATTTCAGAAGGAATGTGATCATTGCAAAGCTATTCCATGGGTTAAAGAACCTCTGCTTTCTTTATCCCAGCTGAGTTGAGGTAATTGCCTTAGGCTGCAGGCAGGAGAATGGGAAGCAGATGAAGCATGTTGAAGATTAACCACACAAAGAAGCTGCCTAAACAAAGAAAGGGCTCTGAGAAGATGAGGAGAAAAATTCTCTCAGCCTAAACAGGCATGCTGGGAAAGAAAGTGCTTGTAGCTCCTCACTATTTTGTATCCACAAAAAACTGAAGAAGAGTGTCATCAGCAATTCCTGCTGGCTAATCTGTGCATTTGTTAGCAAACTGGGCTTGCAGGCATTTCCTGATAAGAAAGAAAATGCCACTGTGACAGACCATGAAGGACACCAATCATTATCACAAATGCTGATATGAGGAAGGTTGTTTAAAGGTGAAGCTCTTCCTCATTTTTGTCTGTTTACACTCACATTGAAGACCAGAGGAGTCTATTTAATCATGTTAGAGACTCAAATCTGCAGAAACCCCTTCAGCCACAATTACCCCTCTACATTCCACCACCCCATATATCCTAAATGCACTAGTGGCTTTTTTCTGTTTCATATGGGATTCATTTTATTCAACTAAAGAACTTAAAGTTTCAAAAAGTTTAAACTTTGGCACTGCTCACTCTGGCTTATTTTGTAGTCAAAGGAGAGAAAAAAAAGAGATTTACATGACTTAATAGAACCATGGAATGGCATGGGTTGGAAGGGACATTAATGATCATCTAGTTCCAACACCACTGCTGTGGCAAGGGACATCTTCCACTAGACCAGGTGGCTCAGAGTTCTTCGACCTGTCCTTGAACACTCCTAGAGATGGAACATTCACAACTTCTCTGGGCAACTTGTTCCAGTGCCTCACCATGCTCACAGTAAAGAATTTCTTACTAAGTAAAGAATTTTTTCCTAAACAAGAAAACTTGTCTTAGCCATCTGTCTTAGAAAGAGATGAGCTACTTTCAGAGATGCTCACTTCTTCCTATTGACTGTAAAAGAAGACTGTTAGTGAGTAGTATAAGCTTCAAAGCCTAATCTTGAAGCACCTGACTGAAGGAAAAAGACATCCTGGTATACAAGCAGGAAGTTAAATATCTGCTAGAGAAAAGTCTTTCCCATACTTTTCCAGCAGACCAGCAGTGTCACCTGCAGTGTGTTTCCAGCTGGAAATCTTGATATTAATAGCAACAGCAGTGTTTTTATTAGTATTTTTGCCATGAAAAATCCATAATGTACTTGCTGATGCTCACCGACAGTGATACCAAGTCGAACTGAAACCATGGTAGTATTGGCCATGGAGCAGCCTCTAGCAAAAAGTGTCCACCAGCAGACCCAGGGTGATAATTTTGGAAATCCTCTGGGTGGAGATAAACCTTTGGAAGTCCTCCAGACATACCAGGGTGTCCTAGTTCAGCAGGAGACACCGGTTATCACTGTATGGGGGTGATCAAGGCTGGGTATTCTACACCCTCTATTCATTCCCCAAGAACAATGGACCATTTGCAGCAGCTGCCCAGGGAGTCGTTAACACCTTCACACCCAGCCTGAGGGGGTGTGGGTGCTAATGGGCCATCACCAGTTCACCAATACCCCATGACTCACAGAGTTAATCACCCATTGTGTGAGTCCCCGCCCTGGGGGAGGGACTGGGTGCTCCCTGAGGGTACATAAACAGGACTCAGAAGATCTTGAGTACCCTCTCTTCATTGGATCCAGAGGAGCAGCAGGACCTCGACAGGAGGAAAGCACCATTCTCAACCGGACTATGGCCATCACTTCTGACCAGACCACAGCCATCATCTACACCAACAGATTCTTCACTTCTTTTGCTTTGGACTCGAGGGAATCATGTGAGTCTCAGCACCAGGGCTAACAAACCCCTTTGGGCTTGTGCCCCGGGACACTGGGTTATACTGCTGGGTTTGGGTGAGTTGAAAGCAGTTTTCCTCTTTGTGTCAGTGTATTTATGGTAAGATTTTTCATTAAATTGTAACTCTGACTTATAATCTCTCTTGTGGTGGGTCCATTTCTCCTGCTGGTTTACCTCCAAATCAGCACACAGGGACATGCAGTCATGGTCTTTGAACTTCATTATTCTTATGGGTTCAGTTGCTGCCACTCAATCACTAGCTACATGTCAGAGCTTTATTCTGAAAATCTTAACTTACTCCACATTGAAGTACTTGCATTCAATTTTTTTTTAAAGAACTATTATTCCTAGGTTTATATAGCTTAGAATTGAAAAGCATTACCACTCACAGAGCAAAACAGTATTTTTGGAAATATAAGTTTGGTTTAACTGTACTACCTCTTTTGCTATTTTTAGGCTGGAATATGAGTAGGAGTGATAGTCTAACACTTCATTAGCAAACATATGCCATTCCCTGTTTCTTTCCCAAATTTATTAAATCTTACATCTATTCCTCAGTTACAACAATAGAAATTTTCACAGACAACTGAGGTAGACTTTTTGAAGTTGCGCTAAAAGCAGTAAAAAGTTCAGGCATCAAGAGTTCTGTTATTTTTAACTGATAGTTGAAAGCTCTTCCATACCTATGTTAAGAAGGAAAATATGAACCAAATAGTAGTTCTACTGAAGTCCTGTGAAAGCCATATTAGTTTCTTCATGGACTTCAACTGTTTTTGGACCAAGCCATCATTAAACACTTGCCCAGATGTGCTATCCTACACCCTTGACTTCTGATTTTATCTCTATTCGGATGATTTCTGTGATATAACTGGGCTGAACTCATCTTCCTTGAGGCTTCAGTTTATGCAGAAATGGACATAGGATTTAGGCTCTCTAACTGGGCTATCATCATGTTAGAAAGAAGGCATGTATCAAAGTCATATAATCTGAGGATTTTCAGTGATCCTTATGATACAACATTCTGCTGAGACAGTGAGTGTTCTCCGTGAGTGGTCTGAGATGAATTCTGGTCTACCAAGACTGAATGACAAATCTGTTCATAACAATGGGATCAGAAGCATAAACCTGGATTCATTCCCCTAGGATGAGGATGGTTGGATAATGTTACACCACTAAATACCTTGTGTCATGTGAAATGTTTCCTGCACTCAGGCCTTGTATTGCGTAAGTTTCCCTTGAGCTTGTTTTAAAATGTGTTTCTGTGATTGACACCTCAAAACAGTGATTACCCTCTTCATTTAAAAATTGTATTACTTAAATAATCTCTTTTTATACATTGATTGATTATGTCAAAGCATATAACAGCTTTCTCTTCTATTCTTGTTGAAGATACATTCCTGACTTTTATTCAGTAAAGGACTAAGGCAAATCTAAGCAATCAGCTGGCATTTTATTAGATCAATACAATACATTGATCATGGATTTTTCTGAGCTGAAGATCTCAATATTTTTGCTCAATATTTGAGCAAAATTAATGAAATCACAAATCTTGCCATCTAGTAACAATAAACATTTGTATGATCTATAAAAAATAGTTTCAAATGTTTAGGGCCATCAAAGGTGTACACACCACATACTCATTTTCACAGGAACGTCAATGATTTATCTGCCAGGTGATATGTAACTTTGGAGTGCAAGTACTCACTTTTTAAATAAGTGTCATACGAATTAACATTAAATGTCCATATTATACACTCGAAATCAAAATTTGTTTTAGTTTTCAAAAACATCCTTGATCCATTTACATACCTTTCCCGTTTCACAGTGATCTTCATTTGCTTGTTTTCTTTCAGATCACACTAAACTGTAGATTTTTCTCTTGGCAGGGCCAAAAAGCCTTATTCATCTGTGGAATATCATGCAAATGCTGAGGTGTATTTGACCTATAGTACCCGAAATGTAAGATCTGCATGTCTGAAACTCTTCTTTTGTGAAATTGCTTATGCCAAAATGTGCAGTTCTCCAGGGGTTTGTCTATTATCTTACTGGTGTCTACCAATTGTAGAAAAACTGTTCCATGGCCTACTTTTTTCTAGTTCTACGTAGTTATGATGCTTCTCTTTCCTCCCACAGTGATGTTTTAAAAAGTAAAATCTGTTTCTGTTATGCATTTTCTTGCTGCACACCTTTATTACTGTTTGAGATTAAGGACCAAGGATGACATGTGTTTGATTTTGATTTGAGGACATACAATATCTTTTGCATTGCTGTTTTGCCTGGGGCATTCAAAGTGCCCTAGCAGATGAGTGTATGTGTGCTTCTGACCCTTGAATATGAGGAGAGCTGTTTGAACAACTACAGCCAGCTCTATTGTGTTCATAGCAAACTCTGTGAAGTTCCTTTCAGCTACATGTCACTTCTAGTTTATGTTGTCTGAAATTTTAACAATGATAGATGGTACTAAGCTCTTTTCAAAATTCTTGCTCAATCATAAGCTGATATCCAAGGCTGGCTGCACATAATTTTTAAAGTATGATGATATTTTCACTAAGTGTGAAATAATTTTCACGGGCACATTCAGACAGCTTTTGGACATTCAGATTTTTTATTCTACACTGTATATTTGGCACCACTATTTATCTATGTGGGAAAAAAGAGTGATCCCAACAAATCTGCCATATGAAGAAGACACAAATGAGGTGCCCAGTGCTTTGCTTAGAGTTCTGTTTCATAGTAGTCAGTTTGATTGTTTTTTTACAAAAACTGTCAGTGCTTGCTTTAACAGACAATCTGGCCTAATTGTTCTGCAATAACTCCCCCACGTGGGCATTCTATTTTACTCTATATTTTATTTTCAAAACAGGAAAGCTGACTCTAATATTAGTTTTTCTTTTGATTATAGTGGCTTTTGTATACACACAAATTTTTCTACCACACCTAGGTAGGGAAATCTCAGTTACTCTCCCTGTGCCAACAAATCGAGAGCATATCATCTGTGATAAAATCAGCATGAGCAGACAGTTTTGAAGGATGATTCCAGTGGATGAGAACGAGCTGAATTTTCCTTACTGGAAAAGAAGGCTAAAGAGTAATCTTTTCCTCTGATTGAGCTGGTTGACTCTGACTCTTCTGGAAGATTCAGTTGACAAGACCAACTTTACCACAGTTTATTTACTAAAGTTAGGCAAAGCCTGTTTGCTGTTACAACTGCAAGCATGCCTTAATCAGCTCAGTCTGTGTAGTACTGGTTAGAGCTCCCTTGTTCATGCTGTCAGCATTGCTCATTGCCATGAAGATGAACTGGCAGTGTAAACTATCTGGAGGGCACATATGACTTTGGAACTTTAGAGGATTGCAGACTTTCCAAAATTCTGTTAAGTCAATACAGCTATGAAACTGCATATCAAAACCTTAAAGCAGTTAATTAATAGTTTCTAAGCAGATCAATCACAGTAATTTTGATTGCTTCCCTGCTTCTTACGGAGAAATAAAAACGGTAATCTATCTACCTGATGGACTTTGCGAGAATAAATACTGATTTTTTAGTTCATTTCAGCAAAAACTAAAGTCTGACAGATTACTGACAGAATTTTGAAAGACTACGCTGTTTTTCAACTGACAGTAAGTTGTATCAAAGGAGCCTCCCCATCAGCCTTTTACACAGGCACGAAATGTGAGTTGTCATGAAGAAAGTGATCTTCCAGTTTGTTTCCCACTTTGACCTGGTTGATTAACAATGGGCTAAAGGTAGTCAGGAGAAAGATCATTGTCAGGCTGAGTAAACAGCAATTTCTCAAGCAGAAATCTCCCCTGTGGCAGCTGTTTGACCTATAGTGACTTGTCCTATGTATAATCAGGAAAAAACTTGTGAACCAGCTCTTCTTGGGTGTTTTCTCTTCCCTTAAACTTATTTCATCCAGGAGTTAAGGTACCAAGATACCACCAACAAAGGCAGTTTACATCCTTTTCTCAAATGAACCAGTCACAGGAAGTTCCTCCACATCTCTAGGACAGCTTTGTCATGTGATTCTAGGCCATATGCAAATGTCAATCATTTATGTCTTCTGTTCAGGGTAAAATAAATTCACCATCCTCCCTCATTCCTTTGCCTCTCTAATCATTGTCCAAATCCATTCCCTAGATTTGTTCTTGGCTGTATCATGATTACTTGTTAAATATGCATATTTTTTCCCTGTCTTTTGTATATATGTGTGTATATATCTATTGCTATCTATCACTACAAAATGTTGCCTAATATAATTTTATATCTGTAACTTTCTTATATATGCAGCTTCTCTTAAATGAAATGGACCCTTCATAAGTTCTTGTCAAAGTGAATTGAATATTTTTTCAGAAATGTTGAAAATGAAATTTTTTAGTTCTTAAGGTTATATCAATTTGGTTAATTTGGGGTAGACATTTCTCATACTTTTGAAAGTAACTACTCTAGGGCATTTACACTTATACCAACACTTGGATTTTCTGGTAAGTTCATGACAAGAATGAAGCTCCCCTTCCAAGGACTAAATGAATGTTTGAAATATCAAACAGAATGCTAGGGCCAGCCCCTCATGTTTGTGTTCAATGGTATATAAAAATGTGAATAATGTATCATAATCTGCAGAAAATAAGGCGAACAAATTCTTAGTTTCCTAACTATCAGGTGCATACAGTGACTCTCCTTTCATCTGAGCTGGATTGGTACTGTCACTGGCTGAAGGACAAGCATTGTAGTTCAGGGTTAATACTTAATGTAAACTTCAGCAATATTACTGTGTTTCAAGTGATAGCCAAATTACTACATATACCTGAATCATCACTTGTTAATTGCTACAATTAAATAAATAATACCTATTGCACCTTCCTATCATCTGTCCTTTAAGGATATTCAAGTATTTTCTAACCACTTAGGGAATTCTTTAACACAGAAGTGAAATAACAGCCTAAGAAAGTGGAATCTGAGAATATGTTGAAGTTGGGGGGCAATATGTATTCACGCTAGTCACTTTCGTAGGTCAAAAGCTTCAGAGGTGAAGTTCCCTAAGTGTCCTGTGGAGTCAGCGAAGAGACACATGCCTCTGTGACTTGATTCAGAGCGCTTAATTTAGATGCCTATACATAGACAGTTATAAATCCTCCACAACCTTCATTTTGCATTGATGGCTACTGTTGAACAAGCAGGAAGATATTCTCAAATGAATTCACCCATTTCTCACATTTGACTAGTTTAATTTGTTTTTCAACTGCAGTCTGAATTTTCTTCCCTTAACATTTTTAATTGCTTTTTGTACTTTAATATGACCTTAGCAGACACACTTCTTGTGTGTCATTATGTTTACTTTTATTGTATGCAAAATTCTGGACTTTATACTTATCCTATTTGGCTTTTTTTATATAAATATTTAAAATATAATACAACTTTTGCTTGTGCTGCTAACCATCCTAAGGAAATCTCTCAGGCAGAAACAAACCCTCTGATAGGAAATTATGCAGGAGCTCTTCTTACTGTCTAACAAATTCTTACTCTCTTTAAATTCCCCAGCTTCTCTAATGTGAGGGCCAATCGTGTCCTGGGGGGCATCAGAAACAGCACCACCAGCTGATCAAGGGAGGGAATTGTCCTGCTCTACTCTGCACTAGGGTGGCCTCACCTGGGATATTGTGGGCAGTTTTGGGTGCCACAATGTAAGAAAGATATTAAGCCACTAGACACTGTCCAGGGGAGAGCAACACAGGTGATGAAGGGTCTGCAGAGGAAGTCATATGAGGAGCAGCTGAGATCATTTGGGCTGTTCAGCCTGGAGAAGAGGAGACTGAGGGGAGACCTCACTGCAGTTACTACTTCCTTGTGAGAGGAAGAGGAGAGGCAGGCACTGATCTATTCACTCTTGGGACCAGTGACAGGACTCAAGAAAATGGCTGGAAGCCATGTGAGGGGAAGTTTAGTTTGGATATTAGGAAGAGGTTTTTCCACTCAGAAGGTGGTTGGGCACGGGAACAGGCTGGTGGTTGCAGCACCAAATCTGTCTGAGTTCAAGAAGCATTTGGACGATGCTCTCAGGCACATGATGTGATTCATGGGCATGTCCTGTGCAGGCCCAGGAGATGGACAGGTGATCCTGATGATCCCTTCCAACTCAACATATTCTATGATGCTATAATTCTATGAAGTTGCATTTGTCTGTTTTGTATTGAGGAACAGGAGAAGAGCAGTGTTTTCTGATAGAGAATTCAAAGGTAGAGGTCCATGTGCCAAGTAACAAAGCAAAGATAATCTCTGAGTTTATTTGTACTTCTGAGTATAGTCAGCATCACAAAACACAGACTATATAACTAGCATTCTTTGCTAGCTGTCTTTTAGTTCCCTTTTTACATAACCAAATACCACATGCATCTGTATTTTACTGGTGTAGCTTCCAGCACAACTGCAGACTGACTCCAGATACCTCCCCTTAGATCCACAGAAAGGTGCTTTAATTGCTCTATTACCTCACTGCTTTGTGCTAAAAATACATAGGCAAATGTTTTAGTTATGCTATCCAGAAATGTACCATTGTGCTTCAAATGTTACAGAAAGATACAATGTTTGGGGAGAGTGACAAGATTAAAAGTTTGGGGAGCATGATGGATTTTCTGAGAACAGTGAGTTAGAAAATAGGAGAGGAAGCATTTTGTGCTGCTTCCTTGGCTGTTAGCAGAAGGTGTCTGCATGCTGCAGAACAAGGCACTGACTTTCTGGTTCCAAATTATGGGAATTTTAATTCCTTTCCTTTCGCTCTGACTAGCAAAGCCAAGTAAAATCAAATGCTTGAGTCATTTTAGTGCCATTTTACTCAGTAATTTTATCAATGACGTCCATGAGCAATCCAGGAGAAGTCAGGTTTTAAACAGAGAATCATATCCCATACATTTGTTCTGCTCTCTTTAGTAGCAAAAAATGCCAAATTTTTCCAATGATCTGCAAACCAACACTGTGAACTTTTTCACAAAGCTTACTTTTTTGTACTACCTGGTGTGATGTTTGACAAGACAGGCGCTGTGAATGACAATATTAATGCCAACCAAATTCTCCTTACAGGTAACTGTTTCACAGCTGAAACAAAAGGCCAGAAATTGTTCAATACTTACTTAGACAAGCATCACTTATTTTGTAGAGAAGGAAGTATTGATCTGATGGCCATACAGGTGCAGAAATAAATTTTGAAATGTCAGGAGGGAAAATAAATGGGCTAATTAGAAAGCAGATGAACATAGCCTGGTCACCACCCTAATTTTAACATGAACCTATCACAAAAATTCTCTACTAAAAAAAAAATAAAAGAAAAGAAATAACACTAATAGTAATGTGTTACTTTATCATTACAAAAAGTAAATGTGTATGACTGTAAAGGCAATTTTACTGACAGAAAACCATTGTTTTGTTTTGGTTTTTTTCCATTTTTCTGTGAGTCATCTACTCTGTGGTGATCTTACATCAGCAAATTTCAGTGGCTTTATATTTGTGTGAAGGAACAGCTCATAACTTCTGCTGTTTCAGGGTACACTATTTTCTTTTACTGTACAGAAGTCACTGGTTGAAATTAACTTCACTGGAGAATAACATAGCTAAAACCAGCACAGAAAAAAAATCTATTACAGTGGATCTTAATCACAAGTCACAAACTTCATGACAAAATTTCCTTACTGTCACAGTAAGAAAAGATCACTTACAATATATTGAAGGACTGGTATACCATAAAAGGAACAACTGTCACTCCATCTGGTGGGAAAGTTACTATGCTCCATACATGCTTCATACATGGATGACAAAGATTTAATTATTTCAAAAATAAATATGGGAGGTATCAATATTAATTCATATTTTCATGTGTGTTTGTCTGGAAAGAACCCACAGAAGTGCCAAACATCACTCATTTGCAAGTCCTCCCTTCCAAATAAGTATTGTTTCTATAGGTGGAAGGAACTGAAGTATAAAAGGGGTTTTTTTAAACAGGTTCTGCTAAATAACAGCTCCATCATCTACTAAGCATTTTCCGTTGCCTCAGTAAATTTCATTTTAATTCTGACACTTCTTCAGTTTTCCATAAAGATCTGTTCTAAAAGATGAAATTCTTGTTGTCTTGGCCTAGGCGAGGATCCAGAAATGATCACCAGATAATCCTGTGTATTCATCAAATTATCCACCCTATTGAAAATGTATCTGAAAACTGCTTAAAAAAAGCTAAACATGATCAAGTGTCTGATGGCTTAATTTTTAATAATTGTGTTTTGATTTTCTAGGCCTGAAAGTCCATCACTTTTGGCTATCTTGACAGGGTACCTAAGCATGTAAGGATGTTTTAACTTGTATGTTTTCTTAAATGCAATGACATGAACCGAAACCAGACACAGAAACTGGCACTTCTTCCTCCTAGGTTGACAAGACACAGTTATCTAATTTTTTTTGAAAGTCTGACAGAAAATACTCCCAGTCAATACTCCCAGTCTTGTTCAGTGACACTGTTATCATATTCTTACTTAATTTTTCATATTTCTCCCACCCAACTGTATTGATTATCATTTTTTTGTTATTTCCAATGGAAATATGAGTGAAAATTCAGATACATACAAAGGAAAACTTGAGGCCACTATTTTTTTTTCATAGACAGCAGTTTGTCTGTTGCTTGTCAATGAACTCAAGTGTCTAATAAAAATTTATAATGAATTCATGGTGGTGAATCATATTCTATGCTAGAAATAATGGCATAAATTGTTAATGAAAATTATGCCAAAGTAAAAGAAAAAATACCAGTGCTCCTGCTTTCAGGTAGTTTTATAACTCAGTGACTATAGAGTTGCCTCAATTACTTTAAAAAGACTTGATTATAATTTCTGAATATATCTGGAGTTTGATTCTGTGCTTTCAAAATTCACTTCTCTGGTGTTTCTTGGTTTCACCCCAAACAAATAAATCCATTGCCTCAGCATCCCTATAGTCATCTGTTTGGAAGAATTCTAGCAATTGTCACTAAAATGACAATATTTAGCAATTATAATTTTGAAACACTATTGTGAGAGGATAAAACCAGAATTTCTGACTTATTCTCAGGTTTCAGCAGTTGTGTAACAGTCTAAGCTGTTTTCTTTCATGCTAAGAAATATAGCAAAGGCCATACATTACACAAACTTTTTTGCCAGTTCCCTTTGACCCTGCTATTACGATGCTTGAAACATAATTTAATTGCTGGAACTCTCTTGGATTCTCAAATCTTTGCTCTGAGCTTTCTCTTTTTCTGAAATAGAAGCCTGGATTTTGTTAAAATGTCCGTGAAGTATATGGTATTTCAGTAAATTTCAGTGTGGGATTTTATGTACTTTCAGAAATGGAGAGCAAAGAATGAAATAACTCACATATATTACAGCTGCTAATAGATGCCACAGGCATGTCCAACATCTGATGGTTCACAGATCCTTACCCCTCTAGCTAAGTGCAATAACATTATGTTACAAATTCTGTCTTGTTGTGATACTTGGGTTTGTGCTCTTAGTAGCACAATGCTCCAGCATCAACCGTAGGCTTGGTTTGTGTACAGTCTGCTAATTATAGTACTCATTTTCTTAGGAGATGACAAATATTAGTTCACATCCGTGTGTCTGACAAGTTTGCCGTCCAGCTTTCCTGCTGCTGAATGAGTATTCCTGCCACTACAAGAATAAATGAGAGGTAAGAGGTTAAGCTACATTCACAGCCCCCCAAGGTACCTTTGTGTTTCTTCAATGCTTCTGACAAAATTGTAATAACTTATATATAATAATACTGAATCTTGTGATTTTTTTTTATTTTTTATTTTTTTTTATTTCTGATGGAGAATACCCAATGTTGTCATGGTCTCCAAAGGCACACAGGTGACAGAGATTTAATAAAATCATTGCAAATTTCAAAACTGCTAGCCTTTTCTCCCTATGCATGAAGCCCTACTCCTCAGAGACTGTAAATTACAGTCATCATTAAGCTGTATGCTAAAAAATGTTGATTTTTTTTTAACACTGACATGATTTAGCGTGCTTTTTTTGCCATAAATAATATCACATGGTTTAAATCAAGCAAAGTGATTTTAAATCTTCATTACATTGATTTAGTTTGTTCTTCAGGGCAGATTCTAAAGCCAGGGCAGGATCATAATGGAAAGTTGCATGTGCAAGAAAAGCACTAATTGGCCAATTTCTTCAAACAGTTGATACTACAACATAACAACTTGCCCTGTTTCAGATGTGCAATTTGAAGTGCTAATTGAAAAATTTAGTCTATTTTTTACTGCTAAAATAGTTAGAAAAATTACCCCTTAAGCAATCTTAATGTAAAAAATAAAGAAGCAAGTATTCCTAGTTGGTTTTAAAAATTAAAATTATATTTCCTTATTCTTAGAGCACCTACCACTTGTCAGGCACATTTCTGATTGGCATCATGCAACAGCTTGTTGGTGAGAAGGAGTTCAGAGCAGTGAGGTCAAATCAAACCCACATCATAGAGAGCCAGTGAACAGAGTTATAGACTCTCTTGTCACCTACTCCACATGGATCTATGGGACTGGTTCCTCCTGTCATGTTGTGGATAGCACCAACATGCATCAGAATGTATTATCAGAATTCCAGCATTTACTTCTGTAGCACACATTATTTTGACAAATGCTTCATCTTTGGAAGATGTGTTCTAAGAACTTGTAGAGAACTCACAGCAGGAGAATTGAGAGAGAAATTTTCTGATAGGATTCACCTTACTAAATGACTAAGAGGAAATGTCTACGTTTGTAAAGTCCTGAATTCCCCTTTGTACAGAGGAATATAGGATCTCATTGGACATGATTCTTCTCATTCTGAAGCAGACACTAAAGTAGAACTGTCATGTTCTATTTTCCCCGACTGGTGTGACTTCATAGATGCTTATATAAAAATTTTCAAAATTAGGTGAGACAAAATCTGACATCTGCTTTTCCAAACAAATCTCTTGGATCAGATCCACAGTTCATCAAAGTCCATGCATGGCTGTTTATTCAGTTCTCTGGATCAGAGATCATTGCTGTCTTAATGAAAGATATAATATAATAAAGCATAAGTGTTGGATTTCTTCAGTTCAGTTGCCAGAACTTTCTCAGAATTGTGGCACGGCTATGGAAATATGTTAGGAATGTAAAAAAAGCATTTTCTCACATTAGTCATTCACTGTACATTTGGTTACTGGCCATTTTAATTTAAAGCTTTGATTTAGTAAGAGAAAACTGACTAAATCAATCTTTTTTTATTTAGTTAGGGAAAACAATGTTTTAACATATGGAAGCCTTGGAATCATTCCAGGAAAGAAAAAGGTTTGGCTGAAGTCAGGCATATACAGTTTGTGTTTCGAAAGTATGGCTTGGGCAGGGATGCGCCACTGTGACTTCTCAAAAAAATGTACCAACCCATGTGAAAAAGCAACACTCACTTGTCCTATCAGCAGTGTTAAAAATGACTTTGTGTAAATATTATCCACACGGTTCTTGGGTTACACAGAGCACACAGTGTCCAGGTTTCCATGGACAGCAACAGATGTTCTATGTCACCAAGAGCGTTCTCAGAACCTGGCATGGATAGGGCTTTATGAAGAGATCAATAAAACACATGCTAGTACCAGCCAAAAAAAAAATTCTTCTCTTTCAAACTAAGCCCATGTTTTGAATGTCAAATGTTATATCTGCAAAGCAAATGGTTGAGGATTTCAACATATTTCAACTGTAGGGAGTTGTACCAGCTGCAAGAAATATTACAAACTGAGCAACCATAGAGGGAATATGATCAAAACAGGACAGGTTACACATTTAGCTGCTGTTCCAGCATTTAAGTGCCAAAACATCTTGATACGGATCAGGAGAAGCAAGTGGTTGTTCATATAGAACTAAAGTCTTTTCCATCTTGACACTGCAATGTCCTGCCGGGACCTGGAAGTTACATAACTAAAGAGGATCTTCTCATGCTAGCTACAGAATTATTTTGAGCTCCAGTCAGGGATGATGTTACATTGGTTGTAACAGATCCCTAAAATCTTAGATTGATATAGAGTGTCTGATGGGGAAAAAAAATCCAAACCTGTTTTATTTTGCTAATTGAGATCATATCTGATACAATAGCTTTAAACTGTAAATAAAATTCTTTATGCAATTTTTCCTGATAACAGAACTCATCCGTCACTGCACCCAATATGTAGCAATAAAATTCTGTCTCTATATGAATAATGATTACTTGTTACTGAATGTCATAGGTCAAATTTCAGTTGTCTGACTTAAGTGTAAGCATGTAGCTCCAATCTAAGTGAAAAATCATGGAAGTTGCATAGAATTTCTGTTCATCATGAAATGTGTTTTTATTAGATAACGTTGCTGCAGTGGTGAGAGAATATTTATATGGAATGATATGACAAACATGTCACATATCAACTACAAATACAGACTAATAAATTGTAAGTTGTCTTAGCTGTGGGGTCAGTAACACTGAAGAATCTTAATGTGAAAAAAAAACACCTCATAAATTAAAAAATACTAAAAGAAAAAAAAAAAAAAAAAAAGAAACAAAAACCAAACCAAACAAACCCAAAAGAAACCCTAGAAACTGTACTTTCCAGGAATAGCCTGGATTAGCCAAAACCAAGTTCAATAGAGTAGCAGAGTACCATACTTTGTTTGCTTTCTTGCTTTTTGAGATCAACAGGGCCTTCAAAATGCGAGCAAATAGCTCTGCTGAAACTCTTTTGACTTTCACCTAAAAAATTCAAATGTCTGAATACCAAGCTAACATTTAAAAGATGCAATGACAGCAATGAAAACCCAGGGAGGAAAAAAGAGGGAGTTTTCAACAAATCCTAACTTTTGCATCCTCATAGCCTAAATTAAGTCTTTTTATGTTTTCTACTCATTATGGAGAATTATGTACTGCAGTCACAATAAGGCAAAAAGTTTTTTTATTATTTTTCAATAATAACCAGCATTGCCCTTTTTGAGGCAACTGAGTTAAAACTGTGTCTTGTGGATTATTCTGCATAGGACAAAATGTAGGTAATGAATATTGTAGGCACAAAACAAAACCAAACCCAAACATTAAAGGGAGTAACTGATGGTTGTTATCTCTCTAATAATATTTAATTATTCATGCAAATATACCATCAGCATTATGTTGGTCACAGGAAACAAGGCCATGGTTTAAATAGGCAAATAAGATTCTGGAGTGTGTCTACTTCTATATATACAGTTTCAAAAACATCACAGGACCTTGATGCTGTGGGTAATGTGTTCAACCCTTTCTGAACACCATGCATAATAAGAGTTTGACAGCTGTCTATCCAGGCTGTAATCCATCTCTGTCAACAACAGTCTTGGCTATTTGGGTCAGTAATGTAATTTCCAGGGAATTTGAATTTTAGCTCCTCCACCGGACAGAATTTCATTGTGTGTTATGCCGAACAGCATTCATTAACTTACTGTATTTTCCAAGTTGGTCACTTTGTGTGGAAAAAAAAGGGAGTGAAACTCATGGCTTAATACTGTTTGACTTCATGATTATGTGATTCTGTGAATTTATATTAGAAACAATGGAGAGCACTGACAGCCTTCATATAACAGTTCTTGAAATCCTGTTTGAATTTTTGTAGGTATTATTCTTTGCGAAATATGAAACTCCTAGGACAGTTAGAGCATTTCTGTTCTCATACCAATAATACCTCCAGCTGAGGCACAGGAAATTCAAATTGCTTTTCAAACTAAATAATGAGAAGCCTTGATTTCTTGCTTGTCTCAAGCCAAGTTAATGGGAAACAGATGCACATTCCTGTCAGAACACTAAGTTGTATATTTATCTACTGCTGGCTTATCTTTCAACATACTGGGTTAAAATTATTTTCTTTTTTATTCCCCCCCCCCCCCCCCCGCCCAGTTAGTATTGTATTTGGTTAGAATTCTTTTGCAAAATATTAAGGAAAATAAATTACCAATCTCTATTAATATTGATAATTCTGATCAGTACTGGAAAATTTAAACCATTAACTTGATCAAAAAGCAATTTGTGTCCTTGGGGAAACACAGTAGCAAAAGTACCATTCATGATCTAAATTGACACAAAATCATGAAAACCATAATCATCTGATGTAACAAAACAGTCAATCTAGACTCCAATACGATATTTTATTTTGACACCTGTACTAAAAACGTTCTGCTAAAATAAATCTTCCTTAACAAAAAATTGAAGATTTATCTTTATTTTTAACACTGTACCCACCCTCCCTCAGACCTTTGATATGAAGTTATACCATTCACCCATTGGAAATATCACTTCAGTTGCAATGAAAGAGGTTCCTGGGTACCCTTTATGAAAATTCCTAAGACAATGTTTTAGGTTTATCAGTCAGATGATTATGGGCTGTACAAAATGTGAGAGCTGCCAGTGACAATATCAGGGGAAAGTGTTATTTTCAAGCTGGTTTATATGCATATGCTCAATGATGTTTTTTTCCTTTGCATTTCTCAGCCCTATAAATGGACAACATCAATATCTTTCTCCCTCTGAATAGGAGTGTATTAAAAAAAAACAACAAACCTTTTGCATTGTAAAAAGTGCTTTGCAAGAATTTCATTGATGATAATTCTGCTTACTAGAGTCAGCAATGATCAGGCACATGCTGGAGAGGAAACACAAAATGGAAAAAACCCATTCTTTCTTAGTAACCAAAGCTAGTTTTTTAAAATTCAAAGTCCTTGTGTGATTCAAAAACATGGACAGAAATTGTTTGTAATGGAAAACAGAGAAATCTGCATGTCCAGATTAATACTACATTTCATGAGTATAGTGCATATGTTTCAGGTCTTAGCTTCCAGCTATAGGTGACTAATGGCCTGAATTCAGTGAGATTGTCCTCAAATGCAAATATATAATGGTGAGATTAATAGAGCTTATTTATATTTTCTTAAAGGCTAAATCAGGAACTGTTCACAACACTGAATGTCTCAGTGCTGTCCTTAAATGTATTTTTACTGTGATACAAAAAGCCAGTGTTAAAAAACTGTCATTTTTATAAACCTGACATTCATCCAGCAGTATCGGTTCCCAATGTGTTTGGTTTATGCTTCTCCTTTCTTCACTTCTCCACTTCTGTCTCCCACATCTCCAGCACATTTGGAGTCAGTGCATTTACAATTTACTTATCAGTTACCACTGAAGAAGACCCTTGGCAAACGATCAACTCTACTTTCCAGCTTTGAAAGGGATACAGTCATTCTCAAGTCCTTGTTGTTTCCTAAAAATCTGTGACATCTTAGAAGAATGGTCCTGGTCTGGAGTTCATGTACTGATTTCAGCAGAGTCCAGCCCATGGTCACACTTGTATTCTCCTGTGCTCTGACCAAGGTTACTCTGAGTTTAAAACTATTTCACTTCTTTGATTTCTTGAAAACATAGGCTTAGCCATCCCTAGAGGCTTCGTGCTTTGCAGGATGTGGAGGAGGAAATGGACAAGTAAAGCTATATCTTCTTTGCAAGGATAGAAGTTTCTCCATGTTCTAGTTTCTTTAAGGGCATCTTGATGAGCAAGGAATATTTTTGCGGTGCTGTGTCCCTCTGCTATTCACCAGCCTTCTCCCCTAGGACACGTTCTCACCTTTCCCAAGGGTTGGAATGCCTTCCCAAGCATTGAGTTGTATGACTACCCACTTTGTCACTCTGTACAGTGGACTTTGAAGAAGTGACAGAGTTAAAAACTGAACATATTTCCATGTTATTGTTTATATTGTTCTTTTCCTGCCTCCTTCCAGAAGGCATTTTCATAATCTTCCACTGTAATAGCCTGGCATGCTAATTGAAGTTTTCTGCGTTCAGCTACAAAGTAATTTTGCATTTCAGGTAATGAAATAAGAAGCTGCTAAATCTTATGTCTTCATTGCCTTACTGAAAATACACCTAATTTATCAAGCAAAACACAAGTCATTAGGAAATGCCATGACTGATGTTTAAGACAACCCCTTAAACATCATGTCACTCATGGTAAGAACTATACAGGAGACGACTGCAATCATCATCTTATTAATTGCTTACCCTCAGAGAGGAAAAGAAGTTACACATCAGCAAAGATCTCCTACCATTAAAAGCACAGCATTTCAAACCCTGCAGGAAAGGCAGGGAGACAGAGAGGCAGGCAACAAGAGCAAAGTAACTGTAAAAAGTGCCAGGGGCTGTGATTTGGGAAGTGCAAGGAATGCACAGCATTGGGAAGCAGAGTCAGATATGTTAGCATAAAATTGGAAAGTGCTTGTTTGAGGAAGTGGAGAAAAAGTGCTGCTGGTTTTGATTATATTTATGTCCTACACAGAGCAACTGCAAGTTCTTAGGCTGATGATGGCCAAGGACTTTTTTCTTTTTTAAGATGGATATAGCTTGCCAAAGGAATGTTTCTGGTATAGCAAAGCATACCAGGCTTGGGACTTTCCAGAAGGTATAAGATCATTCACAGAATGACTTGAACTTTATTTAGACACCTTTTCTCAGGTATTTGAGCATTGTCTGGGAGCAAATCTTTGGTGGTGTTGTGAGTTGAAGTAAGAACATGTCATCCCTATGAGGCACTGGCAGATGTGGCCCAGAGATAGCTTGCTATTACTAACTCCCAAGGAAGCATGCAAATTACTGGCCTATTCTATCCCTTATTTCATGTCTGTTGCTGTTTCTTGACACTGAATAAAATTATGATCTGTGCTAATAGCTGTTGAAAGCTGTAACCTCGTGGTTAATTTACATCTGCTTAAACAAATGCTCCATGTGTTAATTTAGCACCAGTAAGTCCCAGCATGTTAAGCTGCATTGCTTCCTGTGCAGTCTTGCCCCATCCTCATACAAGACATTTTGTACCTTGTGGCTGAGGGCCAGGTCCTGCTCTTAGATTTATCCAGTCTGCCTTTTTCTCCCTTGACTATGCCTTAATTGCTCAGATGGTTGTGTAGTTGGTACACTGCCATCCATTTTATCCTTTTTCTTTTACTTCAGACTTTATGAAATACTAGGGCATATTTTGAAAAAAACAGAAGGAAAACCAACTTTTTTTCCCCCTTCCGTAGCACACTGTTGGTCTGATATAACTCTACCAGGATTTCTTCTTGACTACTTCTTGATTAAATCAAGGTCAGAATAAATCATTTCAAGTAGTGTATGTGCTGCAACAACACACTGAGGCAAGTGTATGTATTTTTCATGCCACAACAATCTTTTAACATCCAGTACAAATGACTCATTACAGGTTCAGCAGGTTATTACTTTCTTGAAATACTAGTAAATTCAGTCTCTTCTCCTCAGGTTTTGCATAATATTCTATATTTCTGGCTATTTTCCACCATCATGGGAAAATTAAAGAAACAATGCCCACAATGGCAGGAGTGCTCTTTAACATCTAATACTGCCTTGCTTCCTTACTGTCCTTTTTTGGTAATGTTTAGGTTAACTTCTGAATGTCATCAAGCTCTCTGACAGAAAGGTGCCTTGATGCTTGCAATAGTGGAAAATTCCAATTCCTCATTAGTGTATTTACTGTGTTTTACTGGGGCTAACTGCAGGTTTAAATGCCCTGATTATTTTAAATGATATTACTAAAAAACATTCCTGCTGCTTGGAAATGATTGCATTTTTTCAGAAATAAAAAGTACTCTAAAACATCCAACTCAAAGCTTTAACTGTAAACCAGTCATAAATCGGCAGACTGTTTTTCTCTGAAGTGTTTCAAAGAGTAATTTACTCCTGATGTCACAACATCTCTTGCAATTCTTGCTGGAGACTGAATTTTGCTGACATAGACTCATTATGTCAGACACAAAAGACTTTATTAATTATCTTAATTTAAATGTGTTTTGGACCAGGCCTGAGGGAGAGAATAAAAATAACAGAGAGAAGAGGATTACCATTCCAGCTGTGCAATGGAAAACAATCTGACTGTGCAGAAGAAGGAGAAAGAAAAGAGTAACTTCCATTCTCCCAGCATATTCTGAGAGGGGAGAGGAGAGGGGTGAGAGTGTAAACTGCTGCTCTAGTTTACATATCTAATTGATTTCATTTTGCTTACATGGAAATTTTATGCTATTCTTCTTGTTCACTTCCATTTTGAGAGCTGCTTGGAGTTTTTACCATTCTCCTTTCTCAATCTGAAAGGTCAACCAGGACAAGGTAGGGATGAGGTTATAAGATTGCTTGGTGTCTGTAAGAAATGTGGTCATGATGAAGAGAAAACTCAGACAAGGCTGACTGAAAGACACGAAGGGCAGTCAGGAGAGTTTTAAAGTCTCCTTTCAGAGTTCTTGTGAAGAAAAAGAAATTGTTTATGCTTTTTGGTGTCAGGACATGAGAAAAAAATGCAAGAGAAAGAGCTATCTTTGCCTCTACATCTCTTACTGAGCAAGAGAATGTGGATTTCTGTCATTACGCCTAATGCTTTATGGACAAAAAACCAGTTATGAATAAAATGGCTACTCAGGGATTCTCTCTTACAGGCTCCTCACAGCTGCAGTTGACATCTAGGGTGTTTTACAGCATGCACCCCGCTAGGGTGTTTTACAGCATGTGCCCCTCTGGACACAGAAAACCCCAAAACCCCATAGACACTGTGACAGACCCTCTCCTCTTCTCTGTAGTGACCTGGAGCAGGGTTCTGGGACAGCCATCCAGTGTTGTCCCCACAGAGGAGAGCAGCAAGGTCCCCAGGAAGAGATGGCTGCCCAGCTGCTTGTCAGACATGGGCAGCTCCAGACATACCTGTAGAGATGTACAAGTGTCTGCAGGATGTCTTTCCAATTTGTAGCTGTTGTAGGACTGCAAGAATCTCAAGAAGTGAGTAGGTAGCAAACGGGTAATCCTGCTCCAAGTGCTGGATTTGGCCTAGGTGCCTGTGTTGGTTTCAAAGCCTTTGACTGGCTAAGTAGCTTTCAATGATCAAAGGATTTGATTTTGCTGTATGCACACAGTTTGTACAACCAGAGACCTGGCTTTAAACCAGGTTTGTCTTTTGCCATAGTTTTGCTCTAATCTTCAGTGTAGTTTATGAGAAAAGAAGGACTTTGGAGCATCGGTGCAGGATTGATCCTTAACTGAAAAGAAAGCACACACAGGCTTTTTGTCTGCAGTTCTCAGAAACCATACAAAACCAAGCAGACTTCCTTTTCCAGTTGTTTATCTGTCTCTGTTGTTTATCAGATTGGGAGATTGATAGCAGAGACTAGTTCATAACAGAAATTTCCATGTTTCTAGATGAAAGAAAGTACAGAGCAAAAAAAAAGAGGCAGAAATTAAGGCATTTAGTTCTCATATTTACAACGACCTTATCTAAAGATGGATTATGTCTGTGAGAGATAGTAGATGCTAAAGTCAATGCCACCCTGCCTTAACTGCTCTGAATGCAAGCTGTATTGATCTGAAGTGTACAGGGTGCAACAACTCCCACTAAGAGCAGTATCCCTTTATCCCTGCATCCCTTTATCTATTTTGCAGAGTATTGCTTCATTATGCTAAATTGCATAAACATCATGAGTGTTCCTTCATCATTTTTAATAGCTGATCGAGTAGTTTTATTTTTATATACTCCAACAAGTCCTGCTTAGCAGGGCTGAGTATTAACTAATCCCAATGCAGTAATTTGGGTTTAACTTTTTTGGTGAGAATGGAGCACGTCTGTTGTATGGAGATAGTAAATCAGTGTAGACGTTCCACCAGAAGATTAGAAGGTCCACCTACATTGTTGGCCTGTATCTATCAGACAGCCATAGCTTGTTGTCCAAATCAGTTTTGTGTCAGTACTGAACTGTTTTGAAGATCTGTAGTTCAATACAAACTTCATCATAGAGTTTACATTCCGTAAATGGCTCGGTCAATTTAAAATGAACTCAACCTGACATTTTAACCTCTTTACCAAGTTATGCAGACTGTTTGTACTGGCTGGAGGATCTAATAGTTCGGATAAAAAAGAGAATGGACAGTCAATCATCATATTTCAGTTGAATCACTGATTCACTCTGTGATCTATGCAAAGCTCTTAGTCTCTATTGACTCATAGGCATTTTTTTTTAAATAAAAGTACTCCAAGAGCCAAATATATCACTTGAGATGTGTTTTTCTTGTTAAATTTATGTCTGCTTTCAGAGGAATTATCTAAGCAAGGGATATTTCGTATAATGCTAAAAACAACATAGAAATATTGGAAATAAATGATTTGCCTATCATGAGTCATCCAAAACATGAACTGAGCTATTAGTACACAAACCTTACACATATAGTTGTCAACAATTCTTGAGTGTTACTACAGCTTGTGTGGATTTTGTTGTGACTTATTTTTTTCAGAATTAACTGAATTCTCAAGAAGTAGGTCTTTCAGCCACTTCTCAAATTCCTTTTCTCAGAGCTGAACCATAGCTCAAGACACTTTGAGAACCCCAATACCCCACCACTCAAAAAAGGCATGGTCAGCCCAGTAGCACTTGCTTTTCTGTCAAGAAAACTGTCTGCCTCAAGAAGCACAGTGTGAAGAAAATGGTTAAATCATGTTCTGTATGATAGAGGCAGTGTCATGCAGATATTAGTGATTCATGAATCCTTCAAACTGTTCTTCAAAGAGCAGCTGCCATTTTGTGTGCTGTTTCACACCCAGGACATAAGAGAACAATTTACAACTGTGTAGTAGAACTACTGTGTTTTTTGTGATAGCTTATTCTTATCCTTGAATTGGTGTTGAGGTAACATGCATTCACAGTGACAAGACTGACACTGAATCTCCTCATCCTGACTTTGCCACAAGCCTAGAGCATTCTCTCAGGCAGTGGTTCAACATATATGCTGCACTTCTTCTAGTCAGAGTACATTCACTGAAAGTACGGTCCATATCTTGCCATCATGTTGTGGGGAAAAAACATGTCACAGATAATATTAACATATAATAAAAATGCACTGACAAGAAAAGAATGGTTGCAATATCAAGCATCACAGTTGATGAAACTAATTAAATACTTTTTCATTCTTCTTTTAAAAAACAAGAAGAAATAACATCTTATCTACTTTTTCTCCTAAAGCAATACCATATAGTGCCCATCCTGGAGTAAGGAAGGAGGTTCCCCTAGCTTTCTTCATGTCAGTAGTGGCTAGGCTCTGGAGATGGTCTGAAATTATACCTTTCATTAAGGATGCTGCTTTTCAGTTTTTTAGAGTCTCTAGTGGAAGGCTGTCTTTGTGTGTGCAGCTCCACATCATCTTTCACAGCACAGATGAGACTGCCCTTACCAGGGATGGACTGGCTGCAGAAAACTGGAGCAGGGATAGGGGAAGGGGAGACGACAACCATGGAGTGAAATAGCTGCTCAGACAGACTTCCCATCAAAGGAAGAAAGCTCTACACCTTCTGGTCAGCTAGAGAGGAAAAACAAGAGTGTTATTATAGTTTTTACACTGTATTTGAGCCACAGATTTCTCCTTTAGAGGCTAATCAATGTACTCATTTTGTTGAATTCAGAAAAGAACAAACAAATAAAATTATTTTGAAGTCAGGTAAATAGAAGTGAGAAGGTCAGTCCTGTAAGTGCAGCACAAGTTTCTTTACAGCTACCCAATGGATACTTTAGCCTGCATGTACAGTAAGAGGGGAGGTCAGTTTTCTTATCTCTGTTGATTCTGTGCATCTAAGATCTTACAGATGCTAAGATATCATGAGATCCACTTAGAATTTTTAACATGGGATGCCACACAGATCTTTTCCAACAGCTGCAAAATTTCAAAATCATCTGCAGAAGGTCTGATCGCTTGTCAGCTCTTCATGGAGCAAATAAATCATTTAATAGAGGAAACACAAGTCCTGTTTTTGCTGTTGTCTGGATTCAATTCTGTGGCTGGCAGTCAAGGAAGCAGTCACCTGCACCTGGTCGTCTGCCACAATGAGAGCAGAAAGGGAGGAGACATGGCAGTGTCACTCCTGCCATAAGCAGCCATCAGCACCATCCCCTCTGTTCATATGCTGCAGTTCATAACTTCCAGAGGAACCCAGGAACAGGAGCAGAGCACAGAGCCATCTCTCTACTTTGCAGCAAGGAAATCGTATCTTACAAGGGTTGGAATGACACAGCATTGCTATGACTGACTAGGGAATCCATCTCTCAGAAAAAGTTTACCGCCCAGACTCATTCTCATTTACTTCAACTTGGAGAGAAGGCAATGGGGTACAAGTATTATGATGTGCATTTCAAAAGTGGTTTTTCTTGTGGCTTTCTTTTTTTCAATTTAAAATTGTGGTACTATGCTACATCTATGCCAGAAGTTTTAAAATAGGTCTTGGGAAGTGAGAGGAGCAAAAGGTGTTAAAATCTGGGAAACAGAAAGAATCTCCTCTCAACTTTATTATAAAGTTTTAATAGCATAAAACTAAGGGAAAAGGTAAGGCCTGCTTCTACAGTACCTACATGAGCAAAACAGGTCATCTTTTTTTCCTAAAATATTTTCCACATTTTTTTATTCCTTTATTTCAAGTTGTGTTTAATGGAAAAAATGTCAACCACATTTAATTCACGGAAAACAGCAGCTGGAAGATATGTTCAAGGTGACAGAGCAAGTGAATTTCAGGAACTGGAAAGAAAATAAACCAGTATGGTTTTGGGTATCTTCCCCGATCACTGGTTCATGCAGCTTTCCCTTAAGAGACAGTGATTCTCATTGTCTCTTCAGTCATAAAACAGACTCTGCATATAAAGGAATAATATATATACATTATATAATATATATAATGGAAACTGCCTTCCATTTTCATCTCACTACAGCCACAGTTTTTAAACTGTCACCTATTCTTCCCAAGATGTCCCTGGGAATGCCACACATACTGCAGAATATACAATAGGATGAGCTCATTGCTTTCTACAAACAAAAAAAAACCCTCTCTGAGAAAAATAGAACTTTATTTCTATATAATAAAGGTCATGACACAGCTTTCTTATATTCACACTATATTTTTGGAGAGCTCACACAGTCCAGATCACAAAAATAACAAACCTCCTTGAGAATGCTGAGGCTTCATCTTGTAGGCAGTTTACATTGTTAAGGTACTCTGAGTCACAGTAATCACAGTCTTAATCAGCTGTTGATTTTAATTGTTAAGTGTAATCCATCTGATCCAAATTCCAAAGGCTAGCAATGAATTGCCTTCACCACTGTAGGCTCTAAGCAAAGCATTGATCCTTGGTGCACAAAGCACATAACAAGGAAGTATTTTCTCCCAGACATGGATGTTTTTCAAGATGTGCAGGATGTGGGTCTTTGAGTGCACTCTTGCATATTAATCCTACTGCAATGATGTCTTCATCAAAAAAACCCTGAAGCACAGAGCTCTTTTAACATGCTTGTTGTTGCTGGTCTTTCTTTTCCCCAGGAACCTGATGTCTGCTCCCATCCTCCAGTCATCAAGTTCTGATCTCTCTATAGGCAAAATGCTCTGTTGTGCTTCTCCAGAAAAGCATTGACCAAGTAGTGAGCAGAAGAGAAGTAGCCTATGCTCAAGATTCAAGCAAGGCTCCAGTAAATGGTAGAAACTCACAGGGGCTAACCACCAAAGAGAAACACCTGGCAGCATGTGTCAGAAGACTTTCCTATGGTGACAAAACGTCTCGCTGTTACTGTCAATATAGGTCATTGGAAATCACTTTTTAATTTGCACTTACAGGCACTGTCTGTTATGCTCAACCCACTTTTGTGCAGTACTGTGTTGTGGCTTACCATTTTGAGAAACACAGCTATGACTTCCCCATCTGACACCCATCAGAGAGAGAATACTCAGACCTGCACAATTCCAGCTCCTAGTGCAGAAGTAAGAGAACACTGCCATGTCTTCTGCATCACTCCAGAGGTAACCACTTACTGATTATCACTGGAAAAGAGGATCATAAGTATATCCTCTAGTGCAGCAACACCCACCCGTTGGAAGATGGGGAAGTGGGTAAATAACAGTGGGAAGGAACTGTCAGTGGTGCTCTAGGAGAGGACATGATAAACAGAAGACAGGCAGGACTGGGATTTGGCAAGAAAGACTTGTCTCTGCTACTTGTATGTTAGGAAAACAGTGAGTTATGATACTATCACAGGGCTTTAATAATTTAGTATGTTGTTTCTGAAGGATAACGGCAGCATCTGTAGGGACCATTGCACCAGGAACAACCAGCAGGTTATTGTTACAGGCTAAATGATCTGTTGTACACATCTTTTATCTCTTTTACTGCAAATGTTTTAAAGAAATAAAATTTCTTTTGCATTCTCTCTTTCTATACCTATATTTTCTGTTTCAAACTGTCAGATAAATACTGATGTAATTAAAAGAAATAAAAATAAAATCCAGAGACTTCAGAAACCTAGAACTATAAAAGTGTGCTATATTTGCAGACCTTCTGTCAAAGGCATTTGCCATTATATATATATATCCTCATAAATCATTATTTTCAGACTGAGTATTTCCCAGCTCAGTATTGTGCTCTGTTTAAAGAACAGAACAAAATGCACATTTGCATTCCTCTACTGTAATGAAAGACAAAATGAAAACATGTCAGCTTGTATCAGCTGAGTGCAAATAAGAATGACTGACACCTTTGTCTAGATTTCTTTCCCAGCAACAGAGACAATAATGATTATAGGATTCAATAACAAACAAACAAACAAAATTCCCAACAAAAAACAGACAAAACCCCAACAAAAACCAACCAAACAAAAACCCTCCACACCTGATTATTCCAACTGCCTTATTTTCCAAAGAGCATTTAGGATTCCTTTCAAAAGGTTCTGTTTTGAAGCATATCCAGGCAGTCTACAAAAATGATGGAGGCTTAAAAAACATTTAACAAAACCAGAGGGCCACAGTTTGGACTACTCTGTTGTCTTGTTTAAGTATTTTTACAGTAGTATGACTTGATAAATTTAGATGGGAGAGTCTCATAATCAAGTCATGGTCTATATTTTCACATACTAGCAATGCAGTCTAGTGTTTAAGAAAACAGAACCATCTAGAGGCAAAGGAAAATCTATTCCTGATATCCCAAGATCCCAAATCTCTAAACCAGGATCCAAAAAACCTGAAATACTGGTTCTGTAAAAGCAACTTACTTTAATCCCCAAAGACGCACTTTACAGTTAAAGTTTCAAGACCACATGAGGCAGTAAGTTAAGTCACATAAGCAACAGGATTCATTTGAGGTGGAAGAAGAAAGGTACTTCTTATTCTTCCCCATCAAACTTCCTCTAAATGCAACATATGAGGGCCAGTGAACCCAGGATGACATTTGTGCCACAGGTACCCTTCTGCTGCAGAGCTGTGTGCCGTGCAGTACAGTTGAGCTCAGGCCAGTTGCCAGGCAACTATTTGTCTCCATTTTGCTGTATTCCATAGGTACACTGCTGAAAGGCTATTTAGTTTGTTTAGTTAGTATTTAGGTGCTAGTTTTTTAAGGCTGTACCTGGACAAAACATGAAAATAATAAGCAACTGAGGAATTGCACTTAAGTGGCAAAAAATGGCCTATGCATTTTTCAGTAAATACAACACTCAAAAGCAAAAAATCTAAAGAAAAGGGGGAAAAGGAAAAAAAAAATGGTTCTGTAAGTATGTTCTGACCTTTTACTATACTGGAGAATAAAACTAACAAACAGCCTCAAGATAAAACAAGAGGGTAGATGTATGGTAATTGTAATATTAACTGTATGGATGTTTATGACCCTCTTGTAATCCTTTTGCACTATTCAGGTGCCAGAATAGGCTTTGGATGGATGTAGATAGATGATCAAACAATGGAAACCACAAAGCAGCCAAAAGAGACCACAGTACTTTTTGTTCATAGTCAGGCAACAATTTCCTCTTCCATCACACATCTGCAGGAACAACTGACTGTTTCAGAGAGCATCACCACTGCAGGACATGAATAAACACATCAGCCAAGACTGTACTGAATTAACATGATTTACAATGTTAGAAGGCATCAAGAAATGCAGAAAAGGCATCTGCTGGGAGCATTTTCAAAACATCAGTAATTTGTACTCTTCTGATCCCTGAACTAACAAATCTAAAAGAATATCAGTGAGAAAAATATATTATTCCAATTGTAGTATTTTCTCCACTTTGGGCAGCTATTCCTTGGTATTAAAAAATGTGTAACTCAATTAGAATAATGAGAATGCTGCAACTCAAACTGGAATGCTTCCCTCTTCTCCCCGATCCCTTGATATTAGGGTTTTTAAACTTGCAGCATGCATGTTTTCAGGGAAGAAAAGTGTAAGCTTCAACAATTGCAATGTTGAAGGCTTACCATCTGGATAGGTCTACAGTTTCCTTTACAAAGAGCTGTGTGAAGAGAGAAGGCCTGGAGCCAGGAAGCCCTGATACCTGTCTCTGGACACGACACACATTCTCTTGGGTAATTCATGTAGACTCAGTCCTGAAAGATATTAAAGGCCTTCTGTGAGATGCAGAGATGTGGTTCTGGCATGGATTTCTGCTGAGGTGTTTCTTCTGGAATACCATTTATCTACTGTGGTGAGGAGAGAATGAGGTGGAGGAGTTGGATGTTGCAATGTTGTGCTCACAAAGCTGACACACCAGACGGAAAAAAACCTGGTATCACTGGGATGGATGATGTTGCTGTCTTGTCCTATCTGCCTATAAAGGCAAAAGGAACATAAAGTTTTTACTAGCTGTAAAAACTACACTCTTTAAACTGGCGGTTATAGGGGGTGGGGGTAGGACTTGACTAACTCACCTTGGGTTCAAAAAAGCAAACACAGAATTTGTTCCTGTTATATATGAAGAGCTCTTAGAGCAAAGTCATGAAACGTGAGGCTGGTTTACAGGACAACTTACATAAGTGCGTACCAGTGCACTGATGACTTACCAAATTACAGAGCAGTAATTCCCATCTTCTTCTCAACCTTTTACCCCCACAGCTCCCCATCAGTAAAAGTCACATATTGGGCTCATGTTCCTTTCATCTGCTTGATAATTGTGTTGCTTAAGTACAGGAGACCAGCACTAAGATCTAAAGCTGCTTTCCTCTTATAAATATGTATGGAAAGTAAATTAAAAGATTTTAAGGGGACACACAAGTTCAGGGCTTACATAATGATGGACAAGTTCTGGTCTTACAATGCTTTTGCCAGCAAGCAGCCTCTGAGTTACTAACATTCCCGCACCTTTCCCTAAAGGTGGTAAACCATTTATTGTTAAACAGATTTATTTATGTAAGAACAACACAGCAAACAGAATATGGAGCTGTCAGTGGAGGAGGCAATGTGCAGGGTGTCAGAGTTCAGGATGTGTTCTGCTTCTGAAGAATGGAAAGTAAGGATGACATTGCCCTCTCGTGGGAAAACGCTGAAGTGGAAAGATGCAAAGCTCAAGCTCTGATGCCGGCCCAGTTTATTAATCCTACGAGTCTCATTATAGCAGGCTCTTAAACCTCCTGACGTTTTCATTTCGATTGCTCAGGTCATTCAGACTGGAGAATTTGTGTCATGCTGCAAGATGGGAATTTAATCTTTATTAAAAAATTCAGTGTATTTGCTAGGGCTATACCCCTGAGGCTATGGCACAAAACATCCCTGTGAATGCCAGGTATTTGAGGTTGGGATTCTCTTTACTGGAAGAACACTGGTTCTTTAGTGTTCTTTTAGTGTTTTAGCCTAAGAACTATGACACAGAGCTATGCCACTGAGAGTCAAATCTGTCTAGGAATGCTTTGTTCTAAAAATGTCTCTTCTGTTTATCACCAGCTATTTGTACTTGGTGCGATGGAGGTGAGTTAGAGTTAACTTCAGAGAACTTATAAACTCTACTGTATTGAAAATACTTGTTATAGAATGGGTGACTGCTATGCCTTGATGGTTGTAAATATTAAAAATAGGCCACCCTGAGGAGTTACATTTTATAAAGAAAGCCAATTTTGATTTTTGCCTAGATCTTTTCGGAGGATCTCACTGCAAAAGATGTACCATTCAACTGGTAAACTGAGGGTGAAGAAGGGGGACCAGAAACAAGAAGGAGAGTTGAGTCTGAGGACAGGAAGGCTGAGAAAAACCAAGCTTGGTTTTGCCTTAATCAAAGCAGTGTGTTACCTGTGCCCAGATGTTTCTAAAGTCCACATAGTTGCAATGACAAAAATGAAGGATTGTCTTAGGATATCTTTATGAAAGAGGCACACTGGCCTACAAATGTATTACTGTCAACAGAATACACAGGATGGTTACAGTAAACATGGCTGCTAGGATGTTAACCATTAATAAACATTCTCTTCTCAACACAAGAAAAATATTCCCAGCTCTTGTCATTCATTGTGAAAAGCAGCTGTTAGCAACCACAACAAAATCACAAAAGAATACATGAAACTAGAAATATTCTATTTTAGTAGGCTTTGTTTTTCTCCTCCAAATGTGTGTTGTGTGTATCTGTGTGTGCATGTGTGTGTATAAATGTTGGTTGGAACTGCAGTGACCTTACTCTATCAAAGTCCTTGTTTGAAGTCTCAATTTGAAGTTATTTAGGATAGACAACACATGCTGAGAGAATGAGCCATAACTTGTTCATACAACAAATAGTGCTTTGAAGATTCAACTCACTGTTGGAAAGGTGAGATAGGCAGTAAATTGATTCTCTAACTGATCAGTGCACACAAAAAGAAATCGTTCAGGCAGCTTGTCTTTCAGGATAACACAATAGAGGAGAATGCAAGCACATTTTAAAAATAGGTAACTTTATTATATTGGATATTGCACATATAAAATGTTTAAAGAGAGTAAAATGGTAGCAGAAGTGTACCTCTAGATGAAGTCCGTTCAGTCCATCCAGTTAAAGCAAAAGAAATTATTTCATGTCTACTTCTATACAATTGCCAGCACTCAGCTAAAGGAATTATGTCACACTAAAGTAAGAAAAACAGTGCCTGGGTTTGTGTGGTGATAACCCCAGAGCCAGACAACAAGCAATTCAGCACCTGTGCCCCCTGCACACCCTTGCACTGCCACAGCTCAACACTACAGGTGATCAGAGCAGCACCCCAGTTGCAAAACCAGAGTTGCCCTGAAAGTTCTCTATTGGCCCTCAGCACCTCTTCTGCACAAGAGAGCCCTCAGGGTGCCTCCACAACAGGACAAACAGCCAGAAAAACACTCTCTGGGTACTCAGCAGCTGTTACCTGGTGGTGAAATTACCTTGGGGCTCCTTCCTGACTTGTCTATAGGTGACAGAACAAGTTTCCATTATGAAAAAGGAAGTGAAGGTAGTGCCTAGTCACCCGACTCTATTGGGTGTTTCATCAGGTTATGGGTTTTGTTTCTGGTACACAAACCTTAGAATGCCTAGTTGTCTGAGTGGGAATAGAGTGGAGCTGTTCCAGTGTAACCCCATTCCTCCTGGACCCTCACAAAACATGCAGCCCCCAGCTCCTTTTGTCCCAGCCCCTGCTTGTCTTTAGACTGCCTGTGTATCACAACTCAGAACAACATGGCTGCAAGAAAAAAAATAATAATTTTCTCTCACTGTGGATTATCTCATTCCTTTCAATAGTCTCCCTAGATCCATCATGCTGAGTTGCCAATCTTTCCTTGTGTTGTCACCCCAGCCTGACCTCTCTGTCCAAAAGTCAGTTTCCTGCTGCTCAACTCCTGCTGCTCTGCAGCCTAAGTACTGCTGCTCTCCATCCCACACAATTCTGGCTTCTTCTTTCACAGAGACTAAAACCCACAGGCACAAACTGCTTTTATGAAAAATCTGCCTGGGCAAGACTCTGAGAGCAGGAGAGGAGAACCTGTCCCAAAAAATAGGCAGAGTAGCCACAGCACAAGACTATGTAAACATGTCATTAAGATAACTGGCCAACATTCTTGTCTCTTTAAATGGTCTTAGAAGGTACTTGTAGTGTCTCTGCATCCTTCCCGTGTCCTACATTATGTCTGGTGTCATGTGTGCAATGGAACGTCATAATTTTTCTTGAAGTAAAAGAGTTCTTTTTGTATACTAGAAGCATATAAATTTACTTGGAGTAAATATTCTCTCTTTTTTTAAATTTCTTATTTTTCTTTTATTTTTTTTTGGATATGCATACATTTAGTGAACATGTAATGAACATATCTTGTTATAACAGTGTTTTTCATCCATGCTTCTCTGAAGAGAAAAATACAGATACAGAAAGGCACAAACTCATTTAGCAATTGCAGGTACAGGCCTTTTGCCTATATTATGTTTCACACTCACAGGAAAAGGTGGTGCCTTCCAGATATTTCAGACCAAGACAGCATCAATTTAACAGTCCCTTAAATGAACTTTTCTAACTGGAAACATTATAAAGGCGGTATGGTTTTGTGAATTACCTGTAGACTATTTACCATTATTGTGTAATGAGTCCATAGCCATAGTTTGGTAACCATTGGCTTAGGGATCAAATTACACAACCCTTTGTGTTCAGGTCCTGCCACTACTACAGATTTCATAGGCAACCTTTCCAGACACTTTCATTATATCTTGATTTCTATCTAAGTAAAATTAATATAGATCATATCAGCTGCTTTTCAGGATGCTGGGATGACTGGGGTTTTGATAATGGTGATACCTGGGTGGATGTGACCAGAGAGGCACCAAGTGTCATTATTATATTTTACCATCAAATAAACCCTTCAATTTAGACTTCAGCAGACTTCAAGGAAAGAAGGTTAGAAAATTAAAAAAAAACAGTCAATCACCAAATAGCAAAGAATGCTCACCATCTTTTATAAAATTAGGTGTTTGAGTAAAAAAATTACCTGGTTTAACACTCACAGAAAACAGGCAGATTCATCTACAAGAAGGTCAAAGCAAACAAACAGTCAAGCAGAAGAAAATAATTCTGCCTTTAGTTACTGCATTGCCTTCCCTGAAGCTGGGTAATGACATAATTGACCGTAATATTTTGAATAACAGAATGTCTGAGCCACTTTTGTTTGGGACAACTTTTAAGCCAACATTTCCCTGACTAGTTTACAGCTTTACAGATTCTAATATTTGAAGGGAAAGGCTTTTTTATATGACTAAATTAAAAAATTAATTGTTTCCTTGTTTCTCATAATAGATCCTTCTTTCCTAGTGGGCAAAATCACACTGTTTAACTGGAAGCTAGGAAATAAACCTTAAAAATCTGACCTGGAATCTGCTGGTCTTGTTGTGATTACAAGTTACTATTTGTCAATCTATTTGCTGGTTTCATAGTAAAACAAATGCCTTTCCTTTTAGTTTTGCAGTTATGAATCCTAAGAGAAAAAGCAATCTGCTCTTCATCATTGCTCCTCTCATCAATTTGCTTCTGCTTTTATCATAGTCTATAGCTGCCCAGCTAAAGATTGTCAGCTGGTGCAAAATAATGCAAGAATATCATTGGTCCACACTTGCAATATTCAATTATAAGAATCATGATATCTGAGCCTGCTGCTCAAAATGGTTGGACTGGTACATTTTACATGGGGGATGATAGTTATATTGCTACATAAGAGTACATATTTTACAACATCTTTTCTTCTAAAATTATGGTTAATGTTTACATATATTCTGGAATTGTTCTCAACATGAAACTGGGCATAAACCAAGAAAACCGTGTCCCTGAAGATCAATGTAAGAGTTGTGGTGAGATCACTGTCAAGAAAGAAATATAAATCTCATTGCTATGATGAAAATCTTCCTTCAATTATTTAAATCTCACTTGAATCCTCTTTTCTGAATTAAATGTAATTTAAATGGGCAATAGACCCTATTCTAGCACCAGGGAGAATTTCTCTTCAAGAATCTCTGTGATCTCATATGGACATCTGCACATTCCAAGGATGCTTATGAATGTGGTTTAGTTTTTGTCTGGAGACTATCACCTGCCTGAGACAGAGTGGTGATGAGCAAACTCCCTGAGTATTCTACAGCTTCAGACATGCCTGTAACTAACTTGTTACCTCACCCTCTGAACCAGAAAGAGGAAAGAAAATAAAAAATATTAAATGACAAATTAATTTTGAATAAAAGCACTATTATACAGTTGTTTTTGGTTTACACACAGCAACATATTCCCTGCTTTGGGAAACCATTTGAAGTATTCACACTGGGATTAGGCAGTTACTTTGTAGAAGATTAGGTCAGTGACATTCCTTAAGTATTTATCATTGATCATAGCCAATATGGAAGGGTATGACTGGTCCATCCAGTCTTTGCTCTTGCCCTTAGATTGAACTACTCCTGAGCTACTCTTGGCCTTGGTTCTACAGCAAGCGACACCAGCCTTAAGGCCAGGCTAATAGCAGCTCCTGTTTAATGCATGTTTCCTCTTCCCTCTCTTCCTCATAGTCAGGAGCAGCTGCAGATGGTTGTCTCTCTCGCTAGCTTGAGTAACTGAAACACCCACTCCCTTACTATTTTAAGTAGAAGAGACCCACCCATGTCCCACTTCAACAAGCATCCAGGCTCTATCTGGCATGATAATTACACTGCCCTTCTGAAAGCCATAGTAATGCTTTTGAAAGCTCAGCACTACTGAATTACCTACATGAAGTAGCAATAAATTATTTTTCAATAAGTACAGCTGGGAATATACTGTGGCATAACCAGACTGCACTTGATGGTCCCATCAAGTTCTTTCCTTTAAGCTCCAAAAGATCAAATGCTTCCAACATAGCTTCTAGAGCCTTCTGATCTTATACTGCCTTCCTTCAAAGGTCAAAACAACGTTTTGAAAAAAATCTGGTAAACAGATTACAAAACACAGCTCGATTTTTGAGCAAGAAGCGTTCTGCATGGACTTATAGGGTTGAGTTCATCTGGTCAGAAATTCCTAGGCTTGAAGTACAACAGAACATAAATTTCTAAGACCTGGTCTAAACTACTACACTTTTGTGTGTTCCTACACAGAATAACTGTCATGGTGCAGTCTATTTCACAGATTCAGGTCAGGCAGAAGGTTATTTCTACAGCTGTAGGACAGAAGGGAGAGAGAAAGAGGTTCAACCCTGTATTAATACAAACCATGACATAATACAACACTACCAGAATTTATACACATTTACAGCAGATACAAATTGTTCTGTCAATGGGCTTGATAGGTCAGGGTGGCAGCACCCATATAGAAATTATCTGTTTCAGTAGATGTATCCATTTCTTCCTGATAATCAAGAAAACACAGCCAGGCAAACTCACATACCTCTGTCAGCTTCTCCATGTCTTACTTGTCATGCCGCTGTGTCCTAGACCCAGTTCTGATCATGGCAGGGCCTGCTTCCACACACCTGCCAGAAAGTTGTTTAGTTTTGGACATTTGCTAGAAGAGTCAGGCATAGTTGGTTCTTATTCCCTCAGCTTGAGGGGAAAGTCAAAGGTTTGGAGTTTTGTAAGATACTACCACCTAATTGAAGGATTTGAAGGTTGGTTTTGGCGAATCTTGCTCCTTTTTAAAGAAAGTCACAGTATCTCAAATGCAGGATGACTCAAACAAATGCAGCAGAATTCTACTGTCACAACCCCACACCTATTTCAGCCCAGAGTACCATAAACTTTACAAGCTTCTTTCATGGCAGTTACAGCAACTTCCATGTCAAGCAGTTACTTCTGTCTTCTTTTCACAAGGGAGAAAACTCTGCCTTGGTCTCTGTGCCTGATCTCTCCTTCTGCACCATGAACAGTAGAATCCTCCATATACTCCAATTGTTGTGTGATCTTAAAAGTGCAATTGTTTAAATTTCAAAAGAGATTTAGAAACAACCATCTCTTCTCTTGGAGGAGTACGACAATACGTCAACTTCAAACCTAAATTGAGATAATGTGAATACTATGCTGGTGATCGGTGTTGACCGAGGTATCAGTAAAAGCAGCAGTTTTCATAACCATGGGCTAGCTGCTTCACTTAATATGGATCCAGGGAATAGAGTATGTGTTTTTCAGTGTTGATAAGCAAGCCAGGACTGGGACACCAGGATACACCAAGATCTCAACTCTGCTCTTTTCGCCACGTAGGATTGCATGTGGTAGCGGCTCTTGGAAGCTGTAGAAAGAAGGTACCTAGCTGTAGATGATGGAATTTTACTTTGGTGGTGCCAGCAAGATACAGCTGCGTGCCAACATATATAAACTATAGTGAGTCCCAAAACATATATGCATTGGCCTTGCATCAGCTTACCTGTAGCTCCAGAGCCCTCTTCAAACATCTCAATCTTCAGAGACAGCATTCATTATGGTATTATATATTATACTGGGAGAAACTAGGATCAGAGAGACAGAGTCACTTGCACAATGAAATAGAGGTTATAAGCCCTAATGTACCATTTGAGGCTCACAATATTGTTTTTAATTTCAAAGTTAGCAATAAATATAACCAGTAGATAGCTGTATAATGAAACATGACTAAAAATATCCTCTTCTATATTTAAGCAGGCATCCTGTCAAGAGAGCTTGGGCCTCTGACAGTCCTGCCAGAAACCTAAGCGCCTTTAAAAACTGAACTGGAACTACTACCAAAGCACAGAAACTCACTAAACTGCCTTGTTTTGTGACAAAGCCCCACTTACTCAAGTAAAATGACTTCCTTTGAAAACATTTTTTATCCAAGCATAACAATACTGGTAAATTTTGTTTCCATGGGAAATGTAACCTCATATTATACTCAGAAATCTAGTAATCTCTGAAAAAGGTGTTCTTGGATGCCTTGTGCATGCACTTACGGTTATTAGTATGAGGATTGAGGAGGTTTAGCTACTGACTATGCAAATTGTTGTTTATTGTTCCAAGAAACTATTGATTTATCAATGTCCTACAAATCTAAGCAGACAGAGTTACTGGAACAGCACAGTACAAACATTTCCAGGACAATACTTGTGTTTATTTACAACCTGCCTGCAAAGTTTTATCTATCTGTCTGAATTGTTAGGACTCATATCTCTGTTCCTACTCAGAGAAGAAGAAAGAGTGTAGGAACACACCTGTGATAAAATACTTCAACTTCTGTTTGAAGTATTTCTTTGGGACTGTATCACTGGGCTTAAATGCAGGGGTTTTTTTTATAGAAACAGTACTTTCCATAGCAATTTCTTCCGCTGCCACTGATAGTATTTCTTAATATCAGGAAGCCACGAGATGTACTGAACACGATCTAGAGAAATTTAAATGAAATTGAGGAGGTAGAGGGCTTAAGTCCAATTCTGTTTGGATTTGTTCATTTCTATGTCCACCTTCACAAAAACTGACAGAAAATTTAGGGTTGACAATTTATGAATATTGCCTGTACACACATAACAGTTAGAGTTGACTCTTATCTGTGTTTGGTTTTAGCAAATAACTCAGCTGTACAAAAGACAAAACCAGATTGTGCACAGGATGCAATTGGTATGAAAACAAAAACCATGTCATATATGTATTAACTATTACTTGTGTTCTGAAGAACACCCATTTGCAGTTTAGTTTTCACTCTTACTGCAAAAAGAGTTAGTGATATTTCATTTCGTATGTACGCTTGGTTGTGAAGCAAAATGAAAGATTAAGTTAGTATTACAAATACGTATCAATATATCATTACAGCATTTCTAGAATTTCCAAGTACCTACTTTAGATGTTTATTCTTCATCCCAAATCTCAAAATTGAACATTTTAAGTGTAGAAAAACTTTGATAATTTCCCTTTTTTTTTTTTTTTTTTTACTCACAAAGAAAACGTAGGGTGTTTGACAACCACAACTATTTATCAAAAGCATAAGTGTTTATCATGGTCACGTCATGTTCAGGCATAAGACCTTCAGTTTTCTTACCAGAGCTTGCAAAAGAATCTTCTATATAACAGACCATAAGGCTAAAATACATGAGCCTGAAAGCTCTTTTCATTGCAAGTTCTGAAAAAAATTGCAATAATATGAAAAAGTAAACACAGATTGAAAAATCACTTTTATGCACATATATTTTAATACATTCTTCAGATCTTGGCTCTTTAACAGATGCTTTGTTTGAGACAACCACATATGACGTAGAAAGATGTCAGAAAGCTTCCTAGCTATTCTGTACAGTCTCCTGTATACTATATAACTGTGCTCAGTAGTAAGAGCACCCACACTCTATGTTCTACACAAAAGATGAAATAGAAATACAACATTACCTTAAGCACCCAATGTGTTTGACTTGACATATTTCAAAGACCTTCACTTTTTATTCTAAAACCTGATTTTATGGGAATGAGAAGTGGTGCTTGGTGGGCAGAGGCATGAAGCATTTCAGAAACCATTTGGATAGAAAAGTGACTACCAACCACAGTAATACATTCTTTTAGCAAGCATTGGCCTACAGGTCACACATGTAAAAGTGGCAGCCCAAAGGATAGCACCATCTCTTGGTATGAAAGAAACCCAACTCCTTCATACTGTACCAAAACATGTGACTCTTGCTTTGGATAAAATCTGAAAAGAAAATGCAATTTTCTGTGAAATTCATGATTTAGATTAATGTACCCTTTCTAATGTAATGGTTTGTGAAAGTTTCATCTCTTTTATTTTCTAAGTGCACTCAGGCTACTACTTTTAGTGACTAGATTGAGGACGACCTGAAATTCTGTAACAAGGTCACGGAATTTTTACTATGCAATGAACAGAAAAGACATTTTCTACTTGCTTCACTATTTCGTCCATGGACAGATAACAGGCAGTTGCTAAACTTAAGGGAACTATAATCACAGGCAAGTTTAACTTCTGAGGAAAGGACTGAAATAAAACCTGCACTCATGCACATGTGGTATTAGTTTTGACTCAAGACAGGTGTTAGAGTAACTCAGCACTTCTGCTTAGTGCACAAGCCAATAAGGAGAAGTAGCAGGGCAAGAGAGGTGCTGGCAAGTTGCATTGAGGCAATAGCAGACAATTACCGTTTTTTCGAGTTAGTTTTGGTTTAGAGCATTTTTCTTCAAACTACAGATGTGTATGCGTAAATTCCAGTGGCCATTGCAGTGGGATGAAAGCAAACTTAAGTTCGTCCCGCATCCCTCAATCCAATTATTTCATTTTCTCTGTTTTGAGGGTTTCTATAACTGCAAAGGCGACTGCTTGCTGACAAGATAATTTGGTATTTATTTTTGATTAGTGTCAGGCATTGATTTTGATTTTTTTATTCATACTAGTTTGATTAATGGCAAGGCCATTAATGACACTGAAAGAGAAATACAAGACAGAAATAAGAGTTAGTTTGGTACAGCACAGATGAATTTGCTAATTAGAATCCACATACACATAAAATATATGTCAGAGAAAATGAAGAGTTTGTTGTCTGCAAATTAAAAATATTCCCACAGTAACGAGTATTCAGCAGGCAGATAGCTTTGGTGATTGAGGTTGAAAGGCTTCTTGTGACCTTAACTCAGAAAGAATCAAAACTGCAGAATTAGAAAGGAATCTATAATGCCAACAGAGGTAAGATGCTTGCAGGTTTGTATTTTAGAGACCAATGACGAAAAGAATTACCCCTGAAAGTTTTGCACCTTAAATATGTGGTGCTATTTTACCTTTTAAAACACATAGCACTGATAAACAATTTCACCTTTAAAAATTCTACTAATAAAAATATTTTACTTATTTGACAAAATTGAATGGGAAGAGAACTATTACAGTTTGCAAACAGCAGCTCTGCAGGAGGAAGAAGGAAGGCCTTGCAGGTAGCAGAGCAGTATATGATGAAAAGTTACAGAAATAAAAGATTAACAAAGAGAGATATTCATTGCCTTTTGGATTATAATGTTTATTTCATGTCTGAATCTGCCACCACCCTGCTTGGCCCCTTCCCAAATGATATGTTCTGTAGTCAAGGAGATTCTTCAACATTCACCTGCAACAACTCAGTCCCACGAAATTATGATTATGGATCAATTCACAGAGTACTAACTCACAATCCTTGCCATTTTTCTAGTGAAGCAATTCTCCATAAATTCTACCAAAAAATTCGACATATGAACATAGGTTCATAAGCAATCTTATCATATATAGATCCATAAATCAGTTACTAATAATAGGCAATATCTTGTCCAACGGAATAAGGAAGATGCTCCTTCTCTTAACCTTGCTTGTTTTTCAGCTGATTCCTTTCTGAATATACAGCATCAATCAGTATCACTATGCTACTATTGTTCTATTTAAAAAATACATTGTTCTTCTCCCACACTGAAAAAGTATTCGTATTCACAGATATTCAAGGTAATTGTGACTAAAGACAGAGGACAGAAAGTTGCTAGCAAATTGAGAAAGAATTTTAAAAAGTTAAAGGGACAATTCTGCAAATTTAAGTATTAGTACACTAGTAATTTCCATTTCTAATGGACAAACATTCCAAGTAATAACAAGCCTTATAGCAGACCCAATAACACTTCTCTAATTTCATAAGGTACTGCTAATAAGAACATATTTTCCACTATTCTGTACTCTGTGTCAAACTTATGTTATTTTAGCACTGACAATAAAACCAAATTTGCTGAGCTTCCAAACACTGATTGCAAAAACAACACTCCTCAAGTCAAGTCAAACCAATTATTTTGCACAGTATATATCTCTGTTTCATTGTCATGAATTTTCTAGTGGAGTTTTATTTTGAACCCGTGTTACTGAATTGTTGTCAATTATTCAAAGAACCTAACTCTACCCCAGCAGTAAAATACTGGGTTTTTTCCATATACCTGTGTATAGACAAACAATGAACAAAGCTATCTTTGCAGTAATGTCACAGTGGATACTTTTGCTACATAATTTATTCCACGTTCAGGCAACATATTTTAAAACTTTTGGAAGCAGTTTTATTATTCTTTCCTCACCTTATATTTGAAATAAATTTGCCATTAGTTGGTCTCAGAAGCAGGCAGCACCTACATATCACTTGCACAAAAAATTCACTAAGGACCTTACCATTCATTAGAACAGAACACGAATATTATTTATATGATTAGATGGAAAATCTGAGAAATTATCTGTGGTGTACTCAGATGTAATTTTAAGAAAAGCTATAAGATGCTCACAGCTCACTACTCTGCTGAACACTTTCTTGAGCTATTATCTTTAATTTTAAATTGTTTCTCTGGACTACTTGCTTTTTGATATACTGTGAAGTATACATGACCTTTTACAATATGCCCTCCCATGTTTCAGGGAATTATTTTTTCCCTCCATTACAAGAAAATTACACCGTTGCATTACTAAATGATAAAATTATTCACACATATTAAATTTCAGACCATCTTTGTTGAGTTTTCTCATGATAAGGCAAATGTTCCACAAGAAACAAGGGACACAGCTGTGGATGGGGTCAGTAACCCAATGATTGCAGAAGAGACATAGTGATCAACAAAACAAGGATGAAGTGGAAAATCTTCAAGCACAGGCACACCAAAAAATTGCCTGCAGAACAACCACATTCTGCTATTCTTAGGAATCAACACTCTTGTGTGGCTCACTGAAATGCTGCTACACTATGCATGTGGCCTGGGGACAGGCACAGGTCACAGAAGTCTGGGTGCATTTACGGTGCTGTGACCTCCTTAGGATCCCAAAGAGATGGTGGCACAGTGGATGGTGACATCCACTATGGATGGACAGACACTCTTTTACTCCAAATCAAATAAACTAGACTTGAAGTAGAATATGTGCTAGCAATCTGCACTATTAATAATTACCCTGTTAAAAATCTTTAAATCCTAATCAGGAAACACTTGGTTTTCATAGGAAGTGTTTCTTTAGCTCACTAATTGCATGTACGTTTGGCCTGGGACCCCAATCATGAACAGTGGTTATCAAAGCTGGCTGCAGCCACTGGTGAGGAACACGAGCAAATCAGTATGTAAAGCTGTACTGCAGATACAACATAAGCACTCATCATAGAGAGCTGATATAACTCTTGATCTTTGCTTCCACACATTTTGGCAAAAGAAAAAGATGGAAAATGATTTCTTCTTAGATTTGACCTGATGTTAGCTTAGAAGTAAATATCATAGAATGGCTTGTGTTGCAAGGGACTTTAAAGACCATTGTTGCCTTAAGGAAAGGGGAAAAAACTTTCCAAGACAACTTTGTGTGGGTAGAGAAGAGTTCTTATAGGATTTTGGGGTACAGAATATAAAGGAATATAAAAGAGTACATGTGCTGACAAGTGACAGATAGAAAAGGCCAGTGCTAGATTGAACTCATGGCCTCAGGAATACCATGTGAGCTCTCTTCCAAGCACCACCGCTTCAAAACATGCAGAGTAAATTAATCCGAAAGGCGTCCCTTTCATTTCGTTCCCAGCTGTTTCCAGCCAACAGGAGGCTGTTTCCTGAGTCACTCCGCCATGTCTTACAGAAGCAAACAAGGGACAACAACCTGCCCCTCTCAGGTGAAAAACCTTTTCACCCACAGTCTGGGAACACTGAGTCTTGCAACATCTGGGCCCAAGTCATCTCACCTCCCAGCCCACTATAAACAAGGGGGAAACTCCCTTTTGCAGCTGCTCCCCTGCAGCTCAGCTACCCCATCAGCTCATGCTGGTACCCAGTTCCCATTACTGGTCTCATCTTCCTTCAAGCAGGACTTGATGTTCTTGAGGTCCAGTCTGGGAGAACATGGAAGGGGAAACATCTTCTTCCCCCTCCTCAGGAGAGTAAGAGAAGGAAACTTCCCCTTTGCAAGCAGAGCTCTTCTGAGCTCTTTCCTCCCCCCTTTCAGGGGGGGGAACACAGGGCACCACACCAGGCTGGGCAGCAAAAGAGTGTGTGTGGTTGTGTATGTGTGTGTGTTTGTGTATGTGTGTGTGTGAGAAATTTCAACAAGGTGTAGGAGCTGGAGAAAGCAGAAAAAGCCTCCTCTACGTGGCAGGGTACTAATTTTATAACCCTACTCAATTATCATATCTAAAGGTTGTATCCAATCTAAGATATGTCCATATCCAGAACTTCCCTTGATTCTGTCCCAAGGCACACCTCTCCTAGAATTGAGTTGGAGGTCTTAAGACCTGTTACTTCATCCTTTATCATCATCTTCACACTACTTTCCCTTATTGGAGCTTCTCCAAGGTTGCTGGGCTTTGCTTTCTTGTTTTGACTACATGGTGTCTCATTGTCTTAGCTCTGGTACATGTTTCCCATGCATGGTGTTCCAGCTATTATCTGACCCTTAAGACAGCTAGGACAGGGTTAGAGGTTGCTAGCTGCTCTATATGTGAGAAACTACCTAGAAGTATAAAAATCTACAAATTCATGAAAACCTTAAGGCATCACCATCTTGTTCCAATCATAAATTTATCTTATAGGGCCAAGGTTTAAAATCCAGGGGTAAAGAAAACTCAGGACTAGAAATAAAGGTAAATAAATCCCACATGAAGTGAAATTAAATAAAAGAATATTGGTTCAGTACTGACCAACAAATGTGTTCTACTTAAAAAATTTGATATTTTCTGATTATCTTGTTAAGATGGATAAGGAAGGCATGAGACACTTCATAAATAGCTGTTTATTAAAGAAAACAATTTCATTTTCTTAATAAAATATGCTAATCATCTAAAAAACTGTCAAGTAAAAAAGTTTTTTGCATTTATTTTTACTGTAATCATTCTGCAAAATGTTTGCATAGATTTCATAGATTTTCATTATTATTGTCTAAAACAACCTATTCTTTCAAAGTTCTTCAGTATTACTGAGAATGCTAGTTGATAATTAGTACAGTGGATAGAACAATACAAACATAACAATAATTGCATTTTATGATTTACTGGAATAGTTGATCTTCAAGTTGAAAACAAAATTTGTTTACAAGCAAAAACACATAAGCCTTACTCTTCTTATTCTGAACAAGGCAACAGTCTTTTCAGAGTTCTACCAAGTTTTCCATGATGCCTTTTCTTGCTTTCATTTGACAGCTTTTTAGATAGAAAAATTCTGAAAGATATCTGCACTCTCAAGCCAGTTCCGAAAACAGGATATTCCTTTGTCTCTGATCTGTTTTCTTCCCTTGTCAGTAATGACTTCTCCAGTTTGTTTCACAATCACCAGTTTAGGAATTACTGTTATATTGTATTTCTTCTTCAGATCACTGAGGGGGAAAAAAATAAAAATAAAACATACCATTAGGAGCATTTAAAGAAAACTCCTAATCTATTATGGAGGCTACTCCAGTCAGGAAGAATGGGAGAGCAGAAATGCTGAGTGCCTAGGCTTCCTAGAAGCTTGAGGCAGAGCACTGCGTTGTGAATCTACATGGCGAAACACAGCTCTGGAAGTTCAGAGAGTTGCAGCACCCTTCCTGTAACTGCTCTTCATTGCTGCCTATAGTTTTCACAGGAGCCAGGATTCTCAGACTTAAAGCTCCATGGAAAACAGATTATTAATATATTGAATAAAAATAACATTTGTGAGGACACAAAACATATAAAGGGAAACAAAAATGCTGACACTGACACACTATAAATAACAAGGTATGACTATTAATTACGTGACAGAGAAGAAAGTCTGCTATTTGTGCACTACCAGCCACACAAAGTAGTAAAACAGAATTCACTGTTTATATAGATGAGTTGAAAGATATAAGCAAGATGCAAACTAAAGAAATATGAAAATTAGGAGAAAAATCAGAGGATACTACATAGGAAGCCACCTCAGTTGAGTATCACACAGGCCAGGGAAATGGCAAGAAGAAAAACATCTCAAGGAAAACAGTTTAATACCTATGACACAGTTTGTTTCTTACAGAATAAAAGAAAGAAGAGGTAAAGAGCAGGGCACAAGGATCTGTATTTACAGAATGATCCTATCTTCTATGCAAGAAAGTCACCTCACTTGAAATGTTGGCACTTCAGTGCAAATGAGAAAGTAAAATTCTGGACACCAATTTTTGAAGCTAAAATTACAAGCACTGAATAACTTTTTTTTTTTTTTGCATGAATTTTATTAAATTGCAACTGTGGCAATTACAAGACTGTAGGTGAGCTCTGAGCTCATTAAACTCCTCAAGGGGCATCAGATAAAAGCAGAGTTATTTGCCAAGAGTGCACGTCAATAGAAGGACTTTCAAGCATTTCTATAAACTCCAGAACCAGCTTATGGTCCCAGTTCCAACTCGGAAAGAAATGCAGGTTACAAATGTCTGAAGTCTCCTTCTGTGTTTATCAGGACACTGCAAAACCAAATTCTTTCCAAATACATGTCAATGACAAATGCAGTACTCTCAGTGACACTGAACGTCCAAAGAAGAAACGGAAATATTTATTGAATACGACTCAGAGGGCAGAAAAACGGGTCGATTGTCAGAGTCAGAACCACATCAGGGTGGTTTCCTCACCCTATTCAAACTAATGTAAAAGGTAGAAAAGCTATTACCTACCTGCCTGGCACATCTATTCACTGTAGCAGATGTTCACACTACAGAGTCATGAATGAAACAACATAGATTCTACTGAATTCCTAATGCTCATTTTAGAAGGCAGAAATTAAAGAAAATTCATTCGAGCACTTAGTCCTCACAAGCAATAATCCACAATTTTAATGGCAGGAATGTTAGCTATGGTAGCAGACATCTAACAGGAAAAGTGAGGAATGTAAAATGTACACCTAAGACACTAGTTGTGCAGCCTAAGTTATTTTCAGAAAAATGTAATTAGTTTTGAGGAAGAAGTCACAGGTTTCAGAAGGTGTGCAAGAAACAGATTAAGTGAACTGCAACAGATCAGATAAAAGTAGCAACCTTGCCAGAACAAGAATAATCTGTTGTATGGAAAATTATCTTTCTGCATTGCCTTAAAGTGAACAGAAATAAAGCACCTTTAGAAGAACCAAGGGACAGACAAGCCAAGCAATAACAGAATAACCAAATTTCAAAATATGAACAACTTCTCCCTCTAAACAAAATTTAAATACTAAATGAAAATGCAGTGTCTGAGCACCATCACAAGTAAGAACATTTGCTGTGTGAGGTTCAAATTCTAAAGAACTTTAAATAGAAGAAAATACAGACATTATTAAAAAACACATGACACTAATATAAAGACACTCTCTATTGTTTCCTGGTGGGGGGTGGAGGGAGAAGGAGGGACATAGTTAAAGTACAGAAAATAAGACTTCTGTGAAAGACTGACGCAGACAAGGCATTCCTAAAAAATTACTTCTGCGTTTTTCCTTAAGAGAAGAAAAATCAACAAGTGATGGACTCTGCTCTGCCATTATGGTGGCTGAGCAATAATGCAGGAAATACTACAGAAACAGCAATAATAAGGTAGGAAACCAGATTTTCTTTCTTGGTGAATTCTGAAATGAAAACATTTAACCAAGAATTTCGATAGACCTTTCCCAAATCTGCTAAAATGAAGGGGGTGGAGGGAAGGGAGTGGAGGAGGAACCTAATATTCCAAAGCAAGTTCATGTAGAAGCCATGTAAAATACTGTCACCTCATACCACTTAATTGACAAACAAGATGGGTGGAAGATGCTTTTTATTGGTTCTGTGGACAATAAGTTAGCTTGGGATGTCTAACATAATCAAAGACAGAACAGTAGAAAACTGAAAGTAATTTGCTATGGAGACTGTAAACTTACACTTTGTTTTCCTAAGGGAATGCATAGACAGCTGATCCACTTCAGCATGGAATCTTGTTTGCTCAGCCTCTGCATCAAACCAGACCAAAGCATGTACAGATTTTTCTTACATTTGCATGCAACCTGCAAGATGAATGGACTTGAAGGTGCTCAAGAAGAGTTTTGCAGACAACGCTTCTTAATCACTGTGTACATGTGTACAAGTGCTTATAAAAATGATTTTTTAAAGATGTTAAGATTATCCTCTCCAACAGGAATCCAAAATCCCATGACTCACCTGCACAAATTACGTACGTGCCATGGGACTAACTGCAACAACAATTCATGAAATCATTAACTGTAAATAGAAATATCATGTACTACAAAGGCAAACTCAACTCCCTCAAACTCAGCAGTAAAATATAGTGATGAAAGTGATAACATTCTTACTCAGCTGCCTGTCTATCGCCAGTAAACAATAAAGCTATATTCTATGTCTTTACTGGCTAGGAAAAAAAAAATCTAAGACTCAAAGAGACAAAGCAGAAGGGGAGGCTATACAAATCAATAATAAAAAAAATAAATAAAAAAGCTATGGAAGACTGGATGAGTAGACTTTGAATACACACAGAGAATCTTTCAGCCAAATTCTTTGAAGCACCAGACCTTGGCCATGAACATCTGGACACAAAAAGAAAACTTCATTTCAAAAATCACAGAATATGCTGAGCTTAAAAAGATCCTAAACAATCATTGAGTCCAACTTCTAGTCCCACACAGGACCAAAAACATGACATTAAGTTTGACATAAACTGGAAGTTATAACAGTTTTTAGGTATTTTGATTCTTATAAAAATGCTGGATGAAAATTTCTAAGATCACAGATTTTGTATTTCTAGATAGTACTAACATTGTCTGACACTGAGCTAATTTTCTTCACAGTAGCTTGCATCTAAAACAGATCTGTTTTAGATCTCTTACCAAAACAGCACTGAAAACACAACAATGTTTTAGCTATTGCTGAATAGTGCTTACACAGCATCAGGTCCTTTTCTGTTTCTTATTTGTCATGCCAGTAAGTAGAGTGGGAGTGCACAAGAAGTTGGGAGAAGCCACGGCTGGGACAGCTGACCTCAACTCAACAAAGAATATTCCATACCATATAACACTATGATCAACTGTAAAAGCTCTAGAAATTTCTGCATGAAGAGAAATTTCTTCATTGTTAAATATTAATCACATAAGCATGATGTCGCATGGTTGGAATTCAATTTCAAAGTGTCTGCTGATATTCTGGAACAGCAGTTTGAAAAGACTAATAGGCAATTGCTCTTAACTGCTCAGATACTTAACATTCTTCTTCTGCTTTTGTTTTTAGCAACCCATCCCCCCTCAGTATTCCTGCAGGTGCCAATCGATGATCATACCTAAAGTTTCCTACTATAAAACATAAAATATAATCTTTTTATTTCCCTTTTACAGGAATTATGTCATCCTAATTTTCACTGAGGTGTACAGGCCATGGACTCTATTTACCTACTGCCTATCTGGAAGCCTGCAAGAATTACTGCATAGGCTAGACACCCTCACAGAGAATGATGCCTTTCACAACAGGGTTCAGTACGAACTCAGCAGTATGTATGTGTGTATCATAATTAAAAAATCAGTCCCATTTACTAGCATTTTTTGTTGACTTATTCTGTCCTACATCTGCTTTTCCTCTCTACTATTTCCTTTCTCCTCCTAGTACTCACTTTGTACTGGACTGTCTTCCAGGATCAAAATGCTGTACCTCAGGCAGCAAAAAATTTTACATTAACTTGCAGACAGTCAAAGCAACAGTATTTCCTATTAGTCATGACACAGACCACATGAAGTAGTAAAGGTGCAGTCCCACCTCTGGGAAATAGTCAGAACTGACAGCATGGAAGAGTTGTAGATCCTGCTCTGAATTCAATATTTTGCTTCTCTGAGGGCAGTCTTAACACTATAATATTATGAGTAGGAATGCTGGCTATTTCTCAACAAGACAAAATTCATTACCAAGAAACTCCAAACTTTGGCCGGAAATGTGTTAAATAGCAGACTTAAAATTGGTTCTATTGTGTCTAGAAGAGACATCAGTCTATGCTGCAATTATGTATCTTAAACAATGAAGTAACTAGCTAGAATAGTTTAACCTCACTTTAGATACTGAAATGCCTTCTTCACACAGTGCACAAAACAGCCAATTAAATTATTTTCAATTGAACTTGAAATATATTAATATATTAAGTAATATTAAAAAATGATTTTTTAAATTATATTCTTGCTTAGAACTAGTATCTAGCCAGAGTTATGGTTTGGCTTAGTGAATACACATCCATCTGCTCTAAGTCTACAATGATTAACCAGTATCCCTGATGCCAAACTACCAGTTAATCCAACCTACGCACCTTGAACACCTCCACAGAGGCCTTTACTTGGAAGAAACACAGTTTCAATGACATTGTTTTTTCTTATCCCTCTCTGCATGTTAATCAGTAACTATGATCTCAAAGTTATCTGTCAGGATGTTTCCCTACATGATTCTGAAGGACATTACAGGATGCCACAGAAAAGCCAATTAATCTGTTTCTGAACCTCCACTTCAGATGACTTGAGTAAGAGCACTCAGAAATAGACCTCTAATCCACAAAGGATGAAGCTGTAAGCGCATTCCCATGGGCTATGCTGAACAGCTTGCAGGATGCAAGGACTTCAAGTGTTACATTTCCATCAGGAAACTTGCCAGCATTCTATTATAATTAGTAGATATCAAATACAATTACTGCCTAGGAAGACATTGGAGAATTATGGAAAACAGCATTGCCATTTCAATCTATTTGAAAGTCAATGGAAACTGTCATTAAAGGGCGCAACAGTAATTGGCAGCTGACATGCAGGAATGAGATGAGAAAGGATGGCTTCAGATTCTTTGCTCTCAAGGTTGTCAAAGTGCACTGAGAAAACAAGATTATCAAACCTTTGCCTTGCTGAGTGAGTAGCTGGGGTGTTACACAGCTCTATCCCATGTAGCACACTGACATGGATCTAGAGTTAAATGAAAGCTAGAAATTACTATAATCATTACAGTAGAGTTCTTTATTAGCAGAGTAAATTTGGCTGTGAGTTTCATTAATCAATCTACATATAAAATTCACATTAACTCCTTGACTTTGATGTCATCTATAACAATATTTTTCACAATCTACTTATTTCAAGGGAGGGGGGTTGAAAGAATCCCCATTTATTTTACATCTCCAGTTACAGGCATTGTAGTGCCCCTAAACATTTCACCTGTGTCTCTGTAATCCCAGTCTATACTTCCTGATAGGAGCTAAATCAGATTTCTCAAAGTAATTCAAATGAGTCTCCACCCTTGAGTTGAGTCATTAAAACAGTTCTTGGTATTTATTATGCTTCACCCCGTTACTCACACACAGTCATGCCCTTTCCTTTTATTGTTTTCATGAGCAGGCTACCGACAGGAACCTCCCTTCAAAAACCTATCAGCCCAGAATCTGACAGCCGAGTCACCACGTGCAATGTGTAACCACTGAACTCCAGCTGTTACCGTAGCTGTCTCTAATTCGTCACAGTTTGCCCTGCTCTCCTCCAAGTTTAGCTGCAAGTGTTGCTCCTTCTTCATTTGCCCTTTCCCCGAGCATTAATCTAGGCAATGCAGAAGAACCATAACTACTGCCGTGCTGAAAAACAATCACCTGACCCTTATTTGCCATTAGTTTCTTTTTAACTCACGATTCATGTAATCTCCTTAATACGTGGAGTCTTACTCTTCTTCAAAGATCTTTTAGATCATAAATTACGTAGGCGAAACAGCGCTCTTTAGAGACGGGACGGGCTAAAGCCGAATTCCTTCCCTGCAGAGAGCACAACCTGGGGCGGTGTGTGCCAGCCGGCAGCACGGATCCCTAGGCTCGCAGGGACAGCCCACGGTGCCCGCGGCTCCGGACGCAGACCGGCACCTGGGCCAGAAGGAAGGTGCAGGTCAAAGGGACAGAGCTGGAAGTTACGGGGAGCTTCTGTATCAGAGACTGCCTTGTTACGCTACCCCGTGCCAAGGTGCCCATCCCTCCGCCCCCTCCCGGCCCTCGGGGCAGGGGTGCCGGCAGAGATGCCGACGGTGGCACCAGATCCCCCTCCTGCCGCGGGTACTCACTGCCTGTAAGGGTCGTGGAAAGGCAGGGCCAGCCAGTCTCCGTGCATGGCGCGCATGTAGCCCACCATCTCCTCGGCACTGTGGTCGGAAGAGATGAAGACGATCTCGAACGGGGCGGGCGGGTCGGTCTCCTCCAGCAGCTCCGTGTAAAAGTCGCAGAGAATGGGGGTGAAGTCGCGGCACGGAGAGCACCAGCCGGCAGAGAAGTACAAGCCCACGATCTTGTTCTGCAGGACCTCCTCAGGGTCCACGCTGCGGCCATCCTTGCTGACCAGGAGGTGCCCGCTGAACACGTCCACCATCGTGTCCCCTCCGCGGCCAGCCGGGCCGGGTCGGGTCGGGCCGAGCGCCGTACAGGGACCCTCCACCCGCAGCTGCCCCACGCGGGGACCGACCCTCCTTCCCCACGGGACAGTAGCTCAGCGCCACACCGCCCCAAACCTAGCCACACACCAGCCCGCTCAGCCCAGCGCCGGCGATGCCTTTATACCCGCCTGGCGGTCACTGGCAGCCAAGGAGATACAGCCCCGCCCTGGCCCCTGCCCTTCTTCCTCTAAGTGCCAAATCGGCTTTCTGAGAAGGCAAGGACGGTTAAAGACGTGCTGAAGATGCCGAACTTTCAGTAAGTTTAAGCAGTAATCGCCTGCGCACCAGTGTCGAGTCCCTTCGGCTTGCCGCGGTTTTCACCGTCCCTCCCATGAAGATCTCACCACAAGAACTGGTCAGCTTTGGCACGAAACTTTTTTATTATCAGACGTCCAGCACTGAGTTTTTTCATAGCATGGAAAATCATCTGAGTTCTGATTATAGAAGGCGGCTGTCTATGTCCAAACAGATGAGAGGAATTCTTCATTTTATTCCAGTGCATTTAGCATGTGTTTGAGTTGAATAACGCTTTTTCGTCTAGCTGATACTGAGTTAAAAATTAATAAAAATGACATTGTATTACAAATATTTAATCTCTTTTCTTCAAAAAGGAAATGAAAGATGATTTGGCCGTAGGGTTATTAAATTACTGTTTAATTAAAGGATCACAGCAGGGTGATAACCACACCTGGTACATTGTCTCCTTTTCATTGCACAGTACCCCATTAAATGAGAATTTATCTTTAAAAAATTATCAAAATCTCCCAAAATGAATTCTAGTGTCTATAATGGATGCTTAAAGTGTCTAATGAAGCTAGCATAAAAGTAGTTCATATTAAAACTATGTGTATAATGAACCTTATTGCTTCAGTTCATAATATCTGAGAAAATATAGTTTCACTAGTGAAAGAAGAAATCGGTAAGAATATCAATAATGAACGTATGGTAGCCTGAACTTGCATGGAAACCTTTTCCTGGTGGTTTTTTTTTGTTTGCCTGGTTTTTTGTTTTTGTTTTTTGGGGTTTTTTGGTTGTTGTTTGTTTTTTGTTATTCTACAGGCTTCAAAGGCTCTGACTCCACCATGTTTCACAAGCGGTCTAATAAAGGCAGACTGTGGCAAATCAAAGACTTGGGTGAGCCTAATTTCTTATTTGTGCTATTTTAAGAACAGGCAACGTTCACAGCTCCTTTTCCTTCTATTTCTTATATCAGGTGGAAGTTTGAAGGGAAGAACAGCAAAATACAGCATTCAAAAGTTAGAGAAAGGATTGATGGGACATGTGAAAGATGGAAGGATTATGTTGTTTTAAATATCATTCCTGTATTGGAAGGAGATACTTTGGTTTGAAAACAATATAACTCAATAGTCCATGAAAATGGAGACATTCTGCATTTGAATAAAACCCACTTTTCAAACACCTAAGTGATTATTTTTGGTTTTCCAGTAGAATTTCAGAATTATAATAACATATTAGTCCAAATATACTTGAATATAAAGAAGAAGGCCTGATTTGTAATGATTAATTTGCAGATAAAATATCTCTTAGAAAATAATGATGACTGAACTATTTTTTTATTTTTTAACATGTAAGCTTTTGCACAAGAAGAAAAGTGTTTTAATTAGCAGTATCTGCATAATAAAAGGAAAAAGGGATAAGAGAAAGGGCAGATGAATGCATCTCCCAATCAAAACTGACCCTACAACCAGGTGGTTAGTTTTGATGAATGCTACCAAAAAACCCACAGCATTGCTATGTTACTTCTGAGATTCTTCTTTGGGCGTTCTCTCACATTTTCAAATTTTTACAATGATGCCTGGTTTCTCTCACTCAGGACACAAAGTGACAGCAGATAAACAAAAAGCTTGGGTCAAGTCAATGGAAGAAAAACACGTCTCAAAAAGACCTCCAAAGGAAAGGTATATACGTTGGAGACCTGTGCTCAGTTTATTCCTATGAAAAAATCAAACTGGATTTTTTTGCTTCAAGTATTGCTATTCTTATAGTTCATACTATATGGTCAGTAGATGATCAGACGTAGAAATTTGACTGTGTTCAATTAACCATTAACATACCATGTACTTAATAATACTCTAATGAAAATATAGAAGTGACAAACCTAATAAAGAGAAACATTGGTTTGGCAAAACTGCATGTAAGGCAATCCCTGAAAAAGTCTTACAAGAAACCGACCACGGTGAATCATGTTGCGTGTGAATACTAGCCAGACGGAAAATCAAAGCCAAAGGAGACATCCAGGGAATGAATCCATAGAATAAAGGAAACATACCAGTGGATTAAAGACTTACATATGTAGCAATCACTGATAAAACTAGATAAAATAGTTGGGGGGGGTTAAATTCACTTTAATAATACATAACAATATGCTTTACAGGAGAGAGTTATTATAATATGAGTTGTTGATGAGAAAACAGGTAAAACTACTTACCACAATGTACACACTGGAAAAAAAGCAAAAGCAAGCTCCTTGGTCTCAACACAACATTTTAACCATGGGTCTGTGGAAAGAAGCCAGTACACAAAGAATTACTGATCATACACAATCTAAAGTAGCTACTAGATATTCAAAGCATTCCTCAGAGCTGACATATTTGTAACACTTTTTCCTCAGCTAGATCCATGAGACCCAAACACATGGGTCATAATTACATAATAAGCAGTGATACAGATAATTTGTGAATGTTCATTCACTGCTGTTCTTGGATCTGCTTCCCCTACATAACATCCAAACACAAAAGAAACAAAAATTTCTTTAAAAAAAAAACCAAAAAACAAATAAGCAGCACGCAAAAAGAGATCTATATCATCAGGACTAAGAACTGTAACAGCTACCAACTAACCAAAAACATTTTAGTACAGAAGATACTGTCAGGTATACACACACACACACACACACATATATATATACACTTTTTGTTTTTAATGCAACAGATTTTTACAAATAAGAGGCAATAATTCTTAGAGAGAACTCTGCACAGGTGAGGCCCACCTTGACTTCTGTGTGCAGTTTTGGGTGCCACAGTATAAGAAAGACATAGAGGCATTAGAGAGCGTCCAAAAGAGGACCATAAAGATGGGGAAGGGTCTTGAGGGGAAGGCATACATGGAACGTCTGAGGTCACTGGTCTGTTCAGCCTGGAGGAGACTGAAGGAGCCCTCATTGCAGGAATGGTGTGAAGCTGCCTGGGGAGGTGTAGGTTGGATATTAGGAAGAGGCTCTTCACCCAGAGGGTGGTTGGGCACTGGCACAGGCTCCCCAGGAAAATGGTCACAGCACCAAGCCTGCCAGAGTTCAAGAAGTGTTTGGACAATGCTCTCAGGCACATGGTGTGAGTCTTGTGGCTGTTCTGTGAAGGGCCAGGGGCTGGAATTAGATGATTCTTGTGGGTTTCTTCCAAATCAGCATATTCTATGATTCTATAATTCTGTGATAACCATTTTAAACAAACATTTAGACATAGCCCTGGATCTCAGTTTAACATGCATCACTGGTATAAATAAACAATAGCGCATACATGAAGGATGAAAGAATGTTCTTACAAATACTTAAAAATGAGCTGGATTTGAGAGTTTGCAAGGAGTAATTTTCCTTTTAATCAGGAAACACTGAAACCTATAAATAGAGTCTAGCTATACAAAAAAATCTGTTATAGGAAGTGCAGCAATTAGGGGGACATTCTTTTCATTTTCCCAGTTTCAAGATTAGCAGTGCTGAATAGTGGGAAAGTAGCAAAGGTATATGAACTTGCAGAATCAAAAGCCTGATTCATCCATCCTTTGTATTTAATTTTATCCTGATCAGTGTATATCACATGCCAAATAGAGCTAGATGGTCTAAATATTAGTGCTCTAAAATGTCTGACTTCTAAACAGGTACAATGGGGAAGCAATATGGAGTCATCTAATACAGCAGCAACAAGGCGACAAGGAATAACATTTGTACCTGAAAAGGTGGAAAAATACTGTAGCAAAACTCTGCTCTAGATCATTTGAGTTAAGAGACATTTTTCATTTCACTCTAGCCTTTTGGCTGTTTAATGTAACTAAGTGGATGTTTGGTGTTCCTCTTGTTTTCTTTTGTGAGTTTTTGTTTGGTTTTGATTTGTTTGGGTTTTTTTGTTTAGGTTTTGGTTTTTGGGGTTCTTTTGTGTTGTTTTTGTGACAAGACCTTTGACTGGTTGCATTCCTTTCAGAGTAAGAGTCATCCAGCATTAGATCTTGCATTTATGTGCCTTATGAGAAGTGTAAAGCTGTGTGATCTTCCCTCAGAATCTAGCTCAGCTTTCTACAGTCATAGCAACCACCACAATCAAATTCTATTCATTTGCCTGAACTTTTGATGGAGTGTCTCTGAAATTATAATAGTAGTTTCAGTTACCTTAAGTAATTTGATAGATGCATACAAAAGCAATTGGCTGCTGCACATCTTTTGTCAAAACCTGAATAGAATCTTAATAAGTCATGGAGAGGATAGCCTGGATCTACTCCTGTCCATCTTGTTAGCTGCCTTTCTTTTAGCTAGATTGACTGAATGATTTAATTAAACCAAGGATTTCAGATGATCACTGACAATATTAGTTTTAATGGAGATATTTATATTTTAAAGAACAAAAGGATTATATTATTTCTATTTACACTACTAAGAGGCTTGTCATGTATAATGGCTCTGTTTCAGCAACATTTTTTTCAGCTTCATCTTTAAAAGATACCCTTGAAATGACCTATTGTTTTATTAAATTATTATGTTCCTTACACACTCAGAATGTAACACCAATACAAACAGAGCATGCTTTAAGTACTCAGCTTTGGCTTTGTATTACTCCCATTCCAGTTTCCCCCTCTGTATCTTTCTTCATTAGCCAAAAAAAAAAAAAGAACAAGTCCTAGGGAAGCCAAGGTTTGACCATGCTGAAAGCAAGAATACTTTCCTGCAAATAAGCAAGCTGCCAATGCAGCTATGTTGTATTCACTAGTAGAAGCTCCTAATAGGAGTTTTGGCAGAGCACATTGACCTCACTGCAGTCACTTGTCTCAGGAGTTTGCACACAGTCTACAGAGTTTTCTGTCTGGCATGCTCATTTTCAGAGGAAATCTCTTGTTTTGCTGTTTGCATAAAGGGAATGTTATTTTAAGGCCGCGATTGACTGTCATTTATATATTTATATTGCACATGGTATTTTATCTAACCACTATAAAATTCCAAAGACCTCCCATTTGCAGGGACATACTCAGAATACATAACATTTCCTAACCTATAGTATTATGTGCTCTAATTTTAAAATCATTAGAAACAGAGAAATAATTGACAAAGCAATCTCACTAGAAGATTATTGTAGGTAAAAAACTCCACTAAAAAAAAAAAAGCCTATGAAGGTAAGGCCCATTCCTTTGGTTGAACATGAGTTAAGAAAAGAGTGACATTTAACCTGGGAGATATCAAAGACTCAGGTGTCATCTGCTAGCCTCTACCTCATGAACTTTGATTTTCATATAATCACATAATTTTGATGGGATTTTTTGCCTATGGCAGGGTGGAACCAGATGATCTTTAAGGTCTCTTCCAACCTGAGCCATTTTATGAGTTTTTCAATTTCAATTCTATAGCAAATTATCTCAGGAAAAAAACACATCATATACAGGGTTGTTGGGTAGAATAAATCCTAATGTAGTGTGTTGGGTTAACCTTGCATGACTGCCAGAAGCCCACCCAGTTGCTCTCTTAGTCCCTCTCCTCAACAGAACAGGGGAGGAAAAGGTGTTGTAAAAGTTCATCTTTTGAGATAAAAACAGGGACATTGTTTACCAAGTACCATCCCAGGAAAGACAGACTTGACCCAGGGAAAATGAATTTATTTCCAATTAAAACCAAAGTAGGATAGTAACAAGTAAAGACCTAACCAAAAATACCTTCCTCCCACTTCTTCTGGCAGGTTCGATTTCACTCCCGAGTTTTCAACCTCCTCCTTCTGTACTGGTGCAGGGAACTGGAAAATGGGGATTGGGATCAGTTCGTAACATTTCATCTTTGCTGCTCCTTCACAGAATCTGAATCAATGGAAGGAACCTCCGAAGTTCATTTGTCTAACCCCCTGCCAAGTCTAACCCCACGCCAAATAAGAACTCATCCAGATGGGCTTTGAAAGTCTCTAGAGAGGGAGACTCCATGGCCTCCCAGGGCAGCCTGCTCCAGTGCCCTGCCATCCTCACTGTAAAAAAGTTTGTGCTCGTGTTGAATTGGAACTTCTTGTGTTTCAGTTGAGGGCCATTGCTCCTTGTTCCTCCTCACACTTTTTCAGTTTTCCACCCTGGCCCATTGTTGGTCCATTCCATGGGCTGCAGTCCTTCAGGAACAGGTTGCACCAGTGTGTGTCCCCACTGGGATGAAGTTCGTGCCGGAAAAACTGCTCCAATGTGGGTTCATTTCCACAGGGCCATAGGTCCTGCCAGGAGTCTGCTCTAGGGTGGACTTCCACAGATGGCAACTTCCTTCAGGGCATGTCCACCTGCTGCAGCACGGGGTCCTGCAGTGTCTGCAGTGTGGATATTTGCTCCACTAAGGTCCTCTAAGGGTTGCAGGGCAGCCTGCCTCAGCCAGCTGCACCATGAGCTGCAGGAGAACCTGTGATCTGATGCCTGGAGCACCTTCTGTCCTTCCTTCTGCACTGACTTGTGTGTCTGCAGGACTGTTGCTCTCGAATAATCTTATTCCCCTCTCACAGCTGTCTTGTAGCATTCTTGTAGCTCTTTCTCTAATATGCTTTCCAGAGGCATCCCTAGCTTGGCCGATGGGCTGAGCTGTGTCATGTGGTGGGACTGTTGGGACTGGCTTTGAGGGCAGCCCCATGTATTTTCCCCCAGAAGCCACACCTACAACCTCTCTGCTGCCAACATATGATGTATACTCAATTCGTCTATTTTAGGTTCTTGCATCCCAATAATAATTTCATCTCAAAACTTGTTCTATGGTTGAAACAATTCAAAAGAGGAATTATTTTCACTCAGTCATCTTCTTCAAGATATCATAAGGTTGCTCACTTAAAAACGGCTACTCCAGGGGTGGCACTGGGGCTAAGCCACAGGAACAGACCACTGCAAATGGGACACAGTGAAGAAGCAAGTTGGGTCTGGGACGCAAGAACTTGGAAGCTCTTGATGTTGTCTGCCACTAGAAGAACTGTTGTCTCCATAAGCAGACAGTTAAGTTTTGAAGAAACCTCAAAGCATAAGTCTTCAGTGTTCACAGTGAAGACCATATTTCATTCTGCATCTCCAGTTGGCTGTGGCACAAATTCTTCCTGTGAGATGGCTTTGGACCTTGAAAAGACTTGAGTCTTGAACAGACTTGGAGTCAGACAGGGCACGTTCAGTACCAGAGCATCAAGACAGAGCCCTTATCTGTTGTGAATCACAATGCAAAGAGAACACTATAGTGTGGGACAGGACCAACCTAAAACTGGCTCAGTCAGTAAAGGAGTGTTGCTTCAGAACTAAATATCTATACCCTTACATCTCTAGTAGAAAGGCTAGTAAAAAGCAGATTCAGTTGCTGCCATACCTTGCAGAAGCTTGCTGTCTCATGGCCATCCCAAAAGGCAGTTCAAATTTCAGTTGGTTGCCCAAATGACTTCACTCCATGGCACCATTTTCTCTAGAGAGACCAACCATTACCTCTACTCTTGTCAGGTAGCCATTCAAGACTAATTAGTGACTAATTCCAGTGAGAAAATCAAAACAAATGTTGAAACTGCATTAGTTATTTCTAAAATGCTTGCACTGATATAATCAGATAGTTTACTGAAAAGCAGAGATCTACATATTTCACATTTCTGTCTTAGCAGCACAGTGCATACTTTTCTTTGTTATTGTCTGAAAAAGCCAAAGTCATCAGCATCATTTATCTCTGCAATCTAGAACCCAGGCTGAGTGCAAAAAAATGTTGATATTCCACAAAGAAGCATCTCAACACAAAGCATAAAGTGCATCACAGGCTTTTTGCAGTGAGGTTTTTAGCACTCTTCAAGTATTTCTTTCCTTGCACACAATATATTCTATATTGTGCAAGTATTCTATAAAAATATGAAGCAATTCAGGTCCTCCTTTTCACACTTTCAGATTATCTGGAGGAGTATGATTAAATAGTAACAATTGGTAGGAATTTTAAGTAGTTGGAATCTTATAATCTGCAAGAGTGGTATTTGTTGAAGTAAATCCAGAATTTAGAGCACATGTGATATTAATTTGGGACATCTGACTGCATAATTTATTTTAAATACAAGAATTTCCAAATGGTAAACTAAATCTGTGGAAGCCAAAACGCTATGAATCTTCTATGTATACTGCTAGTCTTGCAATATCAAGTTAAGGGTCAGGATAATGATGTTTGGATTTACAGTATTAGAAAGCACTGCCCATTGTAAGCAACAATTAATTATCTTCTCAGTAAAACTTAATACCTTGCATCTCTTATACATTATAAGCATTCTCTTGTTCAGTCTTACTTTCTTCTGGAAAGAACTCTTATTCACAGTTTATGATCAGTAGATGATGGTTCCTTTTGTTCTATTCTTTTCCTCTTCCATCAGAAGTTCTGAATTTGAGTAGTTCACTTTTGTAACCTCACTGTTGCAGAAAGCTGCACTGTAACTCCCCCTTTTCATTTTATTTCTTGTCTGCCAGCTTCTGAGTAGACAATACACTGAGCAACACTAACAATGGAAGAGAATTTTGTGTCACGCAGAATGAATATCCTTTTAAGGCAGAAAACTGAATGAATGAACAATGCTGGAAAATACTGAGGATTCCCAGCAAGACCCAGTTTCAACTTTCCATAATGAAATGTGTGGCAATGTAGCAAAAAGTTTCTTGTAAAAATTGCTGTTGCTATCCTTTCTACACTTCGGGCATAACCTTGGAATGATTTTATTTTCTCTAGTGCTTCTGCTATTAGTGTTGATTTATTTTGTTCCTACAGTTTAAAAGGTTGGGGATTTTATTCATTAAATTAATGAGAGTTTAACTTAAAAATCTCTGAGTTAAAAATGGCTAGGAGTTGGTAAATGGTGTTATAAAATCAAAGTAATGATAGCTTTTATGTAAAGTATGACAACTAGTGTTTCAAGTGCATGGCTTCAGTGGTAAAGATCCTTAAGAAGATACTTTAAGCAGTCATTCAAAGCCGAATATACCACGTGTACCTGGTAGTGCAGCAGGACTAAGTGCTGCCCTGTCACTGAACAATCGTCCATAAAAGAAAGAAAAAAAAGTCCTCTCCCCTCCCAAAGTAACGGCTGCTTACCTGAAATCACTTTGATTAATATGAATGAGTGTTTAAAGTAGCGTAAAGTTGTTCTGATTTTTTTTAGTTAACAAAAATATGCCTCACACTGACGTCAGGGTGGAACATACCTAAGTAACAAGATTATACAAATCAAAGCAAATGTGCAGATGTCAGTGTTTAATACTAAAATCAGCTTTGAACAGATCAGTCTTTATATTTTTATACCAAAATACTCAAAAAGGACCTGTAGAAGTCAGACTACATCAAATACAAGTAAATTTACGGACTAATTGCATGAGAGTGGGTGGAACCAGTGCCAAATCATAGAGGTTTTTAAACTGTCAGGCTGAAAACCCATTTACACAAGTTGCATACAAGTGAAGTTATGCAAATCATAGCTGATTTAACATTTGTAATTAACATCTAATTAGAATAGGGAAGTATTGGCACCACCTTACACTGCTGAGACCTCAGCTGCTTTCTGTTGTGCATACACAGGTGTACGTAGTGCATATGCAACTCTGCATTCTGAATTTGGAAGAGAAATCAGGAAACTCACAAGGCAGTGGGAAGAGCAGAAAAAACGCTTACTAGTTTGGTAACTTTCCTAGGGTGCCAATCCTGAAATTAATTAAAATGGTAAGGTATTGATATCGGCAAAGAGTTAAGTGAAGTAACATGCCAAGGCAGGAACTTACTGAAAAAGAAATAAGAGATTCGAAAAAAGGGTTCTAAGTGTGTCAAACAGTGAAAATCTTTTATTAATCCAGTGCTTGAGCATGAAAGAACATATCTGTGCTTTCCTTGACCTGTTCTTGCTTTTCCTTTTAGAGTTTAATGATCTTAAATTGCAGTAACCCAACCTCCTCCAAAATAGCCTTACTAAAGTTTATCCTTTCCAGAAAACAATTAAGTCCTCTGATGTCATCAATGGCTCAACTGCTTACAGTATGAATATTAAAAAAAAAAAATCATGTCAAAATAAATAACTCACTGAACAAAGGGCAACTTTTTTATCCCTCCAAATATAACCTGTTCATATGCACGAGGAGGAACCTGACAGGTGAAAATACAGTACAGTAGTATTAAAACTGTAGCTCTGGGCAGGACCCTCATTGCCACTCTCCTAAATCTGTGGGACATTACTGTCTCAAAGCATTGACACTTGAGCTGCTTCTAAGTGAGTTCCTAAATACCCAGCTTTCAGGGACACTTTCACTACTGCAGTAATAGATAACAAAAATATCTTTGTTTTTATAAGGCTTCTCTTTTTTTTATATAGAGGAAGATGCCACCAAACTGAAGTTGGTTTATCAGAAATATGGTAATACAGAACAGGTTCAGGCATTAGTTGCAAAATGTTAGTGTATGTATTTTTAATTATCATTTAATGTAGCCAGCTCACACAGATAAGCAGCTGATTTTTGGATGTGATACTCCTGCTAAAGCAAGGTCTTAGACTCTCCCTAATCGCAGATGTACATAATATAAATCTTCACTGGGACCAGTGTCTCAGGCAACCAGATACAATAAATGGGACAGGGAACTAAGGGAACTAGAGAGTCTGGGTATTCACCCTAACTGCATCCTTGCATGCTCCAAGTTCTTCAGTACAAATCTAATGAGCTTGGTGCCTAAAATGTGTTTTGAAATCACAGAATAATTGAGGTTGGAGAACACCCTTAGGATTATGAAGTCCAACTGTTAACATAACACTCCAAAGTCCACCACCATACCGTATCCTTACGTGCCATGCACCCTTTATTATCATAAAAGAGGTAGTAATAAAGAAAATCTGTTCAACAAGGAAAGTCTGCCTTACTAATTTAACCAAAATCTTCACAATTTATAGGACTTAGAAAATCTACAAGGTGGTGGCGTTATCTTCTCGGCTTATCACCTCTAAATTGGATCAACTTTGTATTTTCACACCAGCAAAATATGCTTAATTGAATTTAGAATTTTATTAATTCAAAGATGAATGCATCACCAAATCACTGCCAAATGCTTCTGCTGTTCGCCACAGCTGAAATACTTCACATGGTCTGGAAATAGAGACTGCTTCACAGACTTGCACAGTCCCCTAGAGGGGAGGTTTTCTGTGTTTAGTGAAATACAATTTAATAATATGCTTTACCTTCCACCTAAACAGCATTTATATTCGAAAAAAGGAAAAAAAATTTGGCTTTGAAAGCAAAACTATTTCACAGCGTAATTATTATACCAGCTCATATGGCTCATCATTAAAATAATAAATCCTTTTAATTACAAAAATGAAGAAACTGCTTCTTTACAATCTGAAATCACATCACTATGTTTTGCTCATGAGAACAAATTTACAAACATAAGTTGCACATAAAGGGTTTATTTTAAATGTTTTAAGGATAGAGTTACATCATAATTATAAAAAATACTTACAGAATTAAGTAACAGATTTAAAGTGTTTATACTTCTAAATGCAGAGAACAGGGAACTGTCTACATTGTTCAAAATNCTTTAGTTTGTTACATTGAATGTTCTAACCCTCTAAGCATGCAAAAAAGGATGGTCTGCATTTAAGTTGGTTTTTTTTTTCCCTTTTTAAAAAGTTTTACATGGCAGCCTGACATCACACACACACGCACACACAATATACAACAATACTACAGCAGGTAAATGTGAAAGGTGAATAACTTTTATACAAAGATCCGTGGCTTGTGCCATCACAAGCCCTATGCGATTTTGGAAAGTAATGTTGAACCCCTATAAAAAGGAACCAACATTTAGTTACCAGGGTAACGCAAGCACTGCATGCAGATCTGAAACATGAGCCTAAAACAAAGCCCAAAGCAGATGGGCAGGGAGTGGAATTAGTCTCAAGCCTCAAAAAGGTGGTTTAAGCTCTCCAAAAAAACCCAAAAAACCCCAAACAAACAAACAAAAAACAAAAAAAGGGAAAGGAAAAAAAAGAAAAAAAAAAAGGTGAAGGTACCCACACAACAGACAACAGGGACATTGAAAAACAACTGTAAAATTTACAGTTTGTAGATTATACTCTAATGGGCAGAATACACGGTGTATTCAAGAGGCTTGCAGAAAACCCACAAATGCAAGCCTAATGCTAAAAGTGTTCCAGTAGACCTAAACCTCAGATATTTCAAAACAAACCTTATATTCCTCAGGTATATAGCCCAAAGTTCAGTGTACTAGGTTATTCATGTATCTCATGTATAATCAATACACTCACTCATTCCTATGCCACAAATATCAACTTGGGCTCATGGAGCCAGGCTCAGCTTTGAGATTTACATGCAGGACTCTTAAGAGTCAATAGAAAACACAACAGATCTGCAGGATGAAAACACTGTGTTGCAAATCTGCTTACTTTGTTCAAACACAAGAAACATTTATGACTCAGGTACTTACTGCATAAGAACTGCATCGAGAAGCTATCACTGAAAGACAATAGCCTGCCTTTGGTTGCCCATGATGAAATACTGGACATAATGCAATATAGTAGCAATGGACAAAGAATTAAGGTATCATATTTATACAGAGAGTATTTATTACCATTCAATCACAGAATGAGGCACAAGCCTTAAGGCTAAAATATGAAACCAGGCAAAAAAAATGGACAGAAAGGGGCTTAAACCACTGAGTCTTCAATATCAAGAATACCCACAACAGAGGTCATCAGACTTCTGTTCTCTGATTAACAGCACTTCTCCTGCATCCTTCCACTAATGGCATACGGTTGGATATCAGGGTATTTGTTCCTTCCATCAACAGTGTTGACTGTCTTCACATACTGTATTTCTGTGAAGCAGTTCTTGAAACTTGCAGAGCTCTGCCTTAATGCAACATGACAATTTTGTTGCTGTGCTGGATGATTGTTGCAATTCTGATACTTTTTAAAGCTGCCACACATAAGAAACCCTAAGTTTCATTTACAACTATCTTGCAAGATTAAAACTGTGAAAGGATTCTGCTGTTGTGGGCTGTTATTTACATCCACAGTCTAATGCAGATGACTGAACCACTGAGACTGTCTATAGCTCTCATTAGATAGTACACTACTGGCATGCAAAACTCTAGTGTTCATAGAATGAAGTTCACCTTAACAGCATACCTCAAAGCAAGTACAATGTACACCACAAAAGGCAACAACAGGTTTAAACTGTAGATTTGTCCAGACACTCCTTATGTGGAAAAGCCAGAAAAAGAAAAAATGGGGAAGATGCCTTCTTGAACCAAAATGATTAGAAGCAAACCAACACAAAGGAATGCAACAGACAGCAGAAAACAACAAATGCTTCTCCTTCTCTAGAGTTACATCTTCAATGTAAAAGGACACCCCCTCCCACTCCCCTGGCATGAGATTGTATTTATCATGTAAAATATTAACTACTGTTAGGTTTCTAAGTCCACACACAAACATTCAGGTTGCTAGGTTTTGATATTAAATGAGAGACTACTGATGCCAATGTGTAGTCTAAAGTCTTCTGAAGTAGCATATATACTGTTAAAGTTGTGGCACCAAGCACTTGGGTTTTGCTAAGAAGTGTGTATAACAAACAAAGAAGTACAACATTTAGGATTGAAGGCAGCCTTGTTGCATGTATTTTACTCGTTCCTACAACTTGTAAATATGGACCATTAACCTGCATTTTCTAATTAACTGGATATACAGATTAAATATATTTTTATAGTTTAAAGCCTTTTCACTGAAAGGTGCATAAATCAAACATTTGTTATCCTACTGCCCTGTGACTAGTAAAAAATGCACAAGTATATCCACATACTGCAAGTTCTTAAAAAGCTAAATTTGAAGTAAAGTGTAGAAACACAGCAGACTGATGTTACTTGGGTTAGGCACTCCCTGATGCCGCAGAAACTGTGTAAACCTTTCAGAAAAGTCACCTCTGTCCCAACCCTGAAAACAAGGACTGCCAGTATCCAAGAAATTAAATTTAATGTTACAAAAGAAGGCGTATCAAAATATCAAACTACACTTGCATGTGGCAGTTGAACAAGTGAGTGCAAGGCTGAAGAAAAAGTTAAAATCTATGAAAAAATGTAGATTAATGATTACAATACTAGATCAACTTTACACAGCTTGAATTTGCAGCTGTTCTTTGCTTTTAACTCCCTCCTGCCCAAACATATTGACTTCCTTCAAGAAAAGGAGTTCTTTTACACAAAAAGTGTCATGTTTGTATTACTCAGAACAAAACAGTTTTGCTGGCAGAGATTGTGGGTTCGCAGGGACATTTAAGCTTTCATTAAACTGGAAAGCAGTCAAGTCTTTGTGTCTACAAATTTTACATTTAATAGTTCCACAAATTTGGCAGAAGTTCATTATGACACCTAGGATGTCTTCACCAAATCATAGACATAAATATGGAAATCATCATCAAACTTGATGAAATAGACAGATGGTTTGGCTTCAACTTGATGAATGACCATGCCAGTCCGTTTTGAGCCATCTTCTTTGGCATATTCCACTTGTTTGCCTACCAGGCTGTCCACAACTTCACCTGGCTCCCGTTCTGCAGGAGGTGAGTCATCTGTAAAATAAACCCAGGGTACCTTAGTAGACATTAATAATATGTTGCAATATGGAAGACAACTGCAGAGCCTTCTTTAAAACTCACACAAAACAATTAAAAGTTGTAAATAGATTATGTAGAACATTTGTTTTGTTAAGACAAGCACCTAACAATTGCCAGACTTCTAGAAAGTAGTTGCAGAAAAATTTTCCAAGTAATACTGTATTAAGACAAAAATAGAACTTTGATTGGTAAGAAAAGTAAATCTTTTGACAGGAAAGTTTATGCACAAACCATAAGAAATGACTGTGGATAACTGAATTTAAACAATGAGCAGAAAAAGACACTGGACCTCTTCAGCAGAAAGGCAGCTTAACTGAATTTCCCTCATCCCACGCATCTTAATCAAAGTTTCAGCACATGCATGCCACTGCAACAACTCCTAAAACAGTAGTATGTGTAAACCCTTTATTAAAAGGCGCTTTTCCCGAATCAGAAATATGCCTGTATTTTAGATGAATCCTAAGCTAAATTTGGATACAAAAAGGTACAATTTGTAACAGGCCAACCTCCAAGGACTTGGCTACATATCAAACACAAAAAAAGGTATGAAAGAAGGTTAAAAAGTACTGTATGGAGAACCAGAAGCTAACCACACCTTCTCTGCTCAGGTCCTCTTCTTTTGTTCCCAACTTATCTAAACTTGTGGTTTGCATTCCAGTGAGAAACTTTCTAAAGGAATTTCACATCTGATGTGGCTTTTATTCTGGAAATCATAAGCTTCAAAATTAATAACTTTGCTCCAAGTTTGCAATAAGAATCCCTTACAGATTCCACCCATTTTATTTTCAGTTCAGGGAGCTGTGAAAGAATTCTCAAAGGAGAACAAAAACCAAGAGGGAATGAATGGACTGCCTTGTATTTACACTAAAAATTCATCCAATAAATTAAGAAATTCCTCTTTCAATCTTTGTTTCAATTCCTCTAAAAATGCACTGTCACAGTAATTATCCTCTTAATATCAGTTTTATGTGAAGAGTCTTTTTGGCAAAGATGCAAGTTCAACTCATATATTTTCACTTAGAAATATAGACAAAGTTTTAGTATCAGATCCAGCAATACAATTTCCCCCTACCAAAAAAAAAGCTTAAAAGAAATTATCTAAAATTTGGTCTTCTAACAAGCGCAAAAGCTATATTTGAGAAGAGACAGTACCCTGGAAATTTTAGTTATATAATATTACAGCATGTTCTACCAAACTTATGGAACTGCTTCCAGGTATTCTACAATCTGATTTGAAAAATACTACTCCGAAATAGTAACATCCAATAATTGACTCAAGGACACAATTCAAAATAACTGGAAAGCATTCACATTCAGGGAAGAAAGCAAATACTTAGAAGTGTTTACAAAACAAGTAAGCAGTCAATAGTCCTGTGGGGAGCTCAGAGAGAAAAGTGCACTAAAAGCAATTAGTACTTAAATGGAAAGAAAGTGTATAATCTTTTCCTACCCTCACCCTCAAAACTGGAAGAAAGCAAAGCAGACTTAAAATGTATTTCAAGTCCTTTTTAACAGTTAAGACAAAGAACAAATTATTTGATGGTTTAAATCTGAAAGAGCTGTCATTATTTCTTTTGGAAGAGGAAGATTGATTTTTTCCATTAACATCTGTGATTCACTTTCAAAACCAGCAGAGGTGTTGCTTTTTTGTTGGGGAGAGAGACGAGGGGGAGTCTAAACACAGATGATTACTACAGACATTATGCAAGTAAGTGTCACTTGTTTATTCTGCCAGTAGACCATTACCACTGATGGATCTGAAATAAGACTGTCTCAAACTCAACAAATGAATTGTAATAAATATATGTGCAAACGACTATATAGTCAACCACCACAGTTATCCAATTAACAAATTTCTTTAAAGCCCAGACTGTCTCTGTCAGAAAAGGGTGTTTTAAGTACACAGGACAAATAAAACTGAAGTATTCTTTATAAGCTTTATCCACTCCCCTCCATCCCTTTTTTGTACTAGCTATCTAAATCTCTACAATACTGATTCTGTGAAAATTCTTCTAAATTAATAGAAATCCTGATGACTTTCCCTTCAAAAAGAGGGAAAATATCCCTCCTAATATGCTGAAATCTTTTTCTTGCTAGTATGCTGCAACATGTGAGAGAAAATGAATTTTAAAAAAATTAATACTTCTTTCCCACAGGAAACTACTCAAAAAGTTTTTCACACTGAAGACACAAAGCTCAAAGAAATTATTCTTATTGTATTAGTAACATTCGTTGGTTCCAAAATATTATTAATTTCCACAAGAACCATTTCAGAAACACAAATCAACCGCCATCTCTACAAACAGGAATAATTCTGCAAGAAAACAACTGTGGAAGACTTCTGGTTTGCCAGTTTCCATTAAAAAACCCAAACATAAACTCTTTCACAGTAGTACATCCATATTTTCAGCAGAATTACTAATAATTATGAAAAATTATTTCCCTGCATAAGTCACTGCCGAGAAAGGTAAAATATTTCAGCAGTTAACAGATGTTCTTTGTTGTGCTAAAACTTTTGTTAACTGTGATACTTAAAAAAAATAAAATTAAAGGAGTAACAAACAAGATGTTTGTTAGCACTCCTGCGTCAAATGCTTAATACAAAGAAAACAGTATCTGGCCTACTTACTTGAATCAGGCATAATGCGAAGGTCACCTTCTTTATAATCATCTAGGAGTTGGTACATGTACAAGACGGGATCTTTCTCATAGGTAATATAAAACCATGTGTTCATAATTGGAGCTCGAGCCAAAACCATCCCCCTCCATTCATCTTTTGAGCCATCCTCTGTCTCAAACATATGTTCCACAGCTTTACCAATCATTGTGTCTGCCAGGTGGGCATCACTAATTCGAGATGAAGCTGAAATAATAGCATTTTGTGAGTTCATTCAAAGGCACAGATACGTATCCTTGTGAAAAATAATCTTCACCCTGATTCATACAGAAGTCTGATTGGAAGTTCATCCATTCACAAACAGAACAAACACTGCCCATTCCAGAGAGTTTAGTACTGAAGATCTACAAAACTTCAGAATGTTGTTAAAATGGCCATGAATTACTGTACTCCCTATGATTAAATAACTGTAATGCAAGGTAAAGGGATATCAACTGAAGCCACAGCAGCAGAGACTCTGTATTTTAACTAGACACTTGACAGGGAGAGTCAGATGGGAGAAGAACAATTCTGTGATGCTATTAATGGACCTTTGGTGTTTGGTTCCTCCTAATTCCACTCTACAGACTGCTACCAACTGCCTTCAGTTAGAAGAAGTAACAGTTTGTTCTGTTTATAAACTATTTACTTGAGTAAATATAAAACTTGGCAGCTTGAAAAACCTGTAGTTTAACAACCCCGTGCTAATTTGAAGATCACAAAGTATTATTACTAGTCAAGTTGTTTCATTCAGAAAATGCCTTCTTCCCTGTCCTAGTTACACCAGCCAGGACCAATTTATCACTGTGTGGGTTTAACCAAAACTGTATTCTACACCCTCTGTGTCATTTCTGATGAACTCTTAAAAATGGATCGTTTGCAGCAGCTGCCCAGGGCACACCTGACACCTCAGGCTACAAGCTGGTGTTAAAGGAGCCTGTGACACAGGGGAGTCATTAGTGCCTTCACACCCAGCCTGAGGGGTCATGTCTGCTAACAGGCCAACAAAGGTTCCAAAAATGTGCCATGGCCCACAGAGTAAATCACCTACTGTGAAAATCCCTGCCCTGGGGAAGGTACTGGGCATTCCCACCTGAATCTGAGCATATACAATCTTCAGGTTTGGGGACTTCTGGTACCACTCGTCAGATCCAGAGGAGAACCAGAACCTCAAAAGGACTGTGACTGCCACTCATGACCAGACTGTGACCACCATCTTCACCAACAAGTTTTCCTTTCCTTTTACTTTGCACTCAGGGGGACCACATGGTGCTCAGCACAGGGGCTGGTGAGCTCAGTTCTGTTTGTGCGTCAGGGTGCTGGGTTATACATCTGCTTTTTGTGAGTGTCATTTTTGTGTATCNCACCTCAGGCTACAAGCTGGTGTTAAAGGAGCCTGTGACACAGGGGAGTCATTAGTGCCTTCACACCCAGCCTGAGGGGTCATGTCTGCTAACAGGCCAACAAAGGTTCCAAAAATGTGCCATGGCCCACAGAGTAAATCACCTACTGTGAAAATCCCTGCCCTGGGGAAGGTACTGGGCATTCCCACCTGAATCTGAGCATATACAATCTTCAGGTTTGGGGACTTCTGGTACCACTCGTCAGATCCAGAGGAGAACCAGAACCTCAAAAGGACTGTGACTGCCACTCATGACCAGACTGTGACCACCATCTTCACCAACAAGTTTTCCTTTCCTTTTACTTTGCACTCAGGGGGACCACATGGTGCTCAGCACAGGGGCTGGTGAGCTCAGTTCTGTTTGTGCGTCAGGGTGCTGGGTTATACATCTGCTTTTTGTGAGTGTCATTTTTGTGTATCATCATATTTATTGTAATCTTTTTATTAAATTGTAACTCTGACTTTTAATCTCTTTTTGAGTTGGGTTCATTTTTCCTGCTGGTTTACCTTTAAACTAGCACATTCCCATTATTAAAAACACTTAAGGGAAGTACATGAGGAAAATGTGACATTATTACTGTTAGACACACACAACAGAAAACACAGTCAAGATGTCTTAATACTTGAAATTTTAACAGAAGTATCAACGTTAATCAAAATTTTGTGGAATCAAAAAAAAAATAGAGCATTGAGATTACCAGTCATGAGACAAAAATCAAATTGACTAAAAACATTTAAGTGGTCAGATGTTATCTTGGGGGAAGTCTGGAGAGATTAGTGGAGAACCTTTAATAAAGGTCAGCCTATATGTATACAAATTTAGGAGAAAAACCCAAAACACTTACCAACTCTGTCTGGAAGAACTTCAAGTGCTGAAACTCTTTCATCTTTGTGAAGTTCTAGTCCATACACACAGTCAAATCCATCATACTTTATGAGATAGAGAGAGGGATTTACAGGAACTTGATCAAGAACTGTGCCCTTCCATTGTGTTACAGGTCCACTCCCTTCTTTCCATCCATGCTGTATCCTGCAGCCTACAATATTTCTTCGAGGCTGAGAAATAGGTTTGCTCGGTCCCACATTATTTCTATGTTTTCTGTACATAGATACAAACATTAATATTAAACAAGTACATACATATTCAAAGTTCTACTTCAGAACATAGTTGTATGCTTTTACAGGAATATGTATTTAATAGCTTAGTGTACCTTATTCAAATTAAAGCATAAAGCATATTACACTGTATGAGAAAAAAGAAAAACACACTGAAAACTAGCAAAACATTTTTTTATGTGCTTTATAAGGTCAGTTTCCTAACAGAAAATTCTAAAACTATTTTTCTTGAGACAGAAGAACTATTCTACTCCTTGCTACACTGAACATCAAAACTAAAACTCACCTGGATCAGGTCACACAGCACAAGGTTACCTGGCAGTACCTTGTAGCTCTCGGTAGAACAGTAAAGAATTCCTGTCTCAGGAGGAAGAAGTCAGTGCAAACATTACCAGTGGCTGATTAAAATTCTTCCAAGATTTTTTTTTTCCCCCTAAAACAAACCTGCTTTCAACTGAAGCAAATTTAGCCTCCTTCATTTACAGGTATTTTTGACTCAGAGTATTTTTAAAGACACATGGTAGAAACAACACTTCTGTATTGTTCCTTTTAACTTTGTGAAATGAAAAATTGCATGTAATGGAAAAGGCCAGAGAAGGCATACTCCTTTATGTGGAAAATAGATTAAATATACTTTTTTGTCCTTCCATTATTTTCATGGATTTGCATGGAAATTCCCTCTGGTGAGTAACAGTTGCTGTTCTGATCAACTGTAATGTAAGCTATATGAGTTTCAAATCACTGAAAATGTTACATAAGTTTTGTCCTATTCAGTTATTAAAAACACGACAGTTTTGAATACAAATGGAAGAAATGCAGGGACATTATACAAAATTCTTCTGGATGTCAACGAAGTTTTAAAATACATTTTTGGGCTACTACTTGTAGCACACATGATTTTAATGGTAGTAATATATGCACACAACTAGCATGTTTAAAGCAACATCTAAAAGAGTATCAGTTGCAAAAAACAACACTCTTCCTTAGATTACAGATAGTGACAAAAGAATAATGTCTCCACAAACAATGGACGCTGCCTCAGAAGCCCCTGTATGATCCAAAAAAGACAGATAACAACACTGAAATCCTAGGAGTGGTCTTTGAGAATAATGCACTCACTATATGATATTGGAATGCTTACTGCTAAAGATATAATTGTAACTATTAAAATCAAGAGACACAATTCCTTCAGCAACTTGTCCCACCTCCAGGCTTTAATTCACCATCAAGATCTTAGCAGGGGGAACCTTTTCAAAGATCAACCCACAGTTCTGTATTCCTAACTTTGATAGAACAGATAATTCAAACAGGTTGGAGTACCTGCAAAGAGAGACTCTCCCAAAAACCTTGTTCTAATGTTATGCAAAAACTAAAACACATTTCCAAATTCTTGTTTTGCTCATGCATATGTATGTTATCTGTATTCCTAATTGTCATTGTGTCAGATCTGGTACTTGGCACAATAAAATTGAGTTTGTTTTTTATAGAATTTGTTCATTTAGTTCTAATGAATCACTGCTCCACTCTAAAGGGAATAAAAACAACTAAAGGTCAAAAAAAATGTTGAAACTTACACTACTTTATCTAGTTTAAGCAGCTTATTCTCATCTTTGAAAAGTGTTATACTATTATTCATACTCAATCTCATAGTCAATTTTATTTTCTACCTACAAAGCATAATCCACTTTAAGTTGGAACAACAAAGCAAAAAGTTTCACACTCGTTCTAAAAAAAATATGGAAAAAGACAACATAACTGACTTCAAATGGATAACTACTTTTAAAATGCCTCATAGAGCAAAATGCATTAAAAATTTAATGACAAGTACCCATCAGGTGTACTTGCAGTTCAAATTTCTGTTTGAAGGTTGTACTACTGAACAGCTGCTCACTCTCATTTGCAGTGGCTCATACTGTAAGAAATGAGATATTCAAACTAGTAAATTACTAAGGAAAATCTACTTCTTGCATCTGAACGTGAGGTAAGAAAGCAAGCTTAAGTTCTTATATATGCATAAATAACACAGAACGTACTTCCATGTAAGACAACCAAGTAATCAACATTCCTTTCCTTAAGGAGGTGTTATTTTTGTGATACATCAAATAACATAAGCATTCATAACTTTCTACGATGCTATGTTCAGAGGGTTCACCACAATTTAGTCCTTCTCTTTCATTAGAATTATCTTTAAAATTCAACAGAACTTTGCTCTTGAAGACTACATAACAATTAGACATGTAAAACATGGAGCCAGGAGAAACAGAAATTAGCAAGTCCTGGAAATAGCTTGACACATCAGACACATTCACATTGCAAATGGCCTTTTGATTTCCCAAAGTTTCAGATCCTCTTCTTTATCTTGAAAGCTGTAAGCTGTTAAGTAAAACTTAGTTATGTGACAAGTTTCATTATCAGAACCAGATACTATAGACTACATAGCATGAAAGAAATCTTTCCAGATTTTGAAGCTGTGTTTATATGGTCCTCACACAAACTTTTTGGCAGCTGCTACCAGGGAAACCAACATAGTGCACAAGGACTCATAGCAGAAAAATCAATCATTACTGGAGGGTTGTGCTTAAAACACAGACTAGCATTTATAAAAAGGAAAATGGCAATTCCCAAAATAATCTATAAAGTTATCCATTTAGGTTTGATTGCTGGTTGTTTTTTTCCCACGATCATCTCATCTCATCTCAGAAAAATACCACTAAGGAAAAAAAATCCCAAAACAACAGAAGGGGGAAAGAAAACCACACCCCTCAGATATGCAAAAACACAAACAATTGCGAAAAACTCAGAGGAAAACTATAAAACATTATAAAAGCAGTATTGCAGCAATGGTCTGCTCATTTTCATGTCTTTCATGGTGCTAAGCAGAAAAGTTACTGAAAATAGGAGCCAAAAATACAGTTGTGATCTTATTAGAGCCTATCACTAACAGCAGAATGATGATGAGAGAATTGTTATTAACTACTTTTCACAATATTCAGACTATGAGGCACACTAATTAAGACAGAAGTTTTAAAACACGTTCTGTACTCCCTCAAAACCCATTACTGAGCTGTGACTTTCAGTTCCACATGATGCAGAAACCAAGAATTATGTTAGCTTGAAGTGGGATCAAAATTTCAAAATGTTTAAGTTCACTTGTAGTTAAACTACAGGTATAACCTGCACCTCAAAGTCTTTGAATTGCCAGCTATATGAAATCTGGAGAGCCTATAAGAAAAGATTTTCATACGCATACTATTTCTTGTATTCTTGCCTTATACACCAAGGGTGGAAAGAATCAGATCTGGGAGTTTACTGACTGATCTGATGCCAGTGAGGTCAGCTTCATATTGGCAGAGATCACCACTACTCACTAACAGAGAACTTGGAAGAACTGCCCTATATCCTCGGAATGATCTCCAAAAGGCTCAACATTAATGACCATTTAGGAAAGAAGAGTTTAGAAAGCTCATCTACACTGCTCATTCTATCACATCCTCAGTTCCTGAGTCTTGCCTTTTTCCTTCCTCTGTTGCAAAACTTCTGAAGCTGATTTAAAATCTCCTCAACGGCCTTTTGAGTGCCAGTAGGCTTCTTCCTCTTTTTCTTTAAATGGGAGCAACTAAATAAGTAACTAAATCAGTGAGAAAGTATGGATTTCTAACTCGTAGTCTATTGTATCGGCTCAGAATAGTATCAGCATATAGCATTATATCATTAATCATATTCTACTCATTTGTGGTAAACTATAAACAATACTTTACTACTCTGCCTCATTCTAGACAAGTCAGTGAGCAGCATACAAGAAATCATCTTGGCTTGAAGAAAACCTTTACTAAACAATAAACCATTGAACTAGGCTAAATTAACATAAAACTAAGCTGAAGTTAAATGCCTGAAAATTATGTCAGGATCAAAACTTCTCATGTCCCACAAAAGCCTTTATGCTAAAAAATTTACAGCCTATTTAGTTATTTAAATAAGCGTATATTAACACAACAATAAAGACAAATCTAGCCACCCTCAAGTACAAAAGGCAACCCACCTCTGATAGTCTTCCCATCATACACTCCTTTCTCTGAGCGGTTGAAAGAGAACAAGAGAAATTAAATTTTAACCAACTCTACCTGCCCCTAGACAAATAAATGTTTCTTTTTGCCTTCTATTAAGATAGACAAGAATGGATAATGATGTGCCAGTGGAAGGGACTGGAGTAGTTTTACATCAGGTATTGTCTCTGGGAAACAGTTAACGCTGTTTAGCAGTGATTAATTATGTTAACTGTGGAAAATACACCTGCCAAACAAATTGCTTTTGATTGATACACCAGTATATGACTTTACACTTAAAACACAGCTAGTAACATTTTAGTAAGTTTAACACTTACCCAGCTTAGATTTCTTCCACCAGAGGTATAGCCAGAGGATATCTAAGACCAATTATACCCAGATGATTACCTCTATTTCCACACAGCTACTCACCAGTGTTCAGCTGCTACTACTTAAAAATGTTGTAGACGGAAAAATACATGCCATGAAAGTGTTGCACAAGCAGGTATCCTTCCTTCCCACACAAATAGTAGCCTCCTTACAGAAGTATTTCAGTACATTCTTTATTAAAAAAAAAAAAAACTTTTCCAAAACTAGTTACTAGTGCATACATGATTAGATATATCAAAGATTACATCCAGACTGGGTTATCAGTAAGCATGATTTGCAGATTTTATTGACCTGATGATAAGACAGGAACCCTGTGCCAGAGAAAAAACCATCCTACAGTACACATGGCTAATTTTGGGCTTGTATATCCTTCTCTAAGGATTCTATAAAGAATTACAAAATTGTATTCAAGAAAAATATCATACTAAAAGTGAAACAATGCTCAAATCTTTTATCTGCTGGGCTTTCTTTCCTACCACCTTCCTGAAAGAACTGAAAGTCTGAGTCTACACACACATATACAGATTGAGTATTGTTCTACATGATTTTCCAGAACAAAGTGAATGGAACAACATAGATATATTTCTAGAACAGTACTTGCAGTTACTGAGAGATACAATTCAGTAAAAATACTAGCAACTTACTTGTGAGAAGTTCTCTTCTTCATCATGCTGGCAGACACTCCTGCATGACCTACAATATAAAAGATAGTGGAATTACTGAAGAATAATTAAAAAACTTACATAAAAGTCTCCACTTTGAATGCCAAATGTAAAGAATCCAAACATTTCATGTTATGACTGATGAATGACCTGGTACAATGGGATAAGGCTCTGCAGGGACAGACATGGATTATGTGCTCATGAAGCTGTGGTGGGTTGACTCTGACTGGATGGCAGGAGCCCAGCAAAGCTGCTCTACACCTCTCCTCAGCTGGACATGGGACAGAAAATACAGCTAAAGGCTCCTGGGTTAAGAGAGGAACAGGGAGAAATCACTCACCAATTACCATCACAGGCAAACCAGGCATGACTTGGAGAATATTAGTTTAATTTATTATCAATCAAGTCCAATTAGAGTAACGAGAAATAAAACCAAATGTTAAAATACCTTCCCCTCACCCCACTCTTCTTCCGGAACCTAACTGCACTGTCAATTTTTTTCTACCTCCTTGCTCCCAAGTAGCACAAGGAGACAGGTAATGACGCTTGCAGTCAGTTAATCACATGCCGTCTTTGCTGCTCCTTTCTCCTCAGCGGGAGGACTCTTCACATTCTTCCTATGCTCCAGTGTGAGATACCTCCTACAGCAGACAATTCTTCAAACTTTCCAGTGTGACTCCTTCCCACAGGCCACAGTTCTTCACAAATAATTGTAGCATGGATCCTTTCCACAGAGTGTTGTCTTTCAGGAACAGGTTGCTCTGATATGGTTCCCCTGCACAGTCCCAAGTCCTGCCAGCAAACTTGCTCCAGAATGGGCTCTTCTCTCATGGAGCCACGAGTCAGGCCAGAAAATCTGTTCCTTTCAAGACTTCCTGCAGGATCATGGACTTCTTCAGTCGCATCCACTTGCTCCAGTGTGGCTCCATGGGCTGCAGGGCCACAG
>WBMV01004461.1:21643-33070 GCA_013396655.1 Campylorhamphus procurvoides | reverse complement strand
CACCTGAGCACACCTGTCTGTCTCCCATTCACCCCCACCTGAGCACACCTGTCTGTACCCCATTCACCCCACCTGAGCACACCTGTCTGTCCCCCCACCCAAAGCCCACCACAGCACACCTGTCTGTACCCCCATTCCCCCCACCTGAGCACACCTGTCTGTCCCCCATTCACCCACCTGAGCTCACCTGTCTGTGCCCCCCTTTACCCCCACACCTGAGCACACCTGTCTGTCCCCCATTTCCAGCTGTTCCCACCCCATTCCCGGTGTTTCCCCCACCTTTCCCACACCCAGCCCAGCTCCAGCTCCTGTCCCACCTTCACTGCCACGTGCAGCTTCGCCGTCTTCTTGGAGGGCCCCGAGGCCTCGAAGGTGCAGCCGTCGATCTCCACGGACATGGTGAAGATGGGGGCGTGCACGGGGCCAGTCTGGGACACCAGTTTGTACTGGAGGCCCGGCTTGAGCTGGTTCAGCTTCATCAGAGCGTTCATGGCCTGGGGCGGCTCCAGCTTCTCCTCTGCAGGGACACAGGGGTGGCTGCAGGGCTGGCACTGGGACACCCAGTGTGCCCAGCTGAGTTCTGGGACTGGGGGCTGCAGCTGGGGGACTGGGGATCCCCCCAGTGTGGCCCACTGCAGCTCTGGGACTGGGACACCCCGTGTGCCCAACTAAGTTCTGGGACTGGGGGCTGCAGCTCTGGGACTGGGACAGCCAGTGTGCCCAGTTGAGCTCTGGGACTGGGGGCTGCAGCTCTGGGACTGGGGACACCCAGTGTGCCCAACTGAGTTCTGGGACTGGGGACACCCAGTGTGCCCCACTGCAGCTCTAGGACTGGGGGCTGCAGCTCTGGGACTGGGGATCCCCCCAGTGTGCCCCACTTTGGGCTGGCCACAGCTCTGGGACTGGGGACACCCAGTGTGCCCAGCTGAGCTCTGGGACTGGGACACCCAGTGTGCCCCACTTTGGGCTGGCCACAATTTTGGGACTGGGGATACTCCAATTGTGCCCCACTTTGGGCTGGCCACAGCTGGTGGGTTATTTCACAGTGCTCTTGGAGGTCTTGGCTAATTCCACACCAGTTCCCACAGGGCTTTGCCTATTCCTGACCAGTTCCAATCATTCCTTTCCCATTCCAGATCAGTTCTCATTGGTCCCTACCCATCCCCTCACCTGTTCCCATGAGTCTTTTCTCATTGCCCACCAATTCTCACTGGTCTTTTTCCATTCCAGACCAGTTCCCATTGGTCTTTTTCAATTCCAGACCAGCCCCAATCACTGTTTTCTGATCCCAGACCAGTTCCCAATGGTATTTTCCAATTCCACACAACTCCCGAACTTTTCCTCCTTGGTTTCAGTTTTAACCAGCACGAATCTCACGGGTTTAAGCAATTTTATCAATCCTCACACCCCTGTTTACAGCCCTGAAATACCCCCAGTCCTGCACACCTGAGCACACCTGTAGAGCCCCCCCACCTGAGCACACCTGTCTGTCTCCCATTCACCCCCACCTGAGCACACCTGTCTGTACCCCATTCACCCCACCTGAGCACACCTGTCTGTCCCCCCACCCAAAGCCCACCTGAGCACACCTGTCTGTACCTACCTCTCGTTAACTCAGTACCTTTTTTCTGAATCTTCTTTTTCTTTTTGCTGGGGGATTTCTCCTCCCCGTCCTCCTCCATCGGCCGCTTCATGGGGGTCACGGCGTAGGTGGTGCTGGGTGGGATCTGGACTGTGGGAACCACCACAAACAGCCCGTGAACACTCTGCTTTCCACCCAGCCCCATGGGAAGGGGCCCTTCCTCCCAGTACCTACCAGTATAATCGACTGGGTTCTCGTTCTTTGGTTTCTTGGGCATTTTGGAGGGCAGGGGGTCCATGCCCAGGACTTTGTGGAGCTGGCCGAAGGCGGCGAGCCGGAGCGCGTGCTGGGGAGAGGAGGGGGTGTCAGGGGGGTGCTGCAGGTACCCCACCTGCCCACAGCCCCTGCCCGCCCTGCACACCGATCCTCAGCCATCAACGGGACTCTCTCGATTGAGTTTCTGGAGCTTTAACCCAAAATTGGTGGGGGGTGGGAGGTTGGGACGAGTCACTCCTCAACACCTGATTCTTTGCTCTGGTTGGCCAAGCTACGCGTGCCGTGGGCCCCGTGGGGTGGCCGAGTGACCACGGGCACGGCCAGCCCAGAGAAGGGCACTAGTCTACGTTGGCCAACGGGGCCGGGAGCCGTGAGTGAGCCGGGGAAGTTCCGGAAGGTCTGGAGGTCACACTATACCTGAGCACTCTGTGTGATATCTTCCCTTTGTTGTCTGTCTAGATGCCCAATAGCATCAGTGGCTTCTTTTTCACAAGGGTCATAAATACCAGAACCATCTGAAGGCAGGAAACAAGGAAGATATGCAGAGAATTATCCCGTGTTTCTAAAGCAACTAAACTAAATTCCCTGGGCAGCAACGAGGCTCCGAGAGCACGGACTGCCACGGGCCAGCCGCCGTCCGACTCTCTGCGCCTCCCTGGGCTCTCCAAGTGATGCTCGTCCCTCTCTCTAGGGGGCTGAGGTGGCTCTGAGCCAGCGTCCCCAGGGCAGGGCAGTCCCCACGCGGACACAACGAGGGGCTCCCCGGCCGCGTCACCCCCCACGCTCCTCCCGGTGGGCACGGTGGGTGGCACCGGCTCACCTGGCATGACGATGCCCGAGGCCAGGCACTCCAGCACCCGGCGCAGCGCCTCGCCCGCACCCATCGGCCGGTTCGCCGTCCCGATCGACTTCTCGCACAGCAGCTCCAGGGGCTGCAAGGAAAGGGGGCAAGTGAGGGCAGGCAGGGGCACCCCGGGAGGGGCCCTGGGAGGGGGATCCTGGGAGGGGGATCCGGGAAGAGACCCTGAGAGAGGGACCCTGAGAAAGGGGCCCTGGGAGGGGGATCCCAAGAGAGGGACCCTGAGAGAGGGACCCCAGGAGGGGGATCCTGGGAGAGGGACCCTGGGAGGGGGATCCTGGGAGAGACCCTGAGAGAGGGACCCTGAGAAAGGGGCCCTGGGAGGGGGATCCCAAGAGAGGGACCCTGAGAGAGGGACCCCAGGAGGGGGATCCTGGGAGGGGGATCTGGGAAGAGACCCTGAGAGAGGGACCCTGAGAAAGGGGCCCGGGGAGGGGGATCCCAAGAGAGGGACCCTGAGAGAGGGACCCCAGGAGGGGGATCCTGGGAGGGGGATCTGGGAAGAGACCCTGAGAGAGGGACCCTGAGAAAGGGGCCCTGGGAGGGGGATCCCAAGAGAGGGACCCTGAGAGAGGGACCCCAGGAGGGGGATCCTGGGAGGGGGATCTGGGAAGAGACCCTGAGAGAGGGACCCTGAGAAAGGGGCCCTGGGAGGGGGATCCCAAGAGAGGGACGATGAAAGGGGCACCCTGAGAGAGGGACCCTGAGAGGGGGATCCCAGGAGAGACTCTGGGTGAGGGATCCTGGGAGTGGGATCCTGGGAGAGACCCTGAGAGAGGGACCCCAGGAGGGGGATCCTGGGAAGGGGATCCCAAGAGAGGGACCCTGGGAGGGGGATCCTGGGAGAGACCCAGAGTGAGGGATCCTGGGAGAGGCATCCCAGGAAAGGGACCTTGGGAGAGGCATGCTGGGAGACGGATCCCAGGAGAGACCCTGCAAGAGGGATCCCATGAGAGGGATCCCAGGAAAGGGACCCTGAGAGAAGGATCCTGGGAGAGGGATCCCAGGAGGGACTCTGAAAGAAGGATTCTGGGAGGGATCCTGGGAGAAAGATCCCAGGAGGGACCCTGGGAAAGGGATCCTGTGAGAGGCATCCCAGACGAGGGATTCTGGGAGAGGCGCCCTGGGAGAGGGATCCCGGGAGGGACCCTGGGAGAGGCATCCCAGAACAAGGATCCTGGTAGAGGGACCCTGAGAAAGGAACCTCAGGAAAGGGACCCAGCCTGGAGCAGCTTCCTGTTCCCAACGGAGTGAGACTGGAAACGGTGAACTGGCAGAACAGTTTGATGACAATGTGATTGGATAGTCAATAAAAGAGTTGATCATCCTGAGCTATTCAATAACTGATTAAACAACGTGTTAATGTGATCTGATAATCAATAAAACAATCTGCAAATGTGATTTAAGGATGGCATGGTTTGATAACTGATGAAATGATTTGATAACTGATAAAACTATTTGATAAGATGACTTGATAATAGATAAAAGCATTTCATAATACTATGATTTGATTATTGATATTTGATGGCAATATGACTTGATAATTAATACAACCATTTGCTAATGATAATGACGTAGCTTGATCATCCATAAAACAATGTTATTAATGAATTTGATATCTGATAAAAGGGACAACGTGATTTGATAATTAATACACCATTTTGATAATAAGGTGACTTAGTAATTGATAAAACAACTCAATAATAATGTGAGTTGATAACTGATAAAGCAATTTGATAACAATGTGAACTGACAAATGATAAAGCAATTTGATAATAACTGAGTGAATAACTGACAAAGCAATTTGATAGCAATGTGAGTGGATAATTGATAAGGCAGTTTGATAACACGAGTGAATAACCCATAAAGCAATTAACAATGCGAGTGGGTAATTGATAAAGCAATTAACAATCGGAGTGAGTAATTGATAAGGCAATTAGCAATGTGAGTGGGTCACTGAGGGGACGATTGGCACCACAGAATGTCCCATCTGTTTCTTTAAGGGTGGACACTTCATTCATTCATAGAGATGCCCGACCTGGGAAAGGGGATGTGCCTTGGAAACTCAGGAGAGAGGAGAACTGAACTCCAGCTCAGGGAAAAGCTGCCAACCCCCCAGGGAAGGGGAGAAGGGAGGGAATTACCCATCCTCGGAGCGGGGCCCAGGTGGGGACGCGAGTGCAGAGGTCCCGCAGCACCCGGATGACGATGACACACGACTTCAGCCCGTTGGCCCTGGCCTGGAAGCGGAACCAAAACCACAGCGGGACTCACCGAGCGCCCGGCCGCGCCGCCGACGCTCCAGTCCCTCGAGGTGCTGCTTTGCCGAGGGGAAAGGGACGTTCCCCCTCACACAAAGCAGCAGCTCCACGGCTGCTCCACACAACAAGGCTCCTCAAGTCACGCCGGCGCCTCTTTAGCAGCTGTGCCGCCCCACAGGCGCTACGTCCGGCACCTCCGAGCCAGCGGCCGGTGGCCACTTCTACTCCGAAAACACTCAGCCCCTTACAGAGTTTACCAAGGTTTCTACTTAAAGATAAATATAAGAACAAAATGCGAACCTGGAACCACTTGGCGTGGCGCAGAGACGCCAAGGCAGCAAGGCATTTCTGCCTGTCCAGAACGTCCGGGGAGTCGGTGACTGAGAGCGTTTCTAGTCGTGGATGGAATAAGAAGACAAGGCACGGTTTGACCAAGGGGCTTCTGTCGGGCCGAGGGGGAGGAGGCAGCATCCTAACGGGCAGCTGGGGCTCCCAGAGAATCCTGCTGGGGGGCTGGGAGCGGGAGGGAGGGGCTGTGGTGCTGCCACTGTGTGGCCTCGCCCGGGGTGTTCGGCTGCAGAGAGGGGGAAACTCAGTCCCCAGGGATGGATGGGCTGGAATGAGCTCTGGGAAGAGGAGGAGGAGGAGGAGCAGAAGGTAGGAGGAAGAGGAGGAGGCGGAGGAGAAGGAGGAGGAGGAGAAGGAAGAGGAGGATGAAGAAGGTAGGAGGAGTGTGAGGCTCAGTGGAGGGGACAGAGATCCGTGATGGATGGAGAGGCGGCAGCGAGGCCGGCGATGGGACAGGTGGGACACCAGGGGGAATTTCGGGGGTGTGAGCCCCAGCTCTGAGCCCAAAGCACGGGGTGTGGGCAGGAGGGGAGGGGGCGAGGCTCGGCGAGGATCCCGGGAACCCTCCGCCCGGAAGGATGGCTGCCCCGGCCCCGGCCCGCGACAGAGAGCGTCCTGTTGGTCAAAGGTCCAGCGTCCCTAAAATCGACAAACTAGAAGGCTCGGAGACGAGGTCAGAGATCAACACCAGAGATCAACAATCAAGAGCACAAAGAGGTCCCGGTCTGTGCTGCAGCAAAACTGAGGAACTGGGCCTGAAGTCGCCCAAAGCTGCTCGAGATCAGGGTTTTAGATAAGGCTAGTGCAGAGCGGGGGACCCGCTGGCCCTACGGAGCCCATCGGAATTGGAGCGGAATTGGAATTGGAATTCGGATCCCAAAGGGAATTTGGAGAAGCTAACTTTATCCAAAACTCTGCATCGCTTTCTGGAATGCTGAACCTGAGGTGCTGGGAGGGCCACGGAGGAGCCCCGAGCACCCTTCGTTCTGCTGCAACACACACCGGGGGAACATCCCGGAACATCCCGGTTCATGGACATGCAACTCCTCGGACAAGAAGCCTTCGAGAGGGTGTTTTGTTGGGTGTTTTAAATAAATCTGGTTTCTATTTTCATGTCACTGCACTGACATGGCCGGGGACAAACCACGAGTAATACAACGAGATGATGAATTAGTGAACTAAAGGCTCAAGTGGAACCAAAATAAAGGATAAAATAATAATACTTAAAAAAAGAGGAAAAAAAAACCCAAAAAAAAAGCAAAATCCCACGTGAAAGGTGCTCCTCAGCTTCAGCAGCTCGGGCCACATAAACCACAACGGGGATCTCGCCACGCGGCTGAGCGGAATGAACGAATTTGCCTTGAATTTGGCCCAAAGGAGTGTTGCCGTGGCCCCGGCCGAAGCTGAAGAGCACGCTTTCCCCGTGCTCAGCGCGGCGTGCCGGGCTCCGGCCGGCCCTACCTCCGGCCAGCTGCTTCTCCAGCTCCTCCCTGACCACGGGGGATGTCAGGTGGATGGTCAGGCTCAGCGGGGGCTCCTTCGTGTTCTTGATGACGATGGCGGCGTCGCCCACCGACTGGATGATCTCGTACTTGTCCTCGGTGATGGCCTGCAGTGCAAGGGCCCCCTTCAGACACCACCCAACCCCTGCCAGGGGAATTCCTGCAGCCCTTGCCCTTGGAGCAGCCTGGTCTGTGGGGAGGGTCTTTAAGGCTCCCTTCCAACCCAAACTATTCCATGATTGTGAAGTTTTGGAGAAGTTCTGCTCTGGAGACAGGCTGGGAGTGAAGGGGATGTTCAAATGGAGAAGAGAAGGCTCTGGGGAGACCTGAGAGCCCCTTCCAGGGCCTAAGGGGGCTGCAAGAGAGCTGGAGAAGGACTTGGGACAAGGGATGGAGGGACAGGACACAAGGAATGGCTTCCCACTGCCAGAGGGGGTTAGATGGGATATGGGGAAGAAATTCTTTACAGTGAAGGTGGGCAGGCCCTGGTACAGGTCGGGCAGAGAAGCTGTGGCTGCTCCACCCCTGGAAGTGCCCAAGGCCAGGCTGGATGGGGCTTGGGGCAACCTNCGGCGTCGCCCACCGACTGGATGATCTCGTACTTGTCCTCGGTGATGGCCTGAAGTGCAAGGGCCCCCTTCAGACACCACCCAACCCCTGCCAGGGGAATTCCTGCAGCCCTTGCCCTTGGAGCAGCCTGGTCTGTGGGGAGGGTCTTTAAGGCTCCCTCCAACCCAAACTATTCCATGATTGTGAAGTTTTGGAGAAGTTCTGCTCTGGAGACAGGCTGGGAGTGAAGGGGATGTTCAAATGGAGAAGAGAAGGCTCTGGGGAGACCTGAGAGCCCCTTCCAGGGCCTAAGGGGGCTGCAAGAGAGCTGGAGAAGGACTTGGGACAAGGGATGGAGGGACAGGACACAAGGAATGGCTTCCCACTGCCAGAGGGGGTTAGATGGGATATGGGGAAGAAATTCTTTACAGTGAAGGTGGGCAGGCCCTGGTACAGGTCGGGCAGAGAAGCTGTGGCTGCTCCACCCCTGGAAGTGCCCAAGGCCAGGCTGGATGGGGCTTGGGGCAACCTGGGCTAGTGAAAGGTGTCCCTGCCCATGACAGGTGAGCTCCAAGGTCCCTTCCAACCCAAGCCATTCCATGATTAACAAGGAGAAGCTCATTTAACAATCCCAAAGAACACCCCGTGCCTCTGAGAATGACTTTTCCAAGCCAGAACACGGGTAGCAGGACAATCCTGGTGGCCCTGGAACCACCCCCAAGGAATTCCCCCAGTGGCTCCACTCACCGCGAGCTGCACCCCCAGGTTGTCAGCCACTTTCTCCAGGAGCTTGGCCGTGGGTTTGTCTTTGCACAGCAGGACCAGCTCCAGGTCCAGGTCCCCCTTAAGCAAGAGGCCTTTGGCCACGAGCCCCACACGCATCACCCCCCGCAGGGTCCTCGTCAGCTGCTCCGTGGCCTTCTGATCCCTGAAAACACACGGGATGTGGTCACAACACCTTCAACAGCATGGAATTCGAGCACCAACACCCCACCCAGCCCCAGGGACGGATCCACGGGGATTAACTGGGGATGGAATTACCACACCTGCACCCCACAGTCACTTCAACCCCACGTTTGTGAATTCCACAGCCAGGGAAAACAACTTTCCCACCACCAGCCAGGGGGTTTTTATGGATCCCAGCAGCGCCCTTGGCTCCTCACCCTCCTTCCTTGCTCTCCTCCTCGGCCGCCGTCTCCATGGACTCCGTCTCTGGCTGCTCCCCACTGACCTTCTCCTGCTCATCGATCCAGTCGGAGACGGCTTTGAGCGCCCGCTCCGTGTGGGAAACCATGTTCTGCACGGCCTCCAGCTCCTCCTGCGTGGGGTACACGGCCGAGTGCTTGGCCATCACGTGCCGGTCGTCGTTCACGAAGATCCTCATCGGGCGCTGCAAAGGGAGTTTGGGACAATTGAGGGGTGAACTGAGACACGGGTGTTCATCCCACGGCTGGGAGTCCTCCTGGTCCTTACCATTTTTGCTCCCCAACGTGGGCCTGAGCGTTCCACAGGTGTTTATCTGGATTTTTCCAGCAACCAGAGTGTCGCAGCACCGTGGCGTTCTGGGATCTGAGAGGGACAAAGAGCTGGTGAGGAGGAGCAGCTGGAGTGGGAAGCAGGAACAGCAATTCCATGGATGCCACCTCGCCAGCCTAAGCACAGGTTGCTGCTCCTGAGCATTTCTATCCCTAAGACCCAGAGGGTATTGCCCAAAACGCCTCCAGAGGGTTCATCACCCTGCAGGGCACAGACATCCCTCCGAGGGTCCAATCCCTTATTCCCTCTTATTCCCAAGAGGTTTATCCATGAAATGGGATTTTTCCAAAAGCTCCTGCTCTGTCTGCAAACCAGACAGAACCCAACACTCCACACTGGAGCAACTGCTCCTCAATGACTAATTAATGAATGAACTCAACGAGGTGGGAGGCGGCTGTGCCTCTCCTTGGACAGGGATCCCAGCACAGATCCCTCTGCCAGATCCCTGGGTTTACCCCAAATCCATTTCACAGCCCCAAAGTCACTTCGTTGGCTTTTAATTAGAAACAGCCCAAGCCCAGAGGCTGCACCGAGTCTCTTCCCTGAGTTTACCAGGAGGAAACTGGATAAACTCAGAGCAGCAAGTCCGGGTGGGAAGTCAGCGCTAAAAAGCCATAAAATTCAACGGATTCAGCCCAAATGGCACCAAATTCCCGCCCAAGAAGCCGTTTTTGAGGGAACCACCCCCAGCTGGGGCAGCAGAGCCTTTTGTTCCCATTCCAGCACTTTGTTCCTCGGGCTTTGGGCAGGAACCCCTGGACTCCTCCTGGCACCCACTGGGATCGACTCCAGCATCATTCCCACATGGCCAGGCTAAGGATTGAGAAGTGCCATGGAAAAGGGCTGGAAAACATCACCCCTCAGCAACTGAGGACAATGAGGATCATCATCCTTTGCCTCCAGTGGCTGCTCCATTTCCTTTTCCTACCAAACCCCATCAAATCTGCCTGGTGACTCCAAATCCCACCTGGAGAGAGTGGATCCCACCTGTATTATCCCAGTGCTCACAACCTTCCCCTTTGCAGGAGCTTCCCTTGTCACCAAACCAAACCCCCTTGGCCTTTTCCCACTGGAATCTCCCCAGAGGGAGCTGTTTTGGCCTCGCCAGCCTCAGGTCCTGAGTTGGGGCTCACACCTGACATGTTTTCCAGGATAAAACCCAGGAAAACTCATTCCCTGGAGCCGCCGTCGCTGTGTGGATTCCACACCAAGGAAACCCCTCCGATTCCAATCCTGCCAATTCATCCACATGACGATTTAACAGCATAATCAATTTGGATTCAATTGTTAATTAAACAGAGATCAGCACTGGCCGAGCAGGGAGAGTCATTCCCAAGGACCCAGACAGCATTTCCTGGTGTTTCCAGTGACTCCCGCTCTGGGCTGGACCCAAAGGCCCCACGTGCTCCAGACATGTTATTTTCCTTAAAACTCCCTCAATCTCCTCCAGGCTGGGTAAGGAAAGGGCTGAAATCCCACAGGGCTCCTGCAGTCAGAAACACACCAACATCCTGGGGATCTCCTGCAGGCCCTGAGCTGGGTGTCATCCCATGATCCCTCTCCTGGGAGCAGATGTTGCAGCACCACTGGATTCCCATCTCTCAGGGTCTGTTAAACCAGGCCCCCGATCCTGCTCAGCGCCAAAACGGGGCAAACAGGAGGAACTCTGGAATTCCACCCGGCTTGAGGCTTGTCTGTTTTGCTCTCCCACTCCTCCATTGCCACCCCCAGAGCTGGAATTCACCAAACTTCCCATCGGGATGGAGCCTCCTGACAGAAGGAGCAGCTCTCCCAAACACAGTTTTAGGAGAATGGAGGAGAAAATGATCAAAGGCCATAAAAGGCTGGAGCTTCTGCCCTAAATATGGGAAAATCCGGCTCAAGTGAAGGCACAATTGGGTTCAGGGGGTGTCCGTGTTTTAAGGAAGAACTGGTCACTTTTATCCACATTTTGGTTCCTGCCCGGGATGGATGTGGAGCTGGAACCCTCACAGGGAGTGATCCAGGGGCCTGGATTCCAGTGGGAATCCCAGAGTGAGGGGGGGACCTTTCCTAAACCATCCAGAAATGGAGCAGTCACGGATAACGGGCTGGGACAGCGGGAATTGGGAGGGAGCAGAGAGTGGGAGAGCCTGGGAAGAACTGTAGGAAGGAGAGCAGGATCCTGAGGGGCAAGAGAGCCTTCAACCCCCCCCAAAGAGGATGATCCCACCCCAATTCCCAGCCTGTGGATGGGGTGGGCTGAGGGGGAGAAAGAGGGACCTTAAAACTCCCCCAAAAGAGGATGATCCCACCTCCTCTGGGACCCCCCACCCAACCGACCCCCAGGGGTGGCTGAAGGGGTCAGGAAAGGAGCAGCCCCCCTCAAAATCCCCCATCACCGTCCCCATAGGGGTGAAGGAAGAATGGGGGGTGAGGAGGGGGCACAGGGGGATGCAGGGCATGAGGAGGGGGCACAGGGGAGATGCAGGGGGTGAGGAGGGGGGATGCAGGGCATGAGGAGGAGGATGCAGA
>WBMV01004461.1:7800-20468 GCA_013396655.1 Campylorhamphus procurvoides | reverse complement strand
CACCTGAGGGGACACACCTGAGGGGACACACCTGAGGGGTCACACCTGAGGGGACACACCTGAGGTGAGCCATGGACTGAGGGGACACACCTGAGGGGACCCTGAGGGGTCACACCTGAGGGGACACACCTGAGGGGACACACCTGAGGGGACACACCTGAAGGGACACCTGAGAGGACACACCTGAGGTGAGCGATGGGCTGAGGGGACACATGAGGGGACACCTGTTTTGGGGTGAAACCCGGCAGGATCAGTCACACTGTGCTCTCCCTGCAGCTGTTTTGGGGTGAAATGTGGTGGGATTGGGTCACCTCTGAAGCTGTTTTGGGATGAAATGTGGTGGGATTGGTCACACTGTGCTCTCTGTGACTGTTCTGGGGTGAAATGTAGTGGGATTGGGTCACTTTTGCAGCTGTTTTGGGGTGAAACCCGGCAGGATCACAGACCCCTGAGGTCGGAGGGCAGCACAGAACGAGGCGAGGTCCAAACAGGCACTTTTTTATTGTTGTCCCCAGCAGTGACACCTCCAGCACCGCTGCCCCAGAGCCCCCCGGAGCTCCAGCACCAGGTGAGGCCTCAGAACCACACCAGGGGTGAGGATTTTGGTGTAGAAACGTCAGCCCTGCAGGGTTTAGCATTTTTTAGGGGTTTTTTTCAATCCTTGTCCGGCCCCACCCCGGGGGAGGATCCAGAACATGCCGTTTGTAGGGACAGGAGTAGCGTTTTTAGAGTTTTTAGGCAGGAAAAAGCACCATTATTCCTAAAAACAGGGCATTTAATGCCTGGAGCAGAGCGCTTCGCCCCGGGAGCTCAGAGGAATAAAGAACCCGGGCCACGAAATGAAGCTTTTCCAAACACAAACCCCCCCAGAAAGCTGCCCTTGCTTGGAGCTTTCTCAGAAAAAACACCTGATTTTCAGGGATATTTCCCTCACTGCTGTCCAGAACTCCTGGCACCTGCAGCTTCCACCTTTAAAAAGCCACTTGGGCTCCTTGGGAATAGAAATTAATGAATTAATTCCTTAATTCCACCCCTCAAACCCAGGAGGCAGCCGAGCCAGCCCGGCGTCCCCAAATTTCCTCTCCCTTTCACCACTTCTCCTTCCAGCCCTCTGAATTCCTGCTGGATTTTTGGCTTTTGAAGCAAATAAAATGAGTTCCTGCTGCTCCTTGGCTGCGTCCAGCGGCGTTTCCACACCCAAAGGGTCTGGATTTGGGGAGAAAACAGCTGAAGCTGGAGGAGCGAGAGGGAATTCACCCCCAACACGAACATTCTGAGCAGAAACTGAACCCAAAATCCCCTGAAACCTGAGCAGGGAGGGGAGAAACTGAGTTAATCCAGTCAGGCTGCAGGAGACACTGGCTGGAGGTGCTGGAAAGGCTGTAAGTGGAACAGAGTCTGTTTGTTAATCCCTGAATTATTCCCACTTAGCCCAAACGGAGAGGATTCACCTCTTTTTACCTTCATTTTATCCCTTCTCTGTTACTTTTTTAGCTTTTTTACCTTTCCCTTAATATTTTTACCTCTCCCCATTTTTAGTTTTACCTCTTCCTTCCTTTTTTTGGCTTCAGCTTTCCCCTCCCCTTACCTGTTCAGCTCTACCCTGGGGCACTGATCACTGATCCCACAGATATGAGGGGAAAAAAGGGAGATTTAGGCAAATTACAGAATTTGACTCTGGCCAGCAAAGCCCCACCCAGTGGCAGAAGAGCCCAAAACCCGCCCCCAAAAACTCCCTGGAAAAAAAGCTCAAAACATCAACTACAGAACTGAAAACATCTTGGAAAAGCAAAATGTACAAAAGCCCCCCAAAGCACTGAATAATTCCATAGAAAACATCCCCCGTCTGATACAAAACCTAAAGATTGCAAAGGAATTGGGATAAAAGCAGGAAAACGGGTCCTTGGGCACCAATTCCCAGTGGGGGGGAGGTGGGAATGGCCCCCCAAAGCCTCAGAGTGTTTCTTTTAGTTCTTTTTTAACAAAGGAGCCCCAAAAAAGCCCAGTTGGTGGCACTGACTCTGCTCCCGTCGCTCAAAGGACTTCAGTGGATCTGAGGAGGGTTAATTCTGTTACATGTTTGGGTTTAAGTTAATTATTTATATTTTAGAATTAATTAACCCCCTTTCAGCTCAAAAAAAATCCCTTTTTTCCCACGTGCCAAAGCTCTGGACCTTCCCCCTGGCAGGGGCAAGGCATTGGCTGGAAATGGGTTGGCTAAAATCACCTGAAAAGAACCCAACCCCTCCCCAGATCCATCTCCCCAAATCCCTCACGGAACTCTTGGGTTTTGGGGAGGGGTTTGCCACAAACTCTTGGGTTTTGGACACCAGATGTGGATTTTGGGGAGGAATCAGTGAAAACTGTCAGTCCTGGAGAGGTGCAAGAACTGGACTGAGCCTCAACCCCCCAGTTCTGCTCAGGGACCCCTCGTTCCCCTCTGCCTTCCCCCCTAACAGGTGGCTACAAAAGCACTAATTAGCTTATTCCTAAAAGAATTAATTAACCAGGACCCAAAATGGGGCCCTGGGGTGTCGCTGAGGGACTGCAGGGAGCAGGGAGGCGATTCCAGCCCATTTCCACTCTCTGGCTGGAATTACCAACCAGAACTCCAGATTTTTGGGGGGGCCACGATTGAAAAACCCCCCTGAGGAGCCACCCGGCCCCCCCAGCTCCTTCTCCTGCCGCCTCCACAGGGAACAATGCCCATTTACTGGGATAAACCAACAGGATTAAACCCAATCCAGTCCTTTTGGAGCCCGGAGGGGGGACTTTGCCCTCTGTGAGACCCCCACGGGGCCCCACCCTCAACAAATCCCTGATGCCCCCTCACCCAGCAGGGCTGGAGGGAAGGAGTGGGTGGTCCAAGGTCCATGGAGGTGAGTCCCAGGGGGCACAGGCGGGGCTGGGGGTCCCCCCTACGCGTCCGGCTGCACCGTGTTGGTTTTCTTGAGCAGCTTCCTCAGGTTGGGGGACATGAAATAGGGCTTTTCTGCCGAGCCATCGTTCCGCTCCAGGTCCTCCACTGCAAAGAGAAACCCGGGGCACACACGGGGCTGGCTCAGCCTGAGGCTGCTCTAACAATGATCCCGGATCAAACAAAGTCTCTCCCTTTCCTCCCTCTGTCACAACAAACGCTCTGGGACCACAAACCTCCCTCTGCTGCTTTCTGGGAGTGCTGGGAGCAGCTCGTGGGGGTTTGGGAGAAAGGGGCAATTCGGGGGGTTTGTTTCTTGGGTGGGAAGTCCAACAGAGCCAAAGGGCAAGAGGTGTCCTTGAAGGAAAGGGGGTTCCCTGGGGGGAAAGGAGGTGCCCTCGAGGGAAAGGAGGTTTGCACAGAGAGTGGAACAGGAAAGTTTTGCTGCCCTTGGCTGGAGGGGACGCAGAGGGAAGTGCCCAGAGTTTGGTTTGGGGCAGTGGAACCCACTCAACCCATCCCACAGACCCCCGTCCCACCATGCCTGATCCCTCTGCCGGCACTCCCAGCCCTCCCATGGCTTTGGGGCAGGAACAAAGATCCCTGGACACCACACATGTCCTGCTGGGTCCGGCCACCGGGACCCCCAGGACCCCACCCCGACCCTGGGTGACAGCAGGGGGGTCTCTTGAGGCAGGAACAGGGATTTTTGGGCAAGGCAGGCAGACTGGACACAGTGTCTGGCGCTGAGGGTCGGTCCCCAGCACTTGCAGGGGACAGAGTGGCACCAAGAAGTGGGGAGGGTCAGGGGGGTCCCGCGGTGCCCACCCCTCTGCCCGGTGCCAGCCCTAGCCTTGGCTATCGGCGCTTTTGGAAGGTTCTAGATGCCCCTTGAGCAGGATCTCGCTGAGCTCGGGGGACATGTAGTAAGGCCTCTCGGGAGATCCATCGTTCCTCTCCAGATCTTCACCTTTTCCAACCCCGGGGAGAAGCGGCCGTGAAGGGGGGGAGCGAAAAGCAGCGGAAAAGAGACAGGGAGGGAGACAGGGGGGAGATGGAGGGTGGGGAATGTGTGAACAAAGACACGGGAGGGGTGGGAAAGAAGGAGAAAAAGGGGGGAAAAAAGGGAAAGTGAAGTTAGTTTGGTTAATCCCACCGAGCCCAAAGCACGGGACAGAAGAGCAGGAGGGAAGGGTGGGGGTCTCTGTCAGAGCAGGCAGGGGGGAGCAGGTGAGAAGGCAGGGCAGGAAAAGCGGGATAAAATCACACAGAAGGACTGCAGGGTCCAAACCCCAAATGTGGCCAGGTCTGGGGGCCAGCCTGCAGGGAGGGGGGTCCTGCTCAGCCCGAGGGGGATACTCACAGAAGCAGAGGAAGAGCGTGTCCACACACATGCCATACACGCTGAAGAAGCCGTGGGCGATGAGGTAGGAGCCCACGATCACCGTCTGCAAGAGAACTGTGTGTCCTTCCACGGCCCCACAAACAGCCCAGAGCCCCTGGCCGGGAGGAGGAGGAGGAGGATTTGCTGAATCCCAAATTCCCCAGGGGAAGGGCGAGAAGTGAACAGGGCAGGACTGTTCGGAGCAGCCCGAGTAGGGACAAAAGGCCTCAGGCACGGTGGTGGACGGAGGCCAAAGCGGGCAGAGCAGGAGGGCAAGTGGCCAACAACAACCAACAAAGGGCTCATTGCGGCGGCAACGGGGAAAACACCTCCAACAAAGGAGGGCCTTGAGGCGCCGGGGCTGGGAAGGGGCTCTGGGAGGGCCATCTCTGTCCTTTGCCCCCAAAGGCACCCCAAAACAGGGCAGTGGCTCACCAGAATCGGCACCCAGTAGTAATTGAGCGGCGGCGCCGTGTCCTGGACCAGCTTTATCCGCTGGGTGAAGAAGAAGAAGGCGAGGATTCCTGGGGAAGCAGAGGGTGGACAGGGCTGTGGGGTGGCAGCAGCAGGAGGGGTGGGGGACACCAAAAACGGGGCAGAAAGGAGTGGTTTTGTGGGAGGAGGGGTGACCTGAGGGGAGGTTTTGGGATGGCCCGAGGAGAAGCTTCCAGGCCCCAGCGCTTACCGACACTGCCCACGATGAGGAGCTTCCCAAGGAAGAAGAGGAAATCCGTGACTTTATCTAACACAGCCACCCTGGAAACAAGAGAGGGATGAGACTCCACATCCTCCCCACCCTGAGCTCCGACGGAAGGGCAGGAGGAGGCAGCAAACAGGGCATGACACACCAAGGGAGCCCAAGAATGGGGAGGCAGGTCAGGGGTGACCTTTGGGAGCAGGAAGGGCCCTGAAGTCACTGAGCAGATTCCTCAGAGATGCCTGGGATCTCACCTGATGATGTTCCTCATGAGCAGGAAGAAGGCGTTCCGGGCAGAGGTGCAGAAGTTGGTGCCATAAATGGCGATCTGGAACAGAAAAACGGGGCTTGCACTGAGTTCACCACCAGGGGAGGGTGCAACAAGTCCCAGGTTTGGGCAGATCTCTGGGCAATCCCACCCTGGAAGTGCTTCTTCATCCACTGATGGGCCAGGCACCGCAGAGACCCAAAGCTGAGCCCCCCACCCCATACAGGCCCTCCCCAAAATCAAGGTGAAATGGCCAAGGTCAAGCTTTTCCACCCAAACAGCCAGGAAATGCTGCAGAGCTCCACATTCCAGTGGCATTGGGAGACACCATTCCCAACAGTGACCCAGCAGGATCTCCAGGAGCACCCAAACACCCCCCAGCCCTCCCAGGGTGTTAGTTTGGGGTAACCCTCACCATGATGTAGGCGTTTCTGTTGAGGAATTTGATGAATTTCTCCAGGCACCAGAAGCAGCACTTGAGGCAGCTCAGGAGGAACTTGGCAAACTTGTTCTCAGCGGCTGGAGGGCGCAGGGAGAGGGTCAGCATGGAAGAGGAGAGGGCTGGATCTTCCAGCAGCAGCTCCAAGGTCCCTGGTGAACCTTGTCCTGCCACAGCCTCCCCCACGCCCTGGTTTCATCCTCCCGTGGCTGCAGATGAGCCTCGCCTGCCCTTCCCACGCTCCCACTCGCTGTTTACATTCCCCACGACTGGCACAGACTGCCCTGGCACCAGCACGGGCACCCCGGAGCTCAGCCCGGGGCCATGGCATGTCCCTTGGCTGCTGCCCCGGGAAACTCTCCACAGAATCATGAATTATGGAATGGGTTGGGTTGGAAGGGACGCTGTGGCTCACCCTGTCCCATCCCCTGCTATGGGCAGGGACACCTTCCACAGCCCAGGTTGCTCCAAGCCCCGTCCAACCCAGCCTTGGACACTCCCAAGGAACCAGGAGCAGCCACAGCTTCTCTGCCCAACCCGTGCCAGGACCTGCCCACCCTCCCAGGGAAGGATTTTTTCCTTTCTTGGCCAAAGAGGCGCCTAAGGGGCTCTAACAGGAAACTCCTGATCCTCCCCCGAAATGCCAGAGCGATTCCCCTGGATTTCAGCCCTGAGGGACACGGGGACAGCCAACCTTCCCTCATGCACTCCTACCTTTCAGCCGGTGGTCCAGGTACTCCAGCGTCACCCTGATGACCTGGACGACGGCGAGGACCAGCGAGCCGAAGGCCAGCGAGCCCGTGTGGTACCTGGGATCACCCAGACCCGTTAGGAGGGGACAACCCCAGGCTGTCCCCGCGTCCCCCTGCCCGGGACGTACCGGAGGGCGCGGCCGAAGGCGGAGAAGAGCGGGAAGGCCGGCATGTCGTCGGGCTTCTTGAAGGCCCAGTAGTAGGAGGCGAAGGCGCCCGCCAGCGTCACCTGGCCCAGGGCGATGACGAAGTTGGCGAGCCAGAAGAACATGAAGACGTTGAAGAACTGGAGCACGATGAGGTACTTGTGGTAGGCCGTCTCGCCGCCGTAGAACGCGAAGAGGCACTGGGCATCGGGGCACAGCTTGGTGACGTTGCTGGTGTTGAAGGTCTGGGGAGGGCAGAGGATGCTCTGTGGCAGGGGATGCGCCCCGTGGCCAACCCAGAGCAACCCCTACGTTCAGGCTTCATGTTATCCCAGTGTTCCAGGAGGGTTTGCTCACACCCAGAAGTCAGCTCTGGGCACGTGGTGGCTCTGAGGGAATGAACAACCCGACACAGCCCGGCCCAGAGAGGCAGAATTGCTTTGGGGAAGAGCACGAGGGCTCTGAGAGGCACTGGGACGTTTCTCATGCAATAAAGAACCTCATCTCTGCCAGGTTTGGAGCCTCCTGCTGCCCTCACCTCTGGCCTGCAGGTCTGCCCGGAGAAGGGGCACGTTGACTCATTGAACACCTTGTACACGGCCTCGTTGGACGTGGACAGGAACCTGTGGAGCCGTCGTTAAGGAGAGCCCGTTTTCCAAACTCAACCCCAACCCCAACCCAGCTTCTGCTCTCCCCCTCTGCTCTTCCACCCAGGGCTTGTTTTGAGTCAAATTCCAGGGATTTTGGGTGGCCGCTTCGCCTGTTCTGTGCCTGGGAAGACCTTCGGCTCCCTCAGCCCCCTCCTTTTGGGGGAACAGGGACGTGGGCACGAGGAAGAGCAAAGGATACACGGCCGTGCTGGCCCAGTAGGCGATGCAGAGGCACAGCAGGAAGAAGGTGCACAAGGGGAACAGCAGCGACGACATGACGTGACCGACGGCCCTGCGAGGGGACGGTCAGAGCCCGGTGAGACCCCCACGGCAATGGGAGCCCACCCACCCCAGTGTCCCCCCGAGGGACAGGGGACAGCGGCCGTGGGATGGGCCCTGCCAGACCTGCTGGCCTCCTTGATGAGGGCGATGGCGATGAGGATCCTCTTGCGCAGGAAGATGAGCAGCAGGATGATCACCAGCTCCACCACGCACAGGATGATCACTGGGAGGAGGGAAGGGGAGCCCCGGGCAGCGCGTGACGACCACCTTTGTCATCCCAAGGGAATCCCTCACGGCACCAAACGCTGCTCCGGGGACACCCAGGGAGACGTGGCACCCTTCCCGTGGCCATCACGTGGCAGTGGTGGCACCAAGCAAAGTCCATCCTTTATGACAAGACCCCAAAACCCCCCGTGTTCCCCCTCCCCGTGCCCTGTCCCTCAAAGGGGCGCGTCCACCACGGGGTCCCATCCCACATGTGGGACTTACTGAAGGCCAGCCAGGTCTGCCGCAGGTGGAGGTAGACACGGAGGTCGGTCTGAAATCCCAGGTCCGCCAGGGACACGTCCGAGCCCGCCTCCCCCTTCAGCTTCGCGTATTCCATGTAACAGTGGAAGATTCCTGCGGAGAAAAGCACCAAATTGTCCTGTTTGCACGGAAAAGCAGAGCCAGGCTCTGCCCAACCCCACCAGAGACATTTAGGGAGAAGACCCCTGGAAGGACACAGGAACTTCCACGGTGCAAATCCCACCTCAGACAGGGGAAGGAAAGTGGGGAGAAGCCAAGGAGATGCTCCCAACCCTCACTCACCATATCCCAGCACCAGGATCACCATGACAATCATCACCCAGACCATGATCCCGGCCAGGAAGCGCAGCAGGACGATGAAGATGAGGCTGGCCACCATGGCGATGACGAGGCCTCTGGGAGGAAGGCACCGAGCTGTCACCACCCTCCCTGACCACCAAACCCTGGAGACCCCTGAGGGGAGGAAGGGAGGGTGGGGACGCAGCCCCTGCTCACATGATGATCCAGTACCAGGACACCGTGTAATCCTCGAAGATCTTCATGGCCAGCTGTCGGGTCTCCAGCACCACATTGGCCTTCCTGCAGGGCAACAGGAGTTACTGGTGGACTGGGAACTGGGGGGGACTGGGTGGAGGAGCCCGGGGGGGACAGACCCGTATTTTGGTGCCCGAATTCTGGCAAACACCAGACCCCAGCTCAGGTGAAGCCACTCGTTGCTCATTGGGTGGAGCAGCACTAATTAATCCGGCAGCTCGTTAAGCCTGGACTCACTTGGCCCCTTCCAGGAGCTCGGTGACGTTCCTGCGGCGCCCGCGGCCGTCGTCATAGGTGGTCTCGTTGCCCACCATGATGACCCCCTTCTTGGCCTGGATGGCTGGGAAGCATCTCCGTGCCACTAGTGAGGGGAGGGAGGGGGCGGCTCAGCCGGGAAAACCACCCCAAAGACCCCAGAGGACCCCCAGCACCTCCAACCAGGAGCCTCCAAACCCCCCCAAAAAATCCCGATGGGAGCAGACACTTCCCCCATGGAAGCGAGCAAATCATCAACGAGCTAATTAACGAGCTCCTCGCTAATTCTGGACGTACGTGGGGTGCTGGGGATGAGCATGGCCGGGCACTCCTTGTCGCTGAGCACCTTGGTGACAGCCTGGATGGGGACAGTGAGCGGGACGTCAGCGTTCCGGGCAGGAATCGCCCCTCGGCGCGGGAACGCCGGCGCCACATCCCACCTTATTGAACTTGGGGTTGAACTCGGGGATGCAGAAGTCCCGGTAATATTCCAGATCCTTTTCAGTGCGGGAGGCTCCCAGGTATGTCAGGTACCGGTCCGGGCATTTGTTGACACAGATCTGGGGGTGGGGAGGACACGGGGGGGCTGCAGGTGACACTGTGAGACCACCCCCCCTCTGTGGGACCCCGGCCATGGGGAGGGGTCGGGCTGTACCTGCGTGGTGGGGCACTGGAATTCCAGCAGCACCAGCGGGCTGGCACACTTGACGATGTCAAAGTAAAAAAGGTAAGATTTATTCCTGCAAAAGAAACCAAAACCGCGTGGTTTGGGGAGCCCCGTGGCACCCCGAGGGCTCCCCGGGGGTCTCTCTGGTGACGTGACAGACACTCACGCGTTGGGGGTCCCCGGCTGCCCGCAGAACTGTCCCCGGCTGTCCGTGGGGTGGATCACCTTCCGGGGGTCGCCGTGGGTCCAGGCTGGGGGGCACACGGGGGGGTTGGGGCCACTGGAGGCAATGCAGCCCCCAGACCCCACGTGGACCCCCAGAACAGGGCACCAACCCCCCTCCCAAACCCCCAGAATGCACCCTCAGCACAGGGGGCCAAACCTCTCAAAACCCCCAGAATGGACCCCCAGAACAGGGGGTCAACCCGCCCTCAAACCCCCAGAATGGACCCCCAGCACGGGGGACCAAACCCCCCAAACCCCCAGAATGGACCCCCAGCACGGGGCCAAGCCCCCCTCCCCAAGCCCCCCAGCACATACCCACAACGCCGACCACCACGTAGCCCACGATGGCCACGACCAGCAGGACGCAGCAGACAATGTCGGTGCAGCCCCTGCCAGTGGGGAGAGGAGGGTTGGGGACCCCGGGTTTGGGGACCCCGGGTTTGGGGACTCTGGATTTGGGGACCCCGGGTTTGGGGACCCCGGGGGACTCCACTTACCTGTCATAGATGGGACCTTTGAAAGTGGGGTCATATTTCTGCGGCGTTCCTGCGAAAAGAAGGGCAATGGGATGGAGGGGTGGCAGGAAGGGGGTCCTCCTCCTCCTCCTCCTCCTCATCCNNNCCTCCTCATCCCACAGCACGCCGAATAAGCGAAGTGGGGAGGAAAACAATCTCCCGCCGCCAATTCCCTGCCCTGGCTCCGCTTCCCGGGGCGTGGAAACAAACTACTCCCTTGGAAAACCTGTTTCCACGTGGTTCTGTCCAAAACCGTCCCCAAGTCACGGCAAGAGAGACCCCAAATCCCACGGAAACANGCCGGAGACCCCAAAACCCCCCGTGTTCCCCCTCCCCGTGCCCTGTCCCTCAAAGGGGCGCGTCCACCACGGGGTCCCATCCCACATGTGGGACTTACTGAAGGCCAGCCAGGTCTGCCGCAGGTGGAGGTAGACACGGAGGTCGGTCTGAAATCCCAGGTCCGCCAGGGACACGTCCGAGCCCGCCTCCCCCTTCAGCTTCGCGTATTCCATGTAACAGTGGAAGATTCCTGCGGAGAAAAGCACCAAATTGTCCTGTTTGCACGGAAAAGCAGAGCCAGGCTCTGCCCAACCCCACCAGAGACATTTAGGGAGAAGACCCCTGGAAGGACACAGGAACTTCCACGGTGCAAATCCCACCTCAGACAGGGGAAGGAAAGTGGGGAGAAGCCAAGGAGATGCTCCCAACCCTCACTCACCATATCCCAGCACCAGGATCACCATGACAATCATCACCCAGACCATGATCCCGGCCAGGAAGCGCAGCAGGACGATGAAGATGAGGCTGGCCACCATGGCGATGACGAGGCCTCTGGGAGGAAGGCACCGAGCTGTCACCACCCTCCCTGACCACCAAACCCTGGAGACCCCTGAGGGGAGGAAGGGAGGGTGGGGACGCAGCCCCTGCTCACATGATGATCCAGTACCAGGACACCGTGTAATCCTCGAAGATCTTCATGGCCAGCTGTCGGGTCTCCAGCACCACATTGGCCTTCCTGCAGGGCAACAGGAGTTACTGGTGGACTGGGAGCTGAGGGGGACAGGGTAGAGGAGCCCGGGGGGGACAGACCCGTATTTTGGTGCCCGAATTCTGGCAAACACCAGACCCCAGCTCAGGTGAAGCCACTCGTTGCTCATTGGGTGGAGCAGCACTAATTAATCCGGCAGCTCGTTAAGCCTGGACTCACTTGGCCCCTTCCAGGAGCTCGGTGACGTTCCTGCGGCGCCCGCGGCCGTCGTCATAGGTGGTCTCGTTGCCCACCATGATGACCCCCTTCTTGGCCTGGATGGCTGGGAAGCATCTCCGTGCCACTAGTGAGGGGAGGGAGGGGGCGGCTCAGCCGGGAAAACCACCCCAAAGACCCCAGAGGACCCCCAGCACCTCCAACCAGGAGCCTCCAAACCCCCCCAAAAAATCCCGATGGGAGCAGACACTTCCCCCATGGAAGCGAGCAAATCATCAACGAGCTAATTAACGAGCTCCTCGCTAATTCTGGACGTACGTGGGGTGCTGGGGATGAGCATGGCCGGGCACTCCTTGTCGCTGAGCACCTTGGTGACAGCCTGGATGGGGACAGTGAGCGGGACGTCAGCGTTCCGGGCAGGAATCGCCCCTCGGCGCGGGAACGCCGGCGCCACATCCCACCTTATTGAACTTGGGGTTGAACTCGGGGATGCAGAAGTCCCGGTAATATTCCAGATCCTTTTCAGTGCGGGAGGCTCCCAGGTATGTCAGGTACCGGTCCGGGCATTTGTTGACACAGATCTGGGGGTGGGGAGGACACGGGGGGGCTGCAGGTGACACTGTGAGACCACCCCCCCTCTGTGGGACCCCGGCCATGGGGAGGGGTCGGGCTGTACCTGCGTGGTGGGGCACTGGAATTCCAGCAGCACCAGCGGGCTGGCACACTTGACGATGTCAAAGTAAAAAAGGTAAGATTTATTCCTGCAAAAGAAACCAAAACCGCGTGGTTTGGGGAGCCCCGTGGCACCCCGAGGGCTCCCCGGGGGTCTCTCTGGTGACGTGACAGACACTCACGCGTTGGGGGTCCCCGGCTGCCCGCAGAACTGTCCCCGGCTGTCCGTGGGGTGGATCACCTTCCGGGGGTCGCCGTGGGTCCAGGCTGGGGGGCACACGGGGGGGTTGGGGCCACTGGAGGCAATGCAGCCCCCAGACCCCACGTGGACCCCCAGAACAGGGCACCAACCCCCCTCCCAAACCCCCAGAATGCACCCTCAGCACAGGGGGCCAAACCTCTCAAAACCCCCAGAATGGACCCCCAGAACAGGGGGTCAACCCGCCCTCAAACCCCCAGAATGGACCCCCAGCACGGGGGACCAAACCCCCCAAACCCCCAGAATGGACCCCCAGCACGGGGCCAAGCCCCCC
>WBMV01004459.1:4431-42607 GCA_013396655.1 Campylorhamphus procurvoides | reverse complement strand
AAGGAAAATCTCCATCTTTTATTAGATGCAGGGGGAAACCTTTTCACCAAGGATGAGGAAAAGGCTGAGGCATTTAACATCTTCTTTTCCTTAGTCTTTAACAGAAAGACCGGTTATCCTCAGGGCAACCAGCCCCCTGAGCTGGTAGACAGGGATGGAGAGCAGAACAGACCCCCTCAATCCAGGAGGAAGCAGTTAGTGACCTGCTGAGCCACTTAGATGCTCACAAGTCTATGGGGCTGGATGGGATTCACCTGAGGGTACTGGTGGAAGAGCTCGCCAAGCCACTGACCTTCATTTGTCACCAGTCCTGGTCAACTGGGGAGGTCCCAGACGACTGGAAGTTGGCCAATACGGTGCCCATCCACAAGAAGGGCTGGAAGGAGGATCTGGAGAACTATGGGCCTGTTCGTCTGACCTTGGTGCCGGGGAAGGTTATGGAACAGACCATCTTGAGGGCCATCACATGGCACGTATCAGGCAACCAGGGGATCAGGCCCAGACAGCACGGGTTTAGGAAAGGTAGGTCCCGCTTGACCAACCTCATCTCCTCTTATGACCAGGTGACCCACCTAGTGGATGAGGGAAAGGCTGTGGATGTGTGAGCAAAGCCTTTGACACTGTATCCCTCAACATTCTCCTTGAAAAGTTGGCAACCCATGGCTTTGACAGGCGCACCCTTCTCTGGGTTAAAAACTGGCTGAATGGCTGAGTCCAGAGAGTGCTGGGGAATGGAGTTAAATCCAGCTGGCAGCTGGTCACTAGTGAGGTTCCCCAGGGCTCAGTATTGGGACCAGTCCTGTTTAATATCTTTATCGATGATCTGGATAAGGGGATTTAGTGCACTTACTGAGGTAAGTTTGCAGACAACACCAATTTGAGTGGGAGTGTCGATCTGCTGGACAGCAGGAAGGCTCTGCAGAGGGATCTGGACAGGCTGGATCAATGGGCCATGGCCAGTGGTATGAGGTTCAACAAGGCCAAGTGCTGAGTCCTGCACTTGGGTCACAACAACCCTCTGCAGCACTACAGGCTGGGGGAAGAGTAGCTTGAAAGTGGCCCAGAAGAAAAGTACCTGAGGGTTCTGGTTGACAGCCAGCTGAACATGAGCCAACGTGTGTCCAAGTGGCCAAGAAGGCCAATGGTATCCTGGCTTGTATCAGAAATAGTGTGGGCAGCAGGACCAGGGAAGTGGTCGTCTTCCTGTACTTGGCACTGGTGAGGCCACACCTCAAGTCCTGTTTCCAGTTCTGGGCCCCTCAATTCAAGAAAGACATTGAGGTGCTGTAGAGTCCAGAGAACTACCTGAAAGGACATTGTATAAATGTGGGGGTTGGCCTTCTCTCCCCGGCAACTAGTGAGGGGCAGAGAGGATATAGCCTCAAGCTGCTCCAGGGGAGGTTCAGGTTGGACATTGGGAAGAATCTCTTCACTGAAAGGGTTGTTAAGCATTGGAACGGGTTGCCCAGGGAGGTGGTGGAGTCACCGTCCCTGGGAGTGTTCAAGTAACACTGGACGTGGCACTTAGTGCTATGGTTTAGTTGACATGGTGGTGTTCAAAGGTTAGAGTTGATGATTCTAGAGGCCTTTTCCAACCTTTATGATTCTGTGATTCTACATTTATACTTTTTTTGGTCCATGAATGCCTGCAGTGGTGAAGATGCATGCTATTATGAGTTTGAAATTTTTGACAAGGACCTTAGAGTTGTATGGAGTGTTCTTTTGAAGAGGGAATGTTAGTGTCAGAATACATGCAGATAATAAAGTGTTTTTTTGTAAGAATGGTACAAAGAAGGAATACAAAAACTTATGTTTGAAGTAAGATACCATGAAATCAAGTAACCTCTGTGTAACAAGTTGCCATTTTTCAAATGAGTTGTGATCACTGTTTGTGGTATGTAATTCTAGGTAATATCAGCTGTGAAATAGAAGTTGGTTTAAAAAACTGCTTGTGACTGGTCACATAATTATTGTACCAGCAGATCAGCCCGCTGATAGGGATATCATGCTTTGTTGGATGTGCTGTTGTGTTTGAGATAAGTGTCTGCTGCATCATTGTTTGACTGCTGTGTTTTAATAAGGAGAATGATTTTAAGTCTTATTTTGGGCTGACTTACATCACCATTTTTTCTCTGCCTTGGTGTTTGTGCCTCTGGTGCAGAACCACAGGCAGAAATTAGATGGCTTTCAAGGCTTCTGTCTACATTTGTCCTGAACTTCAGAGGTTCCTGCTCCTCATAGCCAGGGTGGGTCAGGAGACCTGTGAGGTAACTGCAAATTGCAACTTAGTCTCCTAAGGAAAGCTGGCATTGACTTTTGTTTTTCCAAAGTAGTTTTAGCTTAGCTGTAGTCTGTCTTTTCTACAGCTGTTCCACAATCACTTTATCTGTTGGTCAAACAGAGCAAGAATTTAGAGAAGTATAGGCAGGTACAACTGTGAGTGTACATTTAGTTAATTTTAGTCTGAGTCAGAACTTCCAGGGTATCTTGCATGAACATTTTCCTGCCCCAGTGCTGCTGTTTTGGTGCTTTTTCAGTGCAACTGATACAACTATTTGAGGGGCTATGCTATAGGCCTGTTATAAAAACAACCCCCCAAACTAAGGGGTTGGTTTGCTGTGTAGCCTTATATACAGACAGTTATAATAGCACAAATTTAAGGAAGGAAATCATCCCTGAGCAAGAAAGAACTTCAGCATGTGTGGTAGGTTGACCTTGACCAGCAGCCAAACACCCACCCTTCCTTTCAATTTCTCCCCTCTCCTTGGGGATAGGGAGAAAAATGGAAGGTGAAAAGACTTGTGGATCCAGATAATGACAGTTTAATGAGAAAAGCAAAAGCTATGTGTGCAAGAAAAGCAAAAAGAGGAATTAATTCCCTACTTCTCATTGTTAGGCAGCTGTCCAGCCACTTCCTGGGAAGTAGGGCCTCAGAACATGTAAGGGTTGCTTGGGAAGACAAATGCCATAACCACAAATGTCCCTGCGTCCTCTTCCTTTCCCATAGCTTTTGTTGCTGAGCACAACATCATATGGTATGGAATATCTCTTTGGTCAGTTTGGGTCAGCTGTCCTGGCAGTGTCCCCTCCCAGCCTCTTGTTCACCCCCACCCTACTGGCCCTTGGGGGTTGCGGGGAGAGAAGGCTTTGACTGTGCACTAACTGTTTGGCAGTAACCAAAACACTGCTATGTCATCAACACTGTTTTAGCCACAAATGCAAAGCACAGTACCGTATGGGCTGCTATGAAGAAAGTTAACTTCATAACTTCATGCCAGCCAGACCCATCACAGCATGCCAGCTACTACAGACTTCACTTCCCATGTTGGATACTTAGATTTGACTTGCCTAATTTTGGATGTTTAATTAAGTTATTCATCTAGGATCCTTTGTATCCAATGACAAGAAATAAGTACATCTAGATGGTAATTCAACCTGTGTGGCTATTGATACATTGATTGGTTATAAAGGAAGTCTTGCTATTTGGCACCTAATTTCTAAGCATCTGAAATTAGATTTAGGACACAGTGAGAGGCAGCTTACTTCAGTTCAGGGTTGCCTTGCACTTATTGCGTATTGATAAGATTGTTTGTGTAAGAATTCATTACAGAACTAGTGTTCCATATGTTAATAACCCGGTTTGCCTTGTACTGATGTTTTGAGGTAAGCAGGCTCTTAGATTCATGTTGGCATTGACATATCATTACTATATAAAAGGGCTGGCTTATATTAAGAGCCTTATTGAGATGGAGAAATCCTTAAAGTATAAAGAACATAATTTTGTCCAGTAGATAAATTTTGTGCTTTCTGAGATAGGCTCAGTACGATGTACCACTCTCAAAAGCTGAGAATTCATTGATATTTCTGTTTCTTCAACCATTTGTTAATGTCCCGATGATATTTATGGTGGAAAGTGTAAGTCTTATCCTTTTCTTTTAGGTTGACAATTGCGTTTTTCGCACTCTCTGGTCTGGATATGTTGGATTCCTTAGATGTGGTGAACAAAGATGATATAATAGAATGGATTTATTCCCTGCAGGTCCTTCCCACAGAAGACAGTGAGTGAGTTTTTAGTTTGGTTTTTTTGTGTGTTTGTTTTGGAGTTTTTGTTTGTTTTGTTTTAAATTAATATTAACATCTTTACTTTTGCATTCTACTTGTGTGAATAGTGTATTGCTCTTAGTTTTTATAAGCCTTCCTGAGGTGGTTGTCCTGATTTCTGATAGCAGTATGTCTAGCAATTCCTAGAAATGTACCCCTCTAAAGAAATAAGGCTAGAAGTGATTAGTTTAGCTTTCTTTATGTGTTCAAGGTGAAGGTATGAAACGAAATTGAAGACAATATAAAATACTAAAGAAGTACCACCTTTGAGCATCTTCTCAGAGAACCTTTTCACCTGTTTCTAAAAGAAATACATATACCATAAAGATATTACAAATCTATTAATGATTATATTGCCTTCTAATTGTAGCTATGCCAGGAGCTATAAGCACAGATGTGACTTTTGGAAAAAGGGAGGTATAAGGTTAAGAAGCAAAAGGGATAAACACAGTTCTCACTTTATAATGAAAAACTTATTCTTTAGATCTGTGAAGGCTAAATTTACCTAACATTTTTAGAAGGAGTAATACTGTTGCTTTGTCCTAGCTGTCCTCACATGGGAAAGTTCATAGTAGATTCAGGTTAGGGAGGGAGCACACAAGAAGTGGCCCTCTCCAGGTGTCATGGTTTAGGAATGGTATTCCCCAATTTAGTGTTCCCACTGAAACACTCCAAACCATGTGCCACTTGCTCACTCCCCCCTCCCCTGCTGTGGGCTGGAGAGGAGAATTGGAGGAACAACAGGTGAAAATTGTGGGTTGAGATAAGAACAATTTACTGGAAACAGCAATGAGATAAGGAACGAACAGTAACAGCAACAATATTAATAACAGAGTGTACAAGAGAGGCAAATGATTCACACATGAGTGCTCACCATGCAGAACCTGGTGCTACCTCTACTGCTCTGCCACGCTACTTGACTGGAAGGAACCCCTTCCCCTCTGCCCCCTGCACATGACATGAAGTGGTATAGAATAACCTCAGGGTCCTGGCCGTACCCCTCCTGGCTACCCTGGCTACTGCAAAAATTAACCCTGTCCTGGCTGGAACCAGGACACCAGGTAACTTGACAGAAGTGGAGGGAGGTGCTCTTTCTCTGGCAAATAGAAGGAGTGGAAGTGAAGGAGATGTGGATGAGACACTGCCATTTTAAGAAGTGAGGTGCTGGCATGTTAAGTGCTGGTGTGGGAATAGCTCCAGGCTTGTCTTTAGGGGAGAATTAATTCCAGGTGCCTGTCTATAAAATCATGAACATCTGAAGTACCTCATCAGTTGGATGGTTGCAGAAATAAAATTGTGTATTTCCTTATAATATCTAGTCTAATCATATACCACAAATTAGGTGTCTTCCCTAAAGCAGTTTTATGAAGTGAACATATGAAAGTCAAGATTGATGATGCTTGATTTTTACAGTAATAAAAAGAGTTGTTTCTTTTTCTGGCAACTTACAAACCATCAGATTTGTTCCAGACATTAGCTTTAATAGATTTTTATTTCTTCTGCTGTATTTCAAGACTGATTATAGAAAATTAAGGGGTTTGGATCACATAATTGTTCCTACAGGTCTTTTATTTATGAGAAGGTTCCCGTCATTTAACACTGAGAAGATTTTCCAGGGTGTCCTTGTTTTTTTTTCCCCAGGAGTTGCATACTTTCTGATCTCTATCCCTGTCTTCAGGAGTGTATTCTGAAAGAACTGTCAACTTTGCAAGAAGGGAGATGAGAATAGGCATTTTTTTGTTTGTTTGTCTTTGATAGTATGCTGTAATTCTCACTAAGTGTCCCGTCACCCCACCTCCCAGCCAATATTTGGGATAGTCACATCATTATCAAGGGCCTTCTAAGGACAATAGTATAAATCTCAGCATGAAGCAGAGGCTAAAGATCCAGGGCACATTATTCTTGGTTCTCATCCTATCATAAAATTACAGGATAGTAGTTTTAGGGATGCATATGGCAGTGCATTCTGTGCTTATAAATAATAAATTTCCAATTTCTCCATCAGACCAACCATCACTCCAATCCTGTATCTTGATATCACATCATACGAACTCTGTTTTTTTAAGCTATCTTTCTTTTGGTATTAATACTCGTCTTTATCTGGTTACTTGACCCCTAAGATTTCAGCATTATTTTATTCCATTTTTACTTAATCTGATGGACAATATATGAATTAAAATTGTCTTTGTGAGGGTTCGGAAGGATTCTGGGCTGAAACTATGACACCATTTAAAATTCAAGCAAAACAGCATTTATTGCAAAGAAGTAGCAAATGAAAGGAAAAAAAAACTGAGAAAAGGGAACAAAACAAACCCCAAGACAACTTCCACATACTCATACACCACTCACACAGTTGCTATACATACCAACCCCAAGGTGCTCAAGATCCACAGTACGACTGGCTGCTGCATCTTTGGGCTTCAGTAGGCTTAACACACTTAGCGGGCATCCCCACGGTAGGCAACATTGTCCTCTGTGCCAGCACACACCTCCACCTGCAGGAGGAACTTCTTTTTTCCCATGAAAGATTGGAAGTTGGGGAATGTCACGCCAATCCACAAAAAGGGCTGCAATGAGGACCTGGGCAACTACAGGCCTGTCAGCCTGACCTCAGTGCCTGGCAAAGTTATGGAGCAGATCATCCTGAGTGCAATCACACAGCACCTACAGGATGAACAAGGGACCAGACCCAGCCAGCACAGATTTAGGAGGGGCAGGTCCTGTCGGACCAATCTGATCTTTTATGATCAGGTGACCCGCCTGGTGGATGAGGGGAAGGTTGTGGATGCGTCTATCTGGACTTCAGCAAAGCCTTTGACACTGTCTTCCATAGCATACTCTTGGAAAAGCTGGTAGTCCACGGCTCGGACAGGTGTACTCTCTGCGGGATTAAGAGCTGGATGGATGGCCAGGCCCAAAGAGTGCTGATGAACAGTGCTGCATCCAGTTGGCAGCCGGTCACTGGTGGTGTCCCCCAGGGGTCGGTGTTGGGCCCAGTTCTGTTTAACATCTTTACTGATGATTTCGATAAGGGTATTGAGTCCATCATTAGTCAATTTACAGATAACACCAAGTTGGGAGGGAGTGTCGACCTGCTGGAAGGCAGGAGGGCTCTGCAGAGTGACCTGGATAGGCTGGAGAGGTGGGCTGATTCCAGTGGGATGAAGTTCAACAAGGCCAAGTGCCAGGTCCTGCACTTTGTCCACAACAACCCCCTGCAGCGCTACAGGCTGGGGACAGAGTGACTGGAGAGCAGCCAGGCGGAAAGGGACCTGGGGGATTGGATTGACAGGAAGCTGAACATGAGCCAGCAGTGTGCCCAGGTGGCCAAGAAGGCCAATGGCATCCTGGCCTGTATCAGGAACAGTGTGGCCAGCAGGACAAGGGAAGTGATCCTTCCCCTGTACTCTGCATTGGTGAGACCACACCTTGAGTATTGTGTTCAGTTCTGGGCCCCTCAGTTCAGGAAAGATATTGAGGTGCTGGAACAGGCCCAGAAAAGGGCAACAAGGCCGGTGAAGGCACTCGAGCACAAGTGCTATGAGGAGAGGCTGAGGGAGCTGAAGTTGTTTAGTCTGGAGAAGAGGAGGCTCAGGGGAGACCTCATCACTCTCTACAACTACCTGAAAGGAGGTTGTAGCCAGGTGGGGATTGGTCTCTTCTCCCAGGCAACCAGCAATAGGACAAGTGGGCACGGGCTTAAGCTCTGCCAGGGGAGGTGTAGGTCGGATATATAAAAAAAATTCTTTACAGAGTGAGTAATCAGGCATTGGAATGGCCTGCCCAGAGAGGTGGTGGATTCACCATCCCTGGAGGTTTTTAAACTGAGACTGGATGTGGCACTTAGTGCTATGATCTAGTGATCACAGTGGTGTTGGATCAGGGGCTGGACTTGATGATCTCGGAGGTCTCTTCCAACCCAGTTGATTCTATGATTCTATAACAGTGGCTCAGGTTCTGGTGACTCAGTTGTTTCACTTGAACCCTTACCCAGCTCCTCCTCAGCTTGGAGGACACTAAACCTGCTTGTTAATATCAAGTCTTCAGGAGGAACAGGAGTATTCCTCCTTGTATGGAGAGTGACCAGTTTCCAGCCTTCCTCTTGTATTGACTTCTGACTTGTGGGACGTGGCGCAGAGCCCACCTGCATCTCTGATGTAGAGTGAAGCTGAGACTCCTGAGTCTGTAGGGTCTCTGAGAATATCCTACCTATTTCTTTCTCATCTTCATGAGTGCTACGTGACCTACTTACTTCCTCACGTAACTCCTTAGCCTGGTGACATAACTCCTCAACAAGGACACCTTCTGCAGAGATGACTCCCAGCCCCAGCTTCCCACTCTTTACAACCAGAGTCCTGCAGACCTACATCTACTGTCATGTTATTCTATAATTCTAAGGCCCAACTACAAGAAGGGGTTAAACAGGCTGGAAGCAGGAATGCCAGAGACAGAATGACTCCTTGCAAGTTACCCTTTCTGATGAGATAAGAAACAGCCTCAGCATTGTCTTATAGCTATCCTGGAATGAGTGCTCAGGGGCCACCTCTGGACAGCAGAGCTGGGCTGGGGGATGGACCAAAGGCCATGCTGAGGTGTCCCATGCAACCAATCAGGAGATTGGAGGTGGTACAAGTGTATATATGGAATCAGCTCCTGATGCATCTTTGCAGACTCCTTATAGAATCATTTTTGGTGGTAGGACTCTGCCCAATGCATTGTTCATTATTTTTTTCTTTTATATTTAAGCACAAGTGTAGGTTTAGTTCACCTTGAGGGGTACCGTAAAAAATTCCCCAACAGTGTTCATTGTAGTAAGACCAAACTGTGTTTGCTTTTAGAAGGACACTGAAATTTGGAAAAAGCCTTTTTTTTTTTTTTTTCCCATTAGGAGAGGGGCTGTGCTCTTTTACAAGCCTTATTAGAAACTAGTTGTTTGGAACGGGACGTATTTCTTGAGTTGATGAAATTAGAAAAGGATTGACAAAAGACCCTGTTTCAACTTCTTTTTCTTCAGATTCTTGTCATGACTTTACTGTTTTCCTTCTCATAAAGCGTCTCCTAGACAGAATCTCAAATTGCTGTAAGTGTCTTAAAGTGCAACTCTTAGCAATGAGAAAGAGGCATCCCAGTTGTTCCTTGCAGGTCACATGTAAAACCACTTCAGCACTTTTAAAATATTGTGACTCCAGAGCTCTGGGCTGAAGTAATGTAATTACAGACTGTCTTAGTTCAAGAGAGAACTAAGATATTATGCTGGCCAAGAGATAATCCCTCTCTTTTAAATTTAGGAAAACAGAACTTTAATTAGGAAAAATATATATATATAAGAAATAATAACAGTTCTTAACCACAACACATATATATATATATATATCCAGAAAAGAACCAAACAAGAATAGTCTGCAACAAACCCCTCCACCCCTCAAATAACAAGGCAAAACAGTCACAAAGGTCCTTTTTTTGGCTATTTCCCAAAAAGGGGATGCAATTATATCCACAGACAGTAGGTGGCGCTGTGGCACCTCCGCTGCTCGCTCTCCCTCTCAGGGGTGCAGTTATATTTACGGACAGCAGGTGGCGATGTTGCGCCCGGCCGGCTGGAGTCTCACCTCGGGCGAGATGGCGGACAGTTCCCAGGCTAGCTCTCGTGAGAGGAGAAGTGGAAGAAGCCAGGCAGCAAGAGTCCTGTCCTCGCAGGAGCAGGGAAACCGGGGCTTTTTCTCCCACCTCTTTTCCTTCTGGCAAGCTTTACAGTTGTTATGATCACTCACGGATGAACACAGTTGAGTTGGGAAAGGAAGAAAAAGAACACAAATCCAGTATCCAGTGATGCTGGGATCTCAGTGTCTGTCTCTCCCTCCTCTTGCTCCGACGACAGACTGAGCTCCCTGACCTGCGCAGAAAGCCAGAAACACCAACCCCCCTTCCCCCTCTCCCCCCTGCTGGGGGAAGATCCCAACAAAAGACCTGGCCTTTAGTAGATAATATCAGTCTATGCATGTCTTTTGTCTCCTTTGTTAAACACTTTTACCGACGCTGGGCGTTGGCTCCAAGCTATTTGGAAGGAATTCCAGCTTGGGTTTGAAACTGCAACACAGACCTACGGTGGATGTAAGTTCCTTGACTATATTCATCTGCCACCCTTCCCCCTCGCAACACTGGCACTTGTTTGACCCTGCTGGGAGCTGGTTTAGCTTGCTGAAGTGGCAGAAAAGCATGTATTTATTTATCTGTCAGAAAGATTAGCTTTGTGTTGCCTTTGTGAACTGAATTGGCTGGGAATGCTAGTGCTGACCCAGTGGGAAAGAGGGAGCAGATTACATACTTGAACAACTGGATGTTTCACTGGCTTTGCGATACTAAGAAACTGCACCCTAAGCAAAGCTGAGACATCATTCATTTTCTTGTCTGAACCCTCAGAATCATAAAGGTTGGAAAAGACCTTTAAGATCAAGTCCAACTGTCAACCCAGCACCACCACCACCATGTTCACCACTAAACCGTGTACTCAAGTGTTGGAGGCGGGCTTGTGGAGCAATGAGACGACCCAATATGAGCTAGCTGCAAAGCTCAGTTTATTAACGGCGTTCTTACAATTATCCTGTCCTGGCTTGTGCACGCGACAAAGTTCAGTATGTGTCTTATCCTAATTGGCCCGCACCCGCTGTCCAGGAGCCAATCTCTGCGTTGCCATTGGCCGCCTGGTTCAGTTTACATTCTTGCTCCTGATCACAGGCATCTTGTTTATTCTTTCGTATCGGGGCTTGTTTCTTCTTCAGCAGAGTTCCTGGCTGGGTCAGGCACGCTTAGGCCTCTGTTTCCATTAGGCCTGGGTTGGCAATACCTTGTCCATGTCCCTTGTCTGCCAACCATTCCTCTACAATTCCCCCTTTTTGTTTTTGCACAAGCCAGGCTTGATTGACTAACTGTTTTACAGAGCGTTGCGCAATATTTAACAAGCACTGCAATATACAAGGTACCAGTACTATTATTATTATCATTATCACAACAGCTAATACCACTATAACCTCTTAACTCCCTAACTTCTTTTATTTTTTTTTCACACAGTTGCTTTTATATATTTCCTAAGTGTACGTGCACTAACATTATTGGTGCTCATTACACAGAAACAATCACCTATTGGCCACAGTTACAAACTGTCTCTATGCAAACTACTGTCTCTGTACCAACTCATCCAGGCTCCCTATCCTGTGCCTCTCATGGGCTCTCTCAGTCTCTGCAAGTTGTTTATCCTCACGGGTATACAGCAATCTGGCCAAGGTCAAACTCCTCTTGCTCCTTCAAGGGATCTGCAGACCTGCTGCAGTTCCCACAATTCCCCCTTTTTGTATTTGTGCTACAAAGATAGCCTGGGCAGTCCACTGCAGGGCCCTTTGCAACAGGCTGACCAAACATGGCATCATTAATAACACAACTACAACAATTACTAAAATCACCAAACCTGTCTTAATAAATAAATGATTTAATCAGTCCCATCCATCATCAACTTGTAATTTCTGAATTCGCTTCTTTAAAAGCTGGATGCTTTTGTGAATGGATTCACTATGATCAGATAAATTCATGCAACACATTCCTTCAAACTCCCTGCAGCCTGAGACCTGGACCCCTGCATATTTTCACGGCAGCTCCGTCTGGGTCACCACATCCTTTCTAGTGCGCACAGAGGATGCAACTTTAGGCTGAATGGTTACCATGGCTGAGCTCCTTCTGTGAGAGTGATGACCACTAGCTAGCTGCTTGAGCTGCAGCGCCTCAGCGTCCTCTCCCTACGCGCCCTCCTGCACAAACTGCCACGCCACGCCCCTAGCCACTCGTGCTCCCTGAGGGAGGGTTTTGTACTGGTGGGGGCGGGTGCTGTCCCTGTTGGCGCCGCCTACGCTGAGTCAGAGCTGCCTGAGTCACGGCTCCACCGCTTCCCGCTCCCGGGCTACTGCGAAATAGCTCCAAAAGTCCTCCGAAGACCGTGCTATGGTGGTTCCCCTGAGTCTCTGAGCTCAGTCGAACAGCGAAGAAACGGCTAAGCGCTCCGGCAAAGACTCCGAGAGCCCGCGGTGCTCCAGCGGGCAAAAACCAGGTACAGAGAGAGCAGTTCGGACCCGGGCCCGCGCTCGCCTTTTATCTCCCATCTCCCGGGTTCCCGCGTTGCTCCACTCCAGGGACCCACCTTTCCGGTGGGTCTTGAGACCCCCAAGGACAGTCTTTCCCCAATCCAGTTCGGACAGGGGAGGTCCCCACGGTCCGAAATTTCGTGGTGGTATGAAATATTCATCACTGAAAAATCCTTTCCATTTAACTAAAACTGCAACACCTAGGAACGAGAGGAGTGCATATGAACCCTGAAGGGGAAGTAGTAGTGGTAGAATCTACCACTCTTCCCATCAAAGGTTAATCATAAGTCGTATAACAGAAATGTCCTTTCTTCCTTCAGTTTGAGCAACTTACAACTTAGGCACATGAGCAAAACTTCTTAGGGTATTAACTGATCATTATTTTTAACAATAATAACAGCAACAACAATAAATGTAGGTTTGGATATGTCTTAGCTCATAAAAAACGATTTTATCTTTTGGACTACACTGTGTACAAATGCATGTGTGCACACATATCTGTTGGTCAAGTATGGACTGCCTTCTTGTGTTTGTAAACAAAAGTTCTCTGATATGACATGGGTGTACTTTTTTGGCATCATGAAGCAGTCTGGTCTCTGAAGCTATTAAATAAGTAGTGACAAGCTAAAGGAAGAGAAAGAAAGTGTTGTAACACTGACATGAAAGTCAGCTGTGGAAAGGCAGAAGAACTGAGTAAAATTGGTAGCCTTAAATACTGCAGCAATATGGGTGTTGCAATGGCTGAGGCTCAACAACTAACTGTCTGAAATTTGTTTTGCAAGAATGCTCACTATCTATTCATTTCAAAATTACTTTTTTTCAACAGGATTCATTCTACATTGTCATATTCCACCTCAAAGTCTCTGTCAATTGCTTTCAGTTTCTACTCCTCCCTGTTTTCTAACAACTCTCTTGACAGAGAGTAGGGGTGCATGTGGTAGGAAGATGAAAAGCGTTCTGCTGGAGTAATTAAAATTGTTGCTATCCTTGTATTGAAACTACAGCGGACATCCAAAAATATTCCTCTAGTCTCACAATGTGAATGTATTTTCCAGTAAGAGATGAAGTGTATTTAGCTATGTTTTTACAAATTTTTTCAGCATACTCATTTAATACTGGGTATAAAATGATTCTAAATTGATACATTTTAACCTAAAGACTTTGCGTTTCTGCAGATGCAAAAAGCTAATTGACTTTTGCTGAGAACCTCCTATTTGTAGCAGGTTTGTGTAGTAATAAATATGTGGGCATATATTGTGTAAAATTTAGGATGTTTTTCATACTGTTTCTTAACAAGCCAAATATGCTGTATGTAAAATTCACCTGTGCCACTAAGTTTAGAATAGCAAAAGATGCATAAAGGAGAAGAATTCTTTTCTGCATTGGAAATGAATAATCCTCCCTCAAATTCCTGAATCCTTTTGGACCTTTTTTTCAATGTTAGTAAACAAAAATGTATTTTAGGATTAAGGAGATGAAGCTTCATGTGACTGTGATCGCAACAGAAAGACTTCCAGTGGTGCACAGATCACGAAGAACATGTTTGCCTCGGTTTACAATTATCCTGACGCATTGTTCAAAGCGAAGACTTACATCCTCTTTGCTGTGATCATATTTATGTGGACCTCTAATTGTAATTGCTGGTTTTTGTTACCTCTCAAGCTTGTATGTGAATATGATATTGGCCTAAAAAGCATATTGATCATTGCAGGTTATGGTTAACTTTTTTAGCTCATTGAGCCAGGATTGTGCCTCAGCAGCTTATTTTTTTAAATATATGTTTATTAATAATAAATCCCCTAATAAATCTTTCTGTAGCATTATACTTCGGTTGCCCTTTTCTGGCTAATTAAAATTTTAACAGCATAATATACTTCAAGTATATTTTGACAGAAAAACCTGTAGTGCCTAGCTTACTGCACAATATCGTTAAATACCAAATATGAGAGTAATCTCTTTGAAAAGGCTGTTAAGTTAAATATGCCTTTTTTCTAAATGCAAGTCATGGAGTTACGTGGCTTTAATATAAAGAAAGCTAAACTAAAAACTTGTCATAGAGGTGGGCAGAGCAAAATAAATCTTTATAAGTGTTTAAGGTTGCCTATGAATCATGGACTTGTGGTGGGATAAAAATGTCATGTTTTTAGACTGGACTCTTGGAATAATGAGCTAAATATAAATATAAAATGCTGTTATGGGAGATTACTAGGGGTTCTCTTCCAGGTATTCTTGAAACCAGGTGTGGCAGAGTAGTAGAGAGAAGACTCTCGGTCAGGCACATTGATTATGTGGATGACCGTGATTAGATTTATTGCTAATACTGTATCTAAATATTGCCAATGCAGTATATAATATAAGCAGGTCTAAAGGGTTATAATATCAGCAGGTTCAGCTAGAAACATACAGGTTTACAGTCTTTGGTCTTGCAAAATGCACAATTACAAAGCAACAAAGCACCTATGGAGCTACTTTAGGATTTTATATCCGTATGTGACCAGATCTTTGCGCTTTTACTCACCCGTCCAAAAGTGAATGTTCCCCATCGTTGGGCTGGATGTACCTTGCAGGTGTCCCTGCCGGGGTGGAGGGGATCCACCTGGAAGCTGCCTGTGACCTCGGGAGACCAGCTGACCTGTTCTCCAGCAGCATTTTATAGCCTTTTGCAGGCCAATGTGTACCAAAGTCAATCACAATCATCACAGCTCCCTCCCATTCCCCCATCTCTGGAATGCATTAATTGTGCGAGCATCCAGACAGTTCCTCCTGCAATTCCCACCTGGTGTTCTTATCCTGGGACAAATCACATTGCCCATCAGAGACGGCAAGGGGTGTGAAGAGCACCCAGAAGACCCAACTATCTTTTGCCGTCACACCAGGGAAAGCGAGAGGGCAAAATTGCTCAAACTATCCCTTAGGCTTTACCAATAGATTTTCTTATTGGAAGATAGGACTTGTGGAGGTTTGGGTTGGCTCCCTGCCAAACCCAGCTGTTGGCCACACAGATTCCCCCCTCCCAAACGAGAAGAAAAAGAAAAGGTACCAAAAGAAAATTTGTAGTAAAAATATGTATATATTCACATATATTACAGTTATGTACAATTAAACACTATGAATATACAGAACAAGAATCCCAAACAACCCCAAAAGGGGAAAGGAGGGAGAGGGGAAGGGAAAAAGGGACAAAAATGGATAAAACCAAAACAAAACACATATACACACTTGAAAACTCTGGGAGTAGCTCAACAAAATAACTAACAAAGTAAAATCTCACCAACTTCCCTCAATAAATCGGTTCCTTCACCTCTGCATGGCTTCGGACAACAGTTTCTCAGATAGGCTTCAGCTCACATAGATAAGAGAGAGGTCAACACACTGAGACCTGCTGTCCTCCAAGCACCCGAAAGGAAGAAGAGCAGAAGAACCTCCCCTCCTTGTCTTATATACACCTGATTACGTAAAGGAATGGCGTGGAATACTTCCTTAGTTATAACCCTGTTACCAGGGAAGGCCTAGACCAAACCCAAGGAAACTAAACCACCACGGACTTTATTCACATTTAAAAAACGGGGACAATTCTAGAGCTGGGAAAAACGTGAAAATATATTTTCCAGTGTTGACAGTTCCAGGGAAAAATTCACATACTTGGGGATGACAAAATAGGTAAGTCACAGAGATCTAAAAGCCAGGATGACAATCGAGGCAGGGGTATAAAAGAGAAGTTTAAAAGCATTTGAAAATTACTGATGATGAGATTGGACTGATCACAGTTCAACAGTACAAGAAAAGTTTTAAAACATTACACAGAATTTGAGCAGCTGAAGGGAATAATAGATTCTGATTTCATTCAAGTACTTTATTTTTAACCATACTTTTTAATGGTAGCTGTCACGTAAGAAGGGAATTGAGGCAACCCACCAATAGCATGCTTGCACTTGGGTCTCATACTGCTATTTCTACTTTGGTAACGAATTGTAAACTGCAGTCTAAAAGGCAGATGCTAGGGATGAATCCTTCCATCTAGCAACGAGAAGCCGAGTTCTGCTTAACTGAAGAGCTGTCCTCATTGTAGCACGTTTTTATTTGCAGCAGGCCATACCAGCTATGTACCAGTAGGCTTACAACTGTTCTGATGCTGAAAACCTCAGAAATGAGAAAAACTGCTAAGAGAGTTTGTTCTTTTAGCATCAAAGGTATTTATTTGGAGCAGCGCTGGAAAGCTGGCCAGCTTGCGCTGGACAAGCTAGCTTCGAACCATCGGTACAAAATGAGCCATTTCATACATTTTGATACATGATTGCAACATTGGATCTTACATATTAATAAGATTACAATATCTGATAAATGCATATTAATGACTAGGAGGAGACTAGGCGGAGTCTGGGCGGAGCCTTCCAGAATCTTCTTTTGGCATCAGGATTAGGTGGTCGTTTCCGGTCTTTGGCCTCACTCCGGGGATCTTTAACTCCTCTTCCTCATCTTGACCTCTTCAGCCTTCATTGTTCATGACCTAGTCACTGAAGCTTACAAAAACTACTGGCTTAAGGCCACTTCGCTCTATTCAAATGTCTACATTGTCCTGATTAATGACCACTAGGTTGATTGTATAAAGTTCTCTAAGATCAGGTCCAGTGATTTGAACAGAACGCATCTCCATGTTCCCTTATTAACTCAAGTAGGGCAGGTGTTGAACAGTTTCTACTAATCTAGTTAACCCCTTTGGGGTTTATCCTTGTTTCACTTCTCAGGGCGAAGGATTTCCACATCTGTGCCTTTTAAGAAAATTTATTTTGTAGTTTGCATAAGCACATTTGGCACGGTTTAAATTGCGCCCATTGCCTCGTGTCCTGTCACCGGACGTGACTGAAAAGAGCCCGTCTCTGTCTTCTTTGCACCTTCCCTTCATATATTTGTACACACTGATGAGGTTCCCCCTGAGCTTTCTCTTCTCTATGCTAAACAGTCCCAGCAATCTCTTTTGTCTCCTATGTACTTCTAGAAGCCCTTCTTGTTGCCCTTGACATCACTTGCCAGATTTAACTCCATGTGGGCTTTGGCTTTCCTAACCTCATCCCTGGATGCTTGGACAATGTTTCTGCATTCCTCACAGTTTATCCATGCTTGCTTCCACCCTCTGTATGCTTCCTTTTTGTGTTTGAGTTTGTCCAGGAGCTCCTTATTCATCCACACGGGCCTCCTGGCATTTTTGCCTGACTTCGTATTTGTTGGGATGGACTGCTCTTGGCTTGGAGCAGGTGACCCTTGAATATTAACCAGTTTTCTTGGGCCCCGCTTCCCTCCAGGGACTTATCCCGTGGGACTCTTCCAAGCAGATCTTTGAAGAGGCCAAAGTCTGCTCTCCTGAAGTCCAGGGTTTTGAGCTTGCTTTTTGCCCTGTTCCTTCCCCCTCAGGATCCTGAACTCCACCATCTCATGGTCACCGCAGCCAAGGCTGCCTTTGACCTTCACATCCCCAATGAGCCCTTTGTTGTTGGTGAGTATGAGGTCCAGCAGAGCACCTCTCCTTGTTGGCTCCTCTATCACTTGGGTCAGGAAGTTGTCGCTGATGGCCTCCAGGAACCCTGTCCCTCCAGCAGATATCGGGTTGGTTGAAGACCCTCAGGAGGTCAAGGGCCTGTAAGAGTGAGGTTGCTCTCAGCTGTCTGCAGAGGGCCTCATCTGTTTGTTCTTCCTGGGCAGGTGGCCTATAGCAGACACTGAGTACAATGCCACCTATATTGGTCTGCTCCTTAATCCTTGCCCATAAGCTTTCAGGTGTCTCTCATCCATCCCCAGGCAGAGCTTCATGCACTCCAACTGCTCTTTCACATAAAGAAAAATTCCCCCTCCTCATCTTCCCAGCCTGTCCTTCCTAAAGAGCCTGCATCCCTCCATTGAAGTACTCCAGTCATGGGAGCAATCCCACCATGTCTCCACAATCTCAACAAGATAGTAGCCCTGCAGCTGCACACAGATCTCTACCTCCTCATTTTTATCCCCCATACTGTGTGCATTAGTGTACAGGCAATTCAGAGAGGCACCCCAGCATGTTGACTTCCCAGAAAGGGTGTTGGGGATTTCTCCATAATAATGCCTTGTAGACACTTCCTTGCTTACATGCAAATGCTGGAGGTAGGCAGCGATGAAGTTGCAGCAAGAAGTCTGAGGGCAATCAAGAGAGACTTCAGGGCCTTGGGATGACAGGTTAAGGGATCAGGAGCACGGGGAAGAAACAGGAAGAGCCAGCAGATCAATACCTGGCTCCGAGCCTGGCGTCACTGGCAGAATGTTGGGGTTTTTGATCATGCGTCGGTCTACACCACACCAGGCCTGCTGGCGACAGACGGGGTACACCTGTCTCAAAGGGGGAAAAGGATCGTTGCACAGAAGTTAGCAGGGCTCATTGAAAGATCTTTAAACTAGATTGGAAGGGGGAAAGGAATAAAACCAGGCTCATTAGAGATAAGCCGGGGGTGGCAGGCCAAAGTTTGAGGGACAGAGCGCTAACGGGGTCCTTCAGTCTGCCATATCAGCGGAGGTAGGGAGTGGAGATCCATGCGGCAGCAAGGATGCAAGGGTTATTGGTGTGTTAGAAATCCCAGAAGTCCCTGAGAATGGTCACACAGAAATTAGGGCTTCTCCCCAGAAAAAGGCGTCAGGGTCTTTAGTCCAACTGAAGTGCATCTACACCAATGCACGCAGCATGGGCAACAAACAGGAGGAGCTGGAAGCCATGGTGCAGCAGGAAAACTATGACATAGTTGCCATCACAGAAGCGTGGTGGGATGACTCACACAACTGGAGAGTGCTGCAATGGATGGCTATAAACTCTTCAGAAGGGACAGGCAAGGAAGGAGAGGCGGTGGGGTAGTCCTGTACGTTGAGGAGTGTCTCGACTGTCTGGAGCTTAATGATGGTGACGCTAGGGTTGAGCGTTTATGGGTAAGAATCGAGGGGAAGGCCAAAAAAGCAGAGATCATGGTGAGAGTTTGTTACAGACCACCCAGCCAGGATGAAGAGGCAGATGAAATATTGTATAAGCAGCTGAGAGAAGCCTCGTGATCGCTAGCCCTTATTCTCATGGGGGACTTCAACTCACCAGATGTCTGCTGGAAATAAAATACAGCTGAGAGGAAGCAGTCTAGGAGGTTCCTGGAGTGTGTGGAAGACAACTTTCTGACACAGCTGCTGTCTGAGCCAACTAGGGGTGGTGCCCTGCTGGACCTGGTGTTTGTGAACAGAAAAGGACTGGTGGGTGATGTGATGGTCGGAGGCCATCTTGGGCACAGCGACCACGAAATGACAGAGTTTTCGATTCTTGGAGAAGAGGAGTGGGGTCAGCAGAACTACCACCTTGGACTTCCGGAGGGCAGACTTTGGCCTGTTTAGGAGCCTGGTTGAGAGAGTGTTTTGCCAGGGGACGAGGGTCAGCACAAGAAACACAGACACCAACTTTAAAGAACAAGTGTGTAATTTTGCTATAGTGCAAACCAGCAAGGAATTACAAAAGGAGCAAAGAATTACAAAAGGATAAACTCAGCAATGCACCTAATCATTACGACAAAGAGCGCCTAGAGTGATTAAGAAAGATACATCGCCAGTTACCCTGATACGTTACCATAATCAGCTAATAAGCAGATACATGGCTCAATATAAATTAGGTTGGGAGGTTCATCTAGAGGTCAACTTTGGCTCAGGGCCTGTTGCTCAGGCCTCAGCACTTCAGAGAGTCCCTTGGGAGGCAGTCCTGAAGGGCAAAGGAGTCCAGGAAGGCTGGACAATCTTCAAGAAGGAAATCTTAAGGGCACAGGAGGACTCTGTCCCCATGTGCTGAAAGACGAGCCATCAGGGAAGGCGGCCAGCCTGGCTGATCAGAGAGCTTTGGCTGGAACTCAGGGGGAAAAAAGAGAGTTTATGACCTGTGAGAGACTGGCAAAAATGATTAGTGGCTCAAAACAACTAAAGTGGGGGGAGGGGCGGGTCAGGGCAAGTTCTGCGTGGGTGGGATGGTGCACTGCTCCATACTCCACCCCTGGAGTCCAGCTCCAGAATGGCTATCGAGCCGCTGGCACACCAAAAGCCCCACCTGGAGGGGGAAGGGCCCCGGGAGACGAGAGCAGATAAAAGCAGTAGCACAAGCATACATGTGGTCGCGGCCCACCGCGCTGGAACCAAGTGGTGACTATTGATCTTTCTCTGCCCCTTTCTTTTCTCTCTCTCTTTCTTCTCCTAACTTCCTCTTCTCGAAATCTGGGTAACTTAAAGTTGGATGGGTTTGAGATTGCTAATTCAGTGCTTTGTGAAGTGCCTTATTTTAACTGGATGTTGCTTTAAAAATTGCCAAGTACCTTATTCTACCTTAATGTTCTAAAGTTCTAAAAGTTTATTATTCAGCCTCTTGAGAACTTTGTTGTGTTCTCCCCAACACTGCCTCAGGGTATCGAAGTACCTAAGCCCCCTGTTGCGTGTGGGAGTGGGGCCTTTTTAGGCAAAGTTTATTAAAGAAGCCCTGCCGTTGAGTCATGAGGTGCAGAAAGGATCCCCTTGCTTTCTAAACTCCTTCTCCGAGGAGTTTAGGTACGGCTGGATCCAATCCGTCCCAAGACTTTGTCAGTGGTTTAAGTACAACTTTGTCCCACAGGATTAAAGATGGCAAGCTGAGAATATTTATATAAAATTAATAATTTATCATTACAAATGATCAGACAAAAGATCTTAATCAGAATTATTTGCTACACAATATAAACACCGAAACCACTAGCAGCATAGTATAAGAGAGGATAGTGCACTATATTAAAGCAATTATTGAAGCAATTATATTAAAGCTAGCAAAACTAAATAATTTTTAGTTAGAGATCGACATAACTCACCCATACCAACGCTTGTGGGCAGATCTCTTTCTGTCAACCTCGAGGAGTATCCTTGAGGGGCGTCCCCACCCAAGAGAGGAATCTCCACACATACACCCCAAGAAGGGTTATGTTAGAAGAACCTGACTGTATGGGAGTGGACCGGACCCCTATAGTATAAAGTGATTGACAGTCACCTGACTCTGGTGGTTGCCTCACCATCAGGATGTTAATTCCAGGTTGAAGCCAGACCTGGATGCCCCTCTCAGCCCACCACTGATACATTTGCAAATAGGGCATTTTCCTATTGAGTTGCTTGGTCACATTCCAGGGGGAATGTCCTGCTACACTCCCTTTTAAAAAAAAACCCCAAAAAACACCTCGGGGCTTTACATGACCTCTGGAAGAAGGGACAGGCAACTCAGGAGGACTACAAGGATGTCACGAGGTTATGTGGGGAGAAAGTTAGAAGGGCCAAAGCCCAACTAGAACTTATCTGGCTACTGCCGTAAAAGACAATAAAAAAATGTTTCTGTAAATACAGCAGCAACGGCTAAGGGGAATCTCCATCCTTTGTTGGATGTGGGGGGAAACACGGTGACAAAGACTGAGGTACTTATTGCCTTCTTTGCCTCAGTCTTTAACAGAAAGACCAGTTGTTCTCTGGGTACCCAGCCCCCTGATCTGGAAGACGGAGATGAGGAGCAGAATGAAGCCTCCATAATTCAAGGGGAAATGGTCAGTGACCTGCTATAGCACTTAGACACACACAAGTCTATGGGGCCAGATGGGATCCACCCGAGGGTACTGAGGGAGCTGGTGGAAGAGCTCACCAAGCCACTTTCCATAATTTGTCACCAGTCCTGGCTAACCGGGGAGGTCCCAGAAGACTGGAGGCTGGCCAATGGGGCGCCCATCTACAAGAAGGGCCAGAAGGAGGATTCAGGGAACTGCAGGCCTGTCAGCCTGACCTCAGTGCTGAGAAAGGTTATGGAGCACTTCTTCTTGAGTGCCATCACACGGCGTGTACAGAACAACCAGATGACCAGGCCCAGCCAGCATGGGTTAATAAAAGGCAGGTCATGCCTGACCAACCTGATCTGCTTCTATGACCAGGTGACCCACTGGGTGGATGAGGGAAAGGCTGTGAATGTGTCTACCTTGACGTCAGTAAAGCCTTTGACACTGTTTCCCACAGCATTCTCCAGGAGAAACTGGCTGCTCGTGGCTTGGATGGGTGTATTGTTCACTGAGTAAAAACTGGCTGGATGGCCCGGCTGGTGAATGGAGTTACATGCAGCTGGCAGCCGGTCACTAGTGGGGTTCCCCAGGGCTCAGTATTGGGGTTAGTCCTGTTTAATATCTTTATCAATGATCTGGATGAGGGGATCGAGTGCACCCTCAGTAAGTTTGCAGACAACACCAATGTGAGTGGGAGTGTCGATGTGCTGGAGGGCAGGAAGGCTCTGCAGAGGGATCTGGACAGGCTGGATGGATGGGCTGAGGCCAGTGGTATGAGGTTCAACAAGGCCAAGTGCCGGGTCCTGCACTTTGGCTACAACAACTCCCTGCAGCGCTACAGGCTGGGGGCAGAGTGGCTGGAAAGCGGTCCAGCAGAAAAGTACCTGGGGGTGCTGGTCGACAGCCAGCTGAACATGAGCCAGCAGTGTGCCCAGGTGGCCAAGAAGGCCAATGGCACCCTGACTTGTATCAGAAAGTGTGGCCAGTAGGACCAGGGCAGTGATCGTCCCCCTGTACTCGGCACTCGTGAGGCCATGCCTTGAATAGCGTGTTCAGTTCTGGGCCCCTCAATTCAGGAAGGACATTGAAGTGCTGTAGCGAGTCAAGAGAAGGACAACGAAGGCGGTGAAGGGTCTGGAGCACAAGTCTGATGAGGAGAGGCTGAGGGAGCTGGGGGTGTTTAGCCTGGAGAAAAGGAGGGTCAGGGGGGACCTTATTGCTCGCTATCCTTTTCATAATGATAACAAGCTGAGGTTGGGAATATACTGAAAGGACATATACAAATGCTGGTAATGCTATGAATGGTGTTGAACTAACAGGTTTTGATCTTGACTGGAGAATTATGGCTTATAATGAATGTTTGAGCAAAGCTAATTAGTTGACTCTATATTTTTCTTCCTTTTCCAGGCTCAAATTTGAATCGCTGTGGATTCAGAGGCTCTTCATATTTAGGGATGCCATTCAATCCATCCAAGGTTAGTTAAGTGTGGGGGGAAAAGATATTCAATTAGGCCTTAAATGATTGTGTGTCTTTTTTATAATATTAACTACAGAATTGTGGAAAACCTGGGAAACGGGTTTTATTGTACTGTTATTATACTGAAACAATTTGAGATATTTTAAAAAAATGTGCAGTACTCTTAAAATGGTACTACTTGTGTTTCCAGGAGTGGTGACATACAAACTGTGGCTTGTCTCAGTGCATTTCTCTGATCTATAACTAGGGAGGGGAAACTTATCCAGGTCAACAACTGTCTGTGGACCTGGAAGTGAAGGACAGAGCATCTCTGTAGCAGGTAGTACAGCACATGCTGTTCTTCAGTGTTCCTCTTCCTTTGATTATACCTGGTATCCGTTCAAACACAGGCAAGGCTCTGCTCATCTCGGTCTGTGGTGGAAGACCCTAAGAGAGGATGCTTTTAAGCTCATGCAACTGAGGTTCAAGAGAATTAAGTCTGTATAGGAAAAGAAATTGCCCTTAATACCAGGGAGAAATGAGGTGAACGGAGGCTGTTAAAGATGATACAGAAGGACTGATAGGGTTGAAGGATGAAAATAGGGACCAGCGTTCAGGAAGGACTGTGAAAAAGATACAGTAGTTCTGTGCTTTGTTTGAGAAGGAAAAGGCAGATCTCCTCACTAAAGAGTGGATGAAATATCTGAAAGCCCTAACTTATGACCAAGTATTTGATTTTTCTAGAGGACAGATAACAAGAAAATTTTAGATATGAGTTTATGAATACTGGTGCACAAAATTGAAAACGAGGATGGACATTTGATATGTTTATGACTGTAGATGAGCGCAAAAACGCTTGAACTAGCTTGAGCCTGAAGGTAATACAGCATTTTGTTTTGACCTCATTTTTATTTACTCTAACAGCACAGCCTTACGTTTGTGAGTAGCTTGTGGGAATGTTAATCTACACTAGAGTGATAACTGCTTAATGCCTCTTCTTGCCAGCCGAGTATTCACAGTAGCAACATTTAAAAGTTATGTTCTATAACAAGGGAAAGAATAATTATAAAGACAATTTTGCATGTCTCTGCATCAGGTGCTACAGCAGTGTGTGATAGACAAGGTAACCTCTCTCTTGGTTTGCTTCAGTATTTATCCCCTTTTACACTAGAGGTGGTGTCTGCAGTGAGCTTCAATTGTAGTAGTAAGATGAATTCATCATCTGTTTTAATTGGGATTCACCTCAGTGGCAATCTTACCTCCAAATGAGCTTGAAGGAAAACCTCTGCTTAAAACAAAACCTAATGCAATTTGCTAAATGCTACCAGGATAGCTCATTTCTTCTCTCTTTTTTTTTACCATTATCCTTTTAGTGTTCGATTGTAGTGTCTATGCAGCTCCTTGGGATGGTAGCAAAAATTAAGCACAACTATATCACTGACGCCTAAGGGTTTCTTTGATTTTTGATTTTTTAATTTCATAGATGTTAGGAATTATTGTAGATCTAATGTACTAGTAATATAACTTCAGTAGCTGAATGTTTATACATACTGACCCCATCCTATATCAACCCCTTAGAATTCCTTTAGCTGTTTAGCCTGTATTTCAAGGTAGAATTGCAGAAAAGCGCCATGAAGCCTGTACCACAAGATAAAGACAGGGACAGAAGGACCTCCAAATCTGAAGCTTTGGAAGGCCTCCAAGGTCCTGACGTGCTGTGAGGAAGACGACGAAGATGAAGAGAGGGTCCTGAGACCCCAGACCCAATTCCTGATGGGATGTGCCGAGGGCGGAACGGGGCAGGACTGGGGGAAATAACAGAATGGGATTGGATGGACACTATTATAAAATCTTGTAACTGAGTTCTAGAGGGGGGGATTCCCGTGTGAATGTATTCCTGGAGCCGGTGTTGGCTCATTAAAGCTCCTGCTCACTTATCTTATCTCCTACTGAAGTTTGCCTGAGTTTTTTTCCCTCGCTCCTTTAAGGCAACATCACCTTGACCAACTCCCCATGCACAGTCTTAACAAACTGTAACAGTCTTAACTGTAAATGAAGGCTAAGAGCGCTACTTTTATCAGTGCATTTAAACATGAATTGTTTCAAATTAGAAAAAAATAATTTTATGAAATGGCTCCAGATTCTTTGGTCTCTCATGTTTAGTGTTACTTCAGTTTAAAATAGCTTTCAAAATTAGGGGTTAACAGTCTCCTTACAGTTTTAGACAGGCCTAGGTATTTTCAATCTATTTATAAAATGTTGCCAATCAGTTTTAGGGGACAGATTGAAAGCCAGTGCCTAGAACTTCTTTGTAAGCGCGTGGGAGGTAACATACGTTTTCACTTGGAAAAAAAAAAATCTGGTTTGTGTTCCCAGTACAATGCTGTCTTCTCTCAAGGCTGAAACAATCAATGTTTATAACACTGATGCCAAGTGGGAAAAAAGCTTTTTGAAAGTCTGACTCTGCCTGTGTAGCAGTATGTTTGATAGAGCTCTTTAGTGTTTGGAAAGATCTTGCCTACATTTTTGTAGCATAGGTAACGTTTTAGCCTTCTCCGCAGTGATCAGCAAAAGCTGTTGATAGCTGTGAATTAAGTTTAAACAGTTGTTCTAGGTAATGTGTTATGGAACACTGTCAGGTCGCTGAACCAGATGTAAGTATTTAAAAGCTTTCCCTCACCTTGCATCTTTAGTGTTAATTCTTTTAAGGAAGACTCGGATTGTGAAGACCATGATGGTAGCTTTCACAGAGCAGGACTGTTTTACTCCATTGCTGAAAGCCAAGTTAATCTGGTGCCCATTAAAAATCAGTTGCTTTGACTATGGTGTCTTTGATAAATTCAGAGTAGACTTTTACACAACGTCTGAATTACTTTGTCCTACATAGAAGAGGCAGTTTAACAATGTTTTTTTCTATTAAATATGCATAATGTTTAAATGCCCTTGATATCCAACATAAGTCAAGAACCTTAAAAGTCAGCAGTCTTGTAGTTCAGATATTTTTCTTCCATTTAATTTCTATTTGGGAAAAAGAAGTGCACTTTTGTACTTGAAAACATTTTATTTGGGGGAGATGAGATTATTTTTACCTTAAACATTCACTTCTGTAGTCTCAAGGGGACAAAAGCACAATTTTGCCATTGTAATTTACTATTGTCCGCAAAAATCGGATTCGTTACCCAGTGTGCAACAAGCCAATAATTACACACTTAAAAGAGAGACATTGATTATTTATTTATTTATTTATTTCAAAGTTGCACAAGCCTGGGTGCTCGGTGGTATTCCACAAATCAAGCACACTCCTTGGGACTTTCCCCGCCATTATTTACACACAGAAGTTCAGTGTTAGTAACCTTCCAAGTACAGCCCCTCTATTCTTATTGGTTAGTAATTTCCGTGCAAGTTACCCGATCCCAGCTAACTTCTACGCACGCTCAGGGGAAGGGTCTTCACCTGGGCAGGGGTCTTTTTGACCTGTAGGTGTGATTTTTAGTATTATAATGAAGATAATTCAGCTATAGGATACATGGACTTTGAGTCTTTTGCCAAGTTGGCAACAGATACATACATCAACATCTTGATTTACTGCATCCATAAAGCTTGTTAGTTTAAGAATGCCCTTGAGTAAGGGTTTGAGCAAATGCTAACTACTCTCTGTTCTACTGACATGCAACAATATCTTGATTTACTTCATCCTTAGAGTTCATTAGTACCAGGATGTCCCTGACTATGGGATGCTGGCCGCTGCCTGTTCCACTGATGAAGTCCCCTTTCTTGCTGATTAGGCTTGAAAGTATACAAACATCAAAGAACATCCTGACTTAAGATAATTTTGACATATTCCACATTTTGCAACACTATGTTTCTAGATATTCTTGAAGAGGGCTTTTTAAAAATTATTATTTGGTCTTGCTTTGGTGGGTTTTTGTTTTTGTTTGTTGGTTTTTGCGGTTTGGATTTTTTTTGGGGGGGGGGGGGGGGGGGGGGGGGGGGGGGGGGGGGGGNGGAGGGGGGGAGGGTGGTTCCTCTTTTCTTTCGATAATTCAAAGGCCTATGCCAGAAAAAGCAGTTGGGACCATCTGAGGAGGGTTCATCTTTGAAATTATATTTGTTTTTCACTTAAAAAAGAAAAGACAAGACAGAAGCATGTATGGTGAACAAAGTTCTGTTAGGCTTTCGAAAACTCCCAAAACCCTAGAGTAAGTTTACATGTGAAAGTTCATCTCAAGCTTTGTATGTCTTGTAATAATTTGTTTATCTGATCTCATACTTGCTTCTGAATCTTCTGTGCTCAATTTAATTTTAGTGAAATATTTTGTAGCTTGCTCGTAAGGTAGACCACAAAGTTGTATACTGCTCTGGGGTTGATGAAATCATGTATTTGGAAAAACAGTATGCTGCCCACATTTGTTGAAATGTTTGCATGGAAAAGAAAGAGGAGATAAAATTTGTACATTGTCTAGATACTGTAGTGATTGATACTGTTTGTTGGGGGGCTGTTATTTTGTATCATGAGCTTACAGTATATGGACTTATAACTCTTCTGTAATTGTTTTTACTGCAGCAAATGATAGTGTAAAAGAAATATCTGCATTCACACAAAAAATTAAGACCCAGTTATATTAATATGTTTGTAGGCTACCAAAGCTTTGCAGAGAATATGGATGTATGTGCATATAGAAAAGCAGAATTTAGAGAAAGAAGGACTTTTCAGTTACTTTGTGTTGACACAGTGTGAAAAATTGCCACTTAAAGGACAATCTTCTTTTGAGATTTACAGGTGCCTTAGAAAATATATTGAATATCCAAGCACCATCGTAGTAGTTAAGACATTTGGATAGAATTTATGTAACCATGATTTTAAAAACTCAAGCCTGAATTTCCTTAGCGTAATTCTCATTTGCTCTCTGTAAAGAGAACTTTCAAAATTAAAATTGAACTCTTTCACTATATCCATTCTGCTCTCATGCGGCACAAACCTGGAGTACTGCATCCAGCTCTGGGCATCCCCAGAACATCAAGAAAAAGAAGAAATCTTGAAAGAGAATTCAGAAAAAATGCTCAAGATGTCTTTTTTCTTGTGAAGAAGCTCAGAAGCAAAAAGCAGACAAAAGGATAAGACCACAAGCAGGAATTGAAGTGTGGAGAAAACAGAAAGCAGTAGCATTTGCAATGTGACAAGAATCATGATTAAAAGTAGGAGAAGAAGAAAAAGCAACAGAAATGCCACCACCAATGCCATGTGAAGTTAGTGTTGGAAGGTTATACCTTGTGTAAGAAAGAAAAGGAGGAACTTGAAAAGTTTTAAAAGGAAAAGAGAGAGGATGCTGAAAAGGAGAAAAATATTCCATTTCAAGAGCAAGTGCAAAATTACCTCTCAAGCCATGCATGTATTTGTGTTAAATTTCCCTGCTTCCTTCTGTAATATAATCTTATAAATATTTTTAAAATCCTTAATAGCCTAGTTTTACTCACTTAAATGTTTTTTGGATTCACTATGAATAACAACATCTGTCTATGCCTGAGAAAGTGTATGAAACTTTTTTCTAGACAAAGATGTTGCTTTTCCTCCTTATCTAAATTTTATGGATTTATTCAAGTCCATATTTCCTTCTAAATATAGAGGTGATTTTGTTTACTTCAGTAAGAAAACAGTTTGGGAAAAACAGTTTATGATCTATTATTCTTCATGCTAAAGAGAATGTTGAGACCTGATTGCTGTATGTAGATATGTAAGTAATGAAAGCAAGCAGTTGCTGCCCCTCTTAATTCCATGTAATAAAAGATTCTGCTATGTTTCCTGTTGGTAGCATGGGCAAAAGTCTCCTTTTCACTATGTAGATTAGTTTTGTTTATTTTGCACTTATGTAAATGATAAAGATCCAATGAGCATATGTAATTCTTTCTGTGATGGATAAAAAAGAACAGATTTCTTTTGTCTGTTTCGCTGTAAGGTTGAAAATCATGTAGCCAGAGATCTGTCCAGGTTTTGCAGGCCTATCATGAGCTGGGAGGAATGCAGAAAAGAGATTGGACCAACATGTTCAGAACCACTTTTACATATCCCTTATAGTTAAGGAGAACAATGGACACATACCATAATAAAAATATTTATAAACACTTTTTTAATAGGCATCTGTCTATCATTTTTACAGGACGATGATTTCCTTTGCATATGAAGTAGCCAACTCTCTTAAGGAATTTTCACAAAATTTGCTCGATCCAATGGCATATATAACTTTCGTATTTTGTGAGTGTTGTATTTGAATGTTTTTTATGTTATTAGTGTTTTCATCATGTCATATATTTCAGTTTGTATTACAAGGTCTTCGCTATGTTAATTTTTTTTATATTTCTCCTTGAATTTCAGACTGGTATATGAGAAATAGTAACCCTGATTTTATTTGCTCCTATACTCCTTATGAATGGTGATAAAACTCTTGTATGCAGTTTGCTACGCAGTAACTTATTTCCTGAGACACGAATAATCAGTTCAAGTTACTGGATTTAACTGCAGGATATCACCAGCTGTAATAAAACAATATGTAGTCGTTTTGCCTAATAGTATCTTCGGCACGTATTGAGCTGTCTGGCAGCTGTTACTCTCTCTCCCCCTCCCTGTCCTTCCGGACTGAGGTGGACCCAGACAGCTCCCGCAGGGGAGCTGAGCCACTGAGGGAGGTGCGTCTGGCTAGCGTAGGTCTGTGGGGAGAACTGGCAGACGATACTGGAGCAGTCTGCAAGAGAGCGTCACACCCAGCGGGTGGGACTGGTGTCTGTTTGGGTCCGGCGGCAGCCGCATATGACGTAGGATTGTACGCCCCGGTTACAGGCGGGGGTAAGATGGCGGTAGCGCGGCTGGCGCTGAACTTGGGGGAGGTGGAGCGGCTGGACTTCCTGAAAGAACGGCATGTGTGTTTTTTCCAGCGTTGTCTCCAGATCCTGCCCGAGCGGTACTCATTCCTGGAAACCAGCAGGTATGCTCGGCGGGCCGGGCTGATGGGCCTTCGGCGCGTTCCCGTCACCCTCGGGCCCCACGGTGGAAAGGCAGGACAGACCCTGTTTCCTTTTCTCCCTGCGTCCTCTGCCAGCCGCAGAGAGTTGGAGCGAGTCCAAGGGGCGGTTGCACTTGACGGGAAATAATTCCTGGATAACTATTGGCCGGCCTGCTTGCCCGCCCGCCCCGGCTTCCCCCGAGGTGGTAGCACAGGCAAAGCAATTGTAGCATGATACAGGGTCTCACTGTGTCGATAGTCTTAATAGCCAGCACACTGGTGGTCAAAATGAATCCTTTCTCTGGAAAACTCTCCACCAGCAGATAATTCACAAAAGCGTAAGTCTATATAAAGGTTTAGTTAGTGCATGAACAAAAACCAAACGGCCCATGCTTTTTCATCCTTCTAATCTATTTTTAGTCCAGTGCTTCATTCTTTTAATCCACCCTGAAAAGCAATTTTAAAATAAATTACTTAAATCGTCTGTAGTTCAAAGTCAGCATGCAGAATACTGTTATGGAACAGAAGACATTTATATCTTCATTAGCTAGTACAATTGTTAGAACATGTTATTGGTAACAGTGAAATATGCCCCTTTAAAGTAGAGGGACACTTGTCCATGTAATGGATTCAGAATGCATTAATTTCAGATTCTTAATTCTGCCATGTAAGCTAATAAGCTATTTCTGATGCAACTTGACAGTTAAATTGACTATCTTATGCATTTAATAAAAACTTGGAGATGTGTAAAGGATTCGATATTTAATTCAACCAATAAAGCCATCACATTTTTTTTTCACTTTGTAACTTCTTGGAAGTCATACATACTGTGAAGATGACTTTGATCAAGTCCGCCTATTAAATGAAGCTTTCCTTCAGTTGAATGTACAGACACCTGGCAAAAAACGTGTTTCTTCAGTTATGAAGATTAGTGTGGATATAGTGTTAAAGCAGTGTGTGAAATAACATGTTGCTTTACATTTAAAAAGTTATACACTTTGATCTTAAGCAATGCATTCATTTATTAGCCTATTTCAGTATACTTTATTATTTTAAACGGCATAAAGAAGTCGTCTTAGCATTGCTATACACTGGCTTTATTTAGGCATTAAAGTTTTAATAAATTTGATACACAAATCTATTAACATCATATCATAGCCAGGAGGGCTAAACATGGCCACATAATATGAAATGGAGAAAACATTAATAATTCTGGTGCAGATAATCCAAATTAAAACAAGATAAAATGATAAGAAGGCTAAATCCTTCTTGGAATCTTGCAGCAGACTATTTTCTCCTCATTTTTAAATAAATGTATATATATATATAGGTGCCTGGAAAATATTTATAAAGACTGACCATAACCATTTTTTTTTTCAGTGTACTTTCATCATTTTTCAGTACCTTGTTAAAGTTTTAGGAGGGTCCTTCCAATCCTGTTATTTCACTACAGTTATGTTTGTCTAGGTGGTGAATAATTGAGATCCTTTCTAATCTCTAAACTGCAATACCAGACCAGATTGCAAGTAGAATATAGTTTGATTGTCCAAGCTTAACATTTACAGTGCTTGAAGTAATGAAGGCAAAACATGACCTGGGTTGTAGTCACAAGATCAAGGGATGGGATTATCCCACTCTATTTGGTACTTATGTCACACCTGGAATACTGCATGCAGTTTTGGTCCCCCAGTTCAACAGAGATACTGAAAAATGGAAGGGTCTAGCAGAGGAGGGCTGCCAAGATATGAAGGTTGGAAAAATTGACATATGAAGAAAGGCTAAAGAAATCGGATTTCCTCAGCCTAGAGAAGAGTGGACTTGGGGAAGATCTAAATCACAGTCTTCCACTCCCTAAAAAGTAGTTGAAAAGAAAGATGGAGGTGCTCCCTTCACAAGGGAATGCCATGACAGGACAAGAGGCAGCAGGGATGTGTTGCTTTCAGAGAAATTCTGTCTGGATATAAGAAAAATGATCTTTACCATGAGAGCAGTTAATTGCTGGAATACATTGCTCAGAGAAATGTTGGAGTCTCCCTTAAAGCCTCAGTTAACTGGGGCCCTGGGTAACCTAATTTAAGGCCTTGCTTTCAACAGAAGATGGAACCAGATGATCTCCAGAGGTCTCTGCCAGCCTAGACATTTCTATTCCATGATTTACATTACCAAGCTGTCACAATTTGCCACTGAGCTAAAGCAGAGACTCTAGTTTACATGACATCTTCCTTAATCTCATTGAATAATGCTGATAATAATACTAGCTGTTTTCATATCTCTTTTGAAATTAATGGCCTATCTGATCTTAAGTTTAATGTGTGGTCATAGTAGCCATGATACATTAATCAGTGTCTATTGAATTGTATATAACGGTTGTGCAATACTGAAAAAAACAAGTTTTTTTAAAATTGGAACTCTCAGTTTGAGGCTACTTAATTTGAGACTCAATTTTTGGCCAGTTTGCATAGTCAAATTTGAATATTCAATTACAATAAAAATCATGGTCATCTAAATTTATGCATTTAAGTCATGACATTTTTACTTGTCCAGAGATTCTTGAATTCTAATATACTGATTTTTAGATCAGTGTTCTGCAGATATACATATGTCTCTGTTAACAAAATCTAAACAAGTGATTGCATCACAAAAGTATCACCCCTGGTTTGACCTCAAGGACACAAAGTTGGCCTTTTTGACAAGTTCAAGGTCACTGAGTTCAGCAATCTCCTGACCTGATATTGCTGCAGAAAGAAATGCTGTCATCCTTGTCATCCTTTTATTCTTGTCTCCACTGTTCCTCCATTTCTCTGGTTCCATGGTGACCCAGATTGGGGAACTCACCTACATTACACAGAAAGTTGTAATAAAAAAAAAATTGTCAGTGAGATTGGTAGTTCCCTGCATTGCAGCAGAAACAATTGCATTTGTTGTCACAAGACAAGTTGGCAGACAATGAAGGGTTTTTCTGGCACAGTGCTGGTCCATTCTAAGTAGTTTGTCAAACACTAAGGGAGTTGTTACAACTATAACAAAAGCTGTCCTGGCTGTGTTCCCTCACAACTTCTTACACTACTTGCTGGGGAGGGAAAAGGAGTGGGGGAAAAGAGAAAGCCTTAATGTTGTGCAAGTACTGTTCAGCAATAGCTAAAACATTGGTGTTTTGTCAACCCTGTTTTAGCCACAAACCCAAAACACAGCACCATACTTGCTATGAAGAAAGTTAAGTCCATCCCAGCCAGACCCAATGCAATCTTCTTTAATGAAATTAGTGGTCCAAAGCTCTCATGATTATTTCTATCTGTAGTTGCTGCATGCAACAGCAGCGACAGTAAATTTTTCAGTAAGCTGGTCTATAAAGTCTCATACACTATCAGTCACACTTCTGAGGTTTGGCAGGAGAATTAAAATCTGATCTCTAAAATCTTTCAGATTGTGGTATTTTGTGATGCTCTTTGTAGCATGATTATTCAACTTCTCAAATCAGTCACTTGAAAAGGTTTTTGAATTCTGAGAAACTACTCTTTGTACTTGGCTGAAGATCAAGAGCTCTGAATCTATCATCAGAAGTGTCTTATCTTGGAGGGGATTTTAAGACCCAGGGTATCTGTTAGGTAAGCTTTCATTAGGTCAATTAAAAAATAAATTTTAGCTGTCAAACTTTGATGCTTGGTTTTTGAAATTAATGCATGTCATTTTGGGTTAACCTTGGTAGGCAACTAAGCCCTACACAGCTGCTCGTTCCTTCTCAGTGGGATGGGGAAGAGAATCAGAAAGGCAAAACTGTGAAAATTCATGGGCTGAGATAAAGACAGTTTGATAGGGAAAACAAAAGCTGTGTGTACAAGCAAATCAAAAAAAGGAATTAATTCACTGCTTCCCATGGGCAGGCAGGTGTTCAGCCATTTCCGGGAAAGCAGGGCTCCATCATGTGTAACAGTGACTTGGGAAGGCAGGCACCATAACTCCAAACGTTATCCCTTCCTTTTTCTTCCCCCATCTTCTATTGCTGAGCACGATGTCATATGGTCTGGAATATCCCTTTGGTCCATTGGGGTCAGCTGTCCCAGCCATGTCCCCTCCCAACTTCCCATGCACCCTGAGCCCACTCAGTGGTGTGACAAGCAGAAAAGGCCTTGATTCTGTGTAAGCCCTGCTCAGCAATAACTGAAATATCTATGTGTTATCAACACAGTTTTGGTCCCAAATTCAAAGTGCAGTACCATACAGACTATGAAGAAAATTAACTCCCTCCCAGCCAGACACAGTACACACATGCAGTAACTACAGTTGTTGTAGAAGGCATGAAAAAAAGGTACAGCAGGAGTGATGCCAGACTTGGGGGTTGTGTTAAAAAGGGCTGCTCTCTCTCTGTGTTGAAATTTTTTAGTTTCATGACAGATAAAGTGCTGATAACAGTCTTTGCTAGGTTTAGAATATGTGTCTGTTAATTCTCTGAGGTAAGATAGCATATGAAATAAAATGTAGTATGTAGATGGCTGTATCAGGAGTGCACTCTGTTCAGTGCTGCCTGAATGTTTTTGCCCATTGTATATGTGAATTCCAGTACTCTGTGTACAGTCAGTTAATGCTGCTGGTACAGTCAACACAGAGAATCAGCTTTGATTGAAGTGAAATCTAATTATACAGAAAACCATTTTCTACATTCATTTATCTGATGTATGTATTTTTCAGTAAAGGTCAGGTATATTGTTTTGTCTTTTGTATGTACAGTCTTATGATTTTGGGCCTAGTTTACAGCAGTTCCTAGTTCTGAAATTGGCATGGTGTTTGAGCCTCTGTGGAAGTAGCTTGACTGGGTAACAGTGTGAAAATGCCTTTAAATATTTGCAGTCAAAGATTGTCAAACCTAGGATTTATGAAAATTGGAGCATATTATATGCAAGGTTTCACAAATTATTTTACTGTAGCTGAACTACATTTTTTTCTTGTGTTTCTTAAAAAGTAGTGGTTTTGCTCAAAGTAGTAGTTTATTGTCCAAAGTCTGATTTTGGGTTACACATATCTCATCTGTAACAGATATAAGCCTTGAAGTGTTAAGCTTACACTTTAAAAAGACAATTTTGCAGCCATCAGATCATGCTTAAATAATATTTTTGTCTTAAATGATATTTTTGTCCCATGTAGAAATGTTTTCTGTGCAGCATACTTTTTTTGACTTTCTCTACTCAAAACTTTTATTTCTAATAATAATAATGAGAGGTTTTAGAATTAAGTGATGACAAAATAACTTATGGTAAGCTCTGGGGCAAAACGCCCAAAAGTCCTAGGCAGGGGGTTCCTGGAATCAGGGAAACCCAAGAGAGAACGGAGAGACCTAGTGGCAGAGCTTAAAGAGGAAGTGGAGAGGCTGAGGACTATCAGGGAGTGCAAAAGAGAAATAGACTGGTGGAGTCACGCCCTTCCATCCCTGAGAGAAATGCAGCAGATGGAAACTCAGCAAGAGTCGGAGGAGCCCTGACCCTCTTGCCATCAGGCAGAAGGAGGGGACCTAAAAGATGGGGGGGAATGGAAATAGGTCCCTGCTCAGCGTGGCAGGAGAATCCCCTCATGGCCTCCCTCATCTCCCCAGGTGCCCTTACAGAATAGTTATGAGGCTCTGGAAATCCAGGGTCAGGCAAATGATAGTGGTGATGAAGGTCTATCTGGGGGGTTGCCCAGAGCAAGTCAGTCAACCCCACACATTGCAACCCCGGGTGTTAAGAAAGAAAGAAGGGTAACTGTTGTAGGGGACTCCCTTCTGAGGGGAACTTAGGGCCCCGTATGCTGACTGGACCCATCTCACAGGAAAGTCTGCTGCCTCCCTGGGACTCAGGTAAGAGATATTACAAGAAGATTCCCTGGACTGATTCGGCCCTCTGATTATTACCCACTGCTAATTGTCCAGGTCAGCAGTGACGAGGTTGAGAAGTCCTGGGGCAATCAAAAAGGACTTCAGGGCACTGGGACAATTGGTGGAAGGGACAGGAGAACAAGTGGTGTTTTCCTCAATCCCTTTGTTAGTAGGGAAGAATCATAGAATGTTAAAGGGTTGGAATGGGCCTTAAAGATCATCTAGTCCCAACCCCACCTGCCATGGGCAGGGACATCTTTCGCTAGACCGGGTTGCTCAAGGCCTTATCCAATGTGACCTTGAACACTGCCAGGGTTGGGGTTTCCACAACCTTCCTGGGCAACCCGTGCCAGTGTCTTGCCACCCTCATGGTAAAGAATTTCTTCCTAGAATCTAACCTAAATTTCCCCTCTTTCAATTTGTACCCATTATTCCTTGTCCTATCACTACAGTTCCTGATGGAAGAGTCCCTCTCCGGCTTCCCTGTAGGCCTCTTCAGTCCTCTTACAGCTTTATGGCCTCCTCTGGACTTGCTCCAACAGTTCCATGTCCTTCTGTTGGGGGCACCAGAACTGTATGCAGTACTCCAAGTGGAGTCTCACAAGAGCAGACTAGAGGGGGAGAATCACCTCCCTCGACCTGCTGGCCATGCTCCTTTGGATGCAGCCCAGGATTCCATTGGCTTTCTGGGCTGCAAGTGCACACTGCTGGCTCATGTTGAGTTTTTCACCAACCATCACCCCCAAGTCCTTCTCTACAGGGCTGCTCCAAATCACTTTTCTGCCCAACCTGTAGGTGTGTCTGGGATTGCCCCGATCCAGGTGTAGGACCTTGCACTTTGTTGAACTTCATGAGGTTCACACAGGCCCACTTGTCAAGTGTGTCCACGTCCCTCTGGATGCCACCCCTTCCCTCCAGCATGTCGACCGCACCACACAGCTTGGCATCGTTGGCAAATTTGCTGAGGGTATGCTCGATCTCACTGTCCATGTTGTTGACAAAGGTGTTGAATAGTATCAGCCCCAGTACCTGAGGGACACCAATCGTCAGTGAGGAGAGCTGAAAGGAACAGGAGAATCCACCAGATCAACAAGTGGCTTAAATACTGGTACCATTGGTGGAATTTTGGCTTTTTTGATCATGGGGCAGTTTATATGGCACCAGACCTGCTGGAGACAGATGGGGTTCACCTGTCTAAAATGGGGAAAAGGATTCTAGCCTGTGAGTTGGCAGGGCTGACTGAGAGGGATTTAAACTAGGTTGGAAGGGGGAAGCGGATAGGACCAGGCTCGCTAGAGATGAGACTGGGGGTGGCAGGCCAGTGGTGGGCTTGAAATTGATATCCCACCTGAAGTGCATCTATGCCAATGCACGCAGTATGGGCAACAAACAGGAGGAGCGTGAAGCCATTGTGCAGCAGGAAAGCTACAACGTAGTCACCATCACAGAAGCATGGTGGGATGACTCATGTGACTGGAGTGTTGCAATGGATGGCTCCAAGTTCTTCAGAAGGGACAGGTGAGGAGAGAGAGGCGGTAGGGTGGCTCTGTACGTTAGGGAGTGTTTTGACTGTATAGAGCTCAAGGATAATGAAGATAAAGTTGAGCGCCTATGTATGAATATTAGGGGGAAGGCCAACAAGGTAGATATCCTGGTGGAAGTGTGGAGGTTGGGGTTGGCTCCCTGGCAAACCCAGCTGTTGACCACACAGATCCTCCCCCCTCCCGAAAGAGAAAAAAGGTACCAAAAGAAAATTGTAGTAAAAGAATATATATATATTCACATATATTACAGTTCTATACAATTAAACACTATGTATATACAGAACAAGAACCCTAACCCTAACCCTGTTCTTCTTCCTCTTCATTTGCTAAACTGTAGTTCTCACCTTCAGGCCAATTTGTTATGATCTCTAGAATTCCAGGGCGCTTCGAGCTTCCCATCCGGACACGCTGTGTAATTAAAGCAATCCACTTCCTCCATGTAGCATCGGTGGCATGATGCGTAGCGGGCACCTTTCCCTTGAACATCCAGCTCAGCACTGGTAGTCGGGGTGCTAAGAG